>OX369300.1:9044411-9283665 GCA_947284805.1 Coleophora flavipennella
ACTTAGCAAGTTCATTCAGTAACTGAATAGTGTAACTTAGCAAGTTCATTCAGTAACTGAATAGTGTAACTTAGCAAGTTCATTCAGTAACTGAATAGTGTAACTTAGCAATCTTTATTAAAAAACCATCCCCACCACCGTACCACATCCTGGACACTTCATACAACGGGCCAGAAATGACATTTCAAAAAAGGAATGACGGAACAAACAAAATGGCGGCGAAATCCTATACGTTCGACAACCAAATTGGAACCAATCTGTATCAATATAGGTGACGAGGGGGTGAGGTCGCAATCTAGAGAGCGGCAGGGAGTGTCCATACTGTATGTATATATATATATACTTTGACCGCACCTACCTACGAAGTTGTGCTACATTGGCGCCCAACGTGGGGCCATTAAAGTGTTTTGTATTAAAATATGAACTTAAATCATACCTAATATACTAGGAGATAACGACTTTGGTAACGATAACGGATAGTCTCCGGCAGGTGGGTGGGGTCCTGGCACATCATCATCATCATCATATCAGCCACAAATCGTCCACTGCTGGACAAAGGCCTCCCCCAAGGATTTCCGGTCCTGGCACAATTCAATTCAATTCAATATATTTATTCAAAATAGATGCAAATTACACTCTTTCTGATAGTCATAAAACAATGAGAACAATGTCATTTGTGAAGAATCAAGAAATAATTACAATAATTAGTGAATAACGTCAAAATTAAATTCTTGATATAAACCAGATTATTTCATTAGAACATGAAAACAATATGACACGTTAACAAGAGTAGGCCAGTTCACACGGAGAGCACCCGGTCACGAGTATAACGCGAGAGTCAGCCATGAGAGTCACAGAAAATTCGATATTCCTACTAATAACGGGCGTTGCTCCATAACGCAACCGAATATTTGGTCAGTTTTTGCATAATTGTCATGAGTACAACCTAGTACTTTCATTTTACATCTTACTCAGCCATTTCTCTTATCGCTTTTTTTTTGGTCAGGATAACTAGTTTTTCATGCGCTATAAGTACATAACGCAACCACTTTGCGCAGGCAGAGCGACATATTTAACATAAGGGGGTTTTCCACAGATTTGGGCAGAACGATCCGCCCGTGTTCATATTTTCTCAGATTTTCTTCATACAAACAAAAAGTAGCGCCATCTAACATAACTCGTACGAACTAGCGTGGGCGAGAGTTGACGTCAGTGCCGCGTTAAAAGAACCTTGGTAGATTTGTCGCTTTAAAAATTCGTTTATTTAATTTGTTTACAAGAAAAAATAGAATGTAAGGTTACTTAACGATGATACGACATCTCATGTTTCTTTTTAGCCTTTCTTTCATGATTTTTACAGCCTCTAACAACATAATAAGGCATTTTTATATGTAATATCTTTCCACCGCACTGTACAATTTCCCGCAGACGACTGAGTCGCGAGTGTGCGAAACATTCGATTTTCGCACCAATTAGCTGGGAGCATTAGTCGCGCGCGTTGGCCGGTTCCTTACGCCAGTAATATAGAAGTCATTGGGGTTTTCATTTATCCTCTCAACCTAAGTTTATCCATTTCCGTTATCGTTACCAAATTTGTCATGACCTCCTAGTCTATAAGTATGCTCGTATGTTTACGCATCATATTTGCATTCCTTGGCTAAATCCTTCGTATTATTAACCATTGGTGTTGACCTAAACTTGGGTCTTTGCTAAGTAAACTGTCATTTCGACCTTGTGAATATTCGTCGCTGGAATCTCGGTCGCGTATCTCATTTATTGCCGAACGGCGGCGTACGCGCAGAACAGAAATAGAGACATGCCCATTCAGTTCGACGATTTTGATAAACTATTTAGTTCAGCTAAAATATCTCTGTTAGTTGAGATTTTCTTTAATTTTCTCGTGTCATAAATATTTCTTGCAAATTGTCCCCACTGCTGGGGTACGGCTCTTTTGCAATGTATGTATTTATGTATGTATCTTTGTTTAGTTCAAATTTTGCGATCAATTTTAGATAGGGTATCCGTTGTTTAACGGTTGGGTGTACAGAATCTTATAAAAGTAATGATTTACTACTGAAAAAATGTGTTTACCGCCATAAATTGCAATTAGAAAATTTTTTCAAGTAGAAAGCTTAGAAATCATCATTATGTTTTTGTTTACAATAACATAATATGCCATCAGTGATTACTTCTATTACGACTGCGAAGGCTGCGCTCGTCATTAGCGTGCGGCTAACGACGTCGAATCTGTTACCTGCGTACACAAAATGCCCGGTTTTCCATTTTCCACTAATGACCTTGATTTTTGACATCTTAAAATAAAGAACCTAAAGATCAAGTTACTATTGGAATCTAATAAGCAATGTTACCTTGTTTTCTTAAAGCTTATAAAACAGAATAGATCAGATCAGAACAGAATGGAACGGAACGGAACGGAACGGAACGAAACAGAACAGAATAGAACATAACGGAACAGAACAGAGTAGAAAAGAACAGAACAGAATAGAATAGAACAGAATATTTTTTATGTCAAATCATAAGAAATTCATAGTTACATAGGTTGGTAAAAACACACAAATTATAGGTTATAAAAACTGAAGCAAATAAAAAATTTCAAAGCTTACGCTTTGGGGCAAGACGGACAGTTACCCAGTGTCTTACCATAGGGCTATCAATCCTGTCCCCAACAATTGATGTTAGGGGCGGTATTGATTGGAACAGTTGTCTCAGTCTATTGTCTTTTTTTCTTTACGTGTAAAGAGTAATGAAAATAACCACACTTTTTCAATGGTTTTTCGTTTCAATCAAAAACTACAACGAAACTTTGTATTATCATAACATAAAATTTTGTTGCATATTTAAAAAAAAAAAATACTTTAAATCAAATCAAATCAAATAACTCTTTATTGTACATCAAAATACAAAATACATATGCAAAATAAAAATAGTACTTATAACTAGAGTTAAAAGTACCGGTATAGACCTACCTTTGGGTTTTTTTTCTATCGAGTCAAAACTGCTCAATTGTGTTTCTTATAAGCATTTGATCATAAGAAACATCATCAACAATAAGGGTTTTTTTTTCAACTTTGGGTTTTTATCGTTTAGAAGAATTGACGTCAATTATTTTGAACAAAAAAAACCGACTTCAAACAGGAAACTAAGGTTCCCCTCGATTTCTCTGGGATGCCATCATTAGATCCTGGTTTCCTTATCATGGTACCACCCTTGGGATATCTCCTTTCCAACAAAAAAATAATCATTAAAATCGGTTCATAAACGACAAAGTTATTCGCGAACACACATAAAAAATGCGTCGTTTGCTCTGTGTCTGGGTGTTAAATATCTATATATGTATGTATATCAGTCTCTGGGTCCCATAACACAGGGAATCCTACTTTGTTGAACCATGTGTGATTTGTCCCAGAATATTTATTTATTTTTTATATATACGGTCGAATTGAGAGGCCTCCTCCTTTATTGAAGTCGGTTAAAATAACGAAAATCTGTAATATTACCGACTGTTGGCGCTGCCGCGAAAACGATGCATCAAGGAGGTGACCCTTTTCCTCACCTCCTCCTTTTTTGCAGTCGGTTAAAATAACGAAAATCTGTAATATTACCGACTGTTGGCGCTGCCGCGAAAACGATGCATCAAGGAGGTGACCCTTTTCCTCATCATATCATCATCATCATATCAGCTCATATACGTCCCCACCGAGGGGCTCGAGCCTACCGTGAATTAGGGCGATCGGGCCTTAGTCGACAACGCGGGCCCAGTGCGGGTTGGTCGACTTCACACACAACCTTCGAATTTGTTCGCAGGTGTGTGCAGGTTTCCTCACGATGTTTTCCTTCACCGTTAAAGCAATCAGTGAGTATGTACGTAAGTTTCGAAAAACTCATTGGTACATTGGCCGTCCGGATTTGAACCCGGCACCTCTGGTTAGGAGGACCCTTTTCCTCATAATTGCAAAAAATCATCAATATGTGCCTAATTCTTCTCTCTAAACAAATAAAATAATATAAATAACGTGTGAAAGACGATACTATGTATAATATCAGTAAGTAACTGCTCTCAGAGGCGTATTTAGGAATCCGGCGCCCCGGGCACAAAAGAAAATCCACCCCTCTAAGTGACAAAAAACCGATAGTGCGAGTCGGAGTTGCACGCTAAGGGTTCCGTCACACCCTGGACACTTCATACAAAGGGTCAGAAATGACATTTCAAAAAAGGAATGACGGAACAAACAAAAGGGCGGCGAAATCCTATACGTTCAAAAACCAAACTGTAACCAATCTGTATCAATCTGGGCGACGAGGGGGTGAGGTCGCAATCTAGAGAGCATGGAGTGTTCATACTGTATGTTAGTACTAATAGTCGGTTTTTTATATACTTTGGTTCCGTACTGCCACACGATAAACGTAACCTTACTGTTTGCATGTTCGTAGTGGTTCATCACCCTTATTACCGCTAGTCCGACTCGCACTTAGCTAGCTTTATTATTTTTCGATGAACAAAACAGATCCCTAAAAAAATTCTACTACGAATTTTTTCTACTACTGGCGAAAGAACAACCGAAAAAGGCCGCCCCTCACCTCTTGCAGCCCCGGGCCAAGTGCCTCCCTGGACATAGGATATATACGCCTCAATTATACTTGGTGAATCTTCCACACGATACTAAATAACAAATAGATTATGTTACAAGTCAGATAAATAAACAAACAATATTATATTTTGTTTAACAAACAAATCTGTTGATTGTAATCAATCGGGCTTCTTATAATAGGTATGCAAACAACACACCGTGTTCTAAATTAATTGCAGAAGAAGGTTTACGTTAATCACATTTTAAGACCATTAACTAAAAAAAATAAACGATAAGCTCATTCCGAAAAAGCTTAAAACTTTTTAACATATCAGCTCATATACGTCCTCACTGAGAGGCTCGAGCCTACCCTGAATTGGGGCAACCGGAGGTCTGTAAAGCTAGCATAGACACCGTCTAGCATTGTAATTTGTTGCTCAGAAATTACTCGAGCAACAAAATTCTCATTAGGGCAACTAATTAGCATCAAATAAGCACTAAATTTAAAAATAACCTTATTGTTGATGATGTTCCTTAAAGTCAAAAGCTATTAGAAACGCGATTGAGCAGTTTTGGCTCGATAGAAAAAAAAACAAAGATAGGTCTATACCGTTACTTTCAACTCTAGTTATGACTAATATTTTGAAGTTTAAATATTAAAAAAATATGCAACAATATATGTTATGATAACACAAAGTGAGTAATGTTATTATTTTTTATACTTTCATTGTAGTTTTTGATTGAAATGAAAAACCATTGAAAAAGTGTGGTTATTTTCTTTACTCTTTACACGTAAAGAAAAAGACAGAGACAACGGCTCCAATCAATACCTCGCCTTAAGAAAATGACGAGGTCGTCCTGAGCGGTACCTACAAACGACAAGATAAGCGCAGAAGACCATTTTTGTAGCGCGGAAAATGTCGATCCACCACGGTATCACTCAGGGCTCTGATGCGTAGTGATTAGTCGTATCGATTGACTTTAAGAAAGTGCAATCGTGTGTGCATTGAATCGTGTGAGCGGAACAGAACTACATAGGCTATCTACAAATATAAGCTAAAAAATAAAAGATAAAATAAAATAAAGTTCCATGTTAATTATTTAAAGGTTCGTCTAAAGTCGGAAATAAGTCGATTTGCGCTTTTCTGCGCTAACGAAAACAGCCGATTGTAGTTGGATACAACTGTACTTGGATCGTCATCATGATCTCAGACGTCCATTATTGGACATAGACCTCCCCCATAGACCTCCACTCAGCATCCAGCGCGCCTTACTAGATCATCAGTCCCCCTGGTCACACCCTGGACACTTCATACAAAGAGCCAGAAATGACATTTCAAAAAACGAATGACGAAACAAAAAAATGGCGGCGAAATCCTATACGTTCGACAACCAAACTGGATACAATCTGTACCAATCTGGGTGACGAGGGGGTGGGTGAGGTCGCAATCTAGAGAGTGTCCATACTGTATGTGAGTACTAATATATGTATATACTTTGCCCTGATCGCTCACGCTACGTCTTACGGACCGCGGTCGCCACTCGAGAAACTTTTATCTTCGTTATCGATTCTGCGAGCAAAATGGCCTGCCTTTTTTACTTGTTGGCTCTATAAGCTATGTCGACAAATTTCCCTGTTTTGGATTTTATCACATATAGAAAGAAACTTCAAACATACGAGTAGCTCCATTCAAAGCCCGTTGGGCGACTTTGAGCATTGTGAACGAGGCCAACAGTTAGCGACTAGGTACGTCTTGGGACCATTGGTTACCTCTGGCTACACACACGCATTGCTTACAGAGTTATGTCTTTAGGCACTCAAGAATATTTGACAAAAAGATGTTTCGTAGTTTCCCGAATCGTGTTTGATTTTTCGGTTGACCTATTTCTTTACATTGTCCTAGATACCTTCAAGTGTTGTCAACAACTTTGAGAATGGTGTTCTTCGTCTTGCCCGTGTTTATTTTAGGACCCACCTGTTAGAAAGCACCACCAAGGTGTGTGGATGTTACATGGACATTTGACATGATCTTCGTCTTGCCCATGTTCCTTTTAGGACCCCCTATTAGGAAGCACCAACAAGGTGTGGATGTAACATGGACATTTAACATGATCTTCGTCTTGCCCATGTTCATTTTAAGACCCACCTGTTAGGAAGCACCATCAAGGTCATTGAGCATTGTATTGAGGTCCTCTTATACTGTAGGTACTTCGATAAGAAATAAGTATCTTATATTTTATGTAGCAAATTCTTTTCTTAAAGTTGAAGTATACATCGAGTCCACAAACAGCTAAGTCGGGAAAGGGCATTGCTTCGAATTGTGCCGAGACGAAACGTGAATAATAATGTGGACAAGTCATTGAGTTTTCTTTGAAACTCATCGGGTCAACGACGGCGGCGCGGGCGCTTCGTCCATGCGCAACAAATTGTCTAATGTAGGACAGTTTTAATAACCAGAAAATTTGGAAATTAGGCGATACTGATTAGAATTAAATTTGTATAGTTAACTGTTAATATTCAATTTATAGTTAACTAGCTTTTGCCCGCGGCTTCGCCCGCGTGGACATCGTTTTTGTGGTTGACTTAGAGGGTGCGCAGTGGACATGAATTTTCTCCAGATCCCTCAGGAACTATGTCAGGATATGCTTATTAGTAAATCATGTTATTTCTCACCCCTTCAACCATCTGCAAAAAATCACACAGTCCATTGTTCCGTTGCGATGTTAAACAAATTAACCAAAAAAGAGTATATTTTCAGTTCCCTCAGGAACTGCATCGGCCTACGCTTTTTTCACGGGATAAAAAGTAGCCTATGTCCTTCCTCGTGTCACAGGCTACCTGCATGCCGAATTTCATTAAGATTGATCAAGGCGTTGAAGCGTGAAAAGGTAACAAACAAACAAACACATTTTCACATTTATAATATTACTAGCTGTTTCCCGCGGCTTCACCCGCGTGGACCAAGTTTCTGCGGCTCGCGAGCGTGGTAATAATTGAAAACGCTAAACACGTTAAAAAACCGACTTCCATCGCAACAAATTAGTACATTTTTGCATTATTATTTTTGGTTTTTGTTAATTTTCTAATAAAGTACTACACCGATTTTGATAAAATTTATATGGGACCACACGGGAAGCACTAGCTTTCAAATAAAAAAAGAATCATAAAAATCGGTTCACCCAGTCCAAAGTTATAAGGTAACAAACATAAAAAAAAAAAAAAAAAAAACATACAGACGAATTGAGAACCTCCTCCTTTTTGGAAGTCGCTTGAAAAGTAGCCTATGTCTTAATCCAGGTCCTAATCTGTCTACCTACCAAATTTCAGCCAAATCCGTTCAGTAGTTTTTGCGGGAAAGCGTAACAGACAGATAGAGTTACTTTCACATTTATAATATTACTAGCTGTTTCCCGCGGTTTCACCCGCGTGGACAACGTTTCTATGACTTTTCGAGGGTGCGCAGTGCGTGGTAAAAAGTAGCCTATGTCTGAATCCAGGTCCTAATCTGTCTACCTACCAAATTTCAGCCAAATCCGTTCAGTAGTTTTTGCGGGAAAAAGTAACAGACAGACAGACTTACTTTAATATTAGTAGGGATAGTAAGATTACTTACGCTGCGGATTAAGGTACCTATGATTGCAGGTAATAAAAGCCGGCCAAGTGCGAGTCGGTTTTGCGCACCAAGCGGGTATACGCACGACAAGCGTAAAAAGAGCTCCGAGCGACCTACCTGCGCAGTGAATGAATTGCGGGCCAAATTGGTGGTAAGGGGTGAGGCGCGACGGGGGAAACACGCGTCTCTCTTGTTTGCTGTCGCGTGATTGGTTCGCCAGTTGTCATTTGTTTCCCGCCTGCGCAAACACATTCCCACCACTTGACCACTGGAGCTCTTTTTACGTGCGTTGAATTGTAACAGTGTTTTACATAAAAAGCAGTTCTACGTCCCGCGGTGAAAAAAACGAGACCTACAGTACTCGCATATGATGTGTAACATGTGACAAAATACTTATGAAATTAATTAATTATCGGGTCGTACATTCACGGGCCGATCCTTCGAATAGTAGTATGTCATCTTTGCCTTTGCCATCACACTAGGCGGCATGGCTATGACAACCTTAGTTTTCGAGAATTAAAAAAACGTTCGCATTTCCTGTTACACATTTCCGTCCCATTTCACGAATCACTCCCACAAATTGCAGGAAAGCGAGAGCAAAGATGTTACACATCAAAACAAAAAAATATTCTATTAATTAATATTTTTGTAATTTACGTGAAGTAATGATTATGCCATAACGTCAATAAACAATACATGTAAGGAAGTTAAGTGGCTGTCACACTGTCCACACAAGTAATTAATTTCAAACAAAAACATCAAACGAGCGACAGAAAGATGCTTTTTAGGGTTTCGTACCCAAAGGGTAAAAACGGGACCATGTCTGTCTGTCTGTCACCAACCTGTATTTTATGAACCGTGATAGCTAAACAGCTGAAATTTTAACAGATGATATATTTCTGTTGCCGCTATAACACTAAATACTAAAAATTAGAAAAAGTAAAAAAGGGGGGTCTCCATACAAAAAAAAACAAGCGCCATCTAGTATGATGGTACGGAACCCTATATGTGCGGTTCTGACACGCACTTTGCCAGTTTTTTTTAATTCAGTTCTAGTACGAATTATACTTGGTAGGTATTAGTAGATACTATAATCACACCAAGTTTCACGCTAGTATGAGTAACCGTATCTTGTATGGGTAGCCCCCTTTATTTTTCAAACTTCAATTTTTTATTATTTGTTAGTAAAGTAAACCCCAAAAACATTCTGTGAAAATTCCAGCCGGATACCTATGACGGTTTAAAAGATACACTGCGCTGTTAAAAAAATATGTAATTTTACATAAATTATGTATTTTTTGCATGTAAAATTACACAATTAATGTAAAAGTAACTAATTGTGAAAAAAAATATAACATAAACCTGTAGAAAGTGCACAAAAAATGTGTAAAAGTACTTACATATTTTTTTATTTTTTTTTAAATATGAAATCATGTTCTTTTCCAGAATTTTAGTTACTTTTTTAGTAATTACGCAAATAACGTAATTTTACATGCAAAAAAATATATGTAAAATTACATATTTTTTAACAGTGTAGCCTTTTAAAAGACGGACGTAGGTACGAACGGACAGCGTAAGCTTAGCAATAGCAAAGTATATATATAATTAGTACTAACATACAGTATGGACACTTCCCTGCCGCTCTCTAGATTGCGACCTCACCCCCTCTTCACCCAGAATGATACAGATTGGTTACAGTTTGGTTGTCTAACGTATAGGATTTCGCCGCCATTTTGTTTGTTCCGTCAAAGCTTTTTTAACCGACTTCAAAAAAGGAGGATGTTTCTCAATTCGACCGTATATATGTTTTAATGTGTGTTCGCGGATAACTTCGTCGTTTACGCACCGATTTTGATAATTCTTGTTTTGTTGGAAAGGAGATATCCCAAGGGTGGTACCATGATAAGAAAACCAGGATCTAATAATGGCATCCCAGAGAAATCTAGAGGAACCTTAGTTTCCTGTTTGAAGTCTTTTTTTTGTTTAAAATTATAATTGAAATGTCATTTCTGGACCGTGGTTGTTTGAAGTCTTTTTTTGTTTAAAATTATAATTGAAATGTCATTTCTGGCCCGTGGTATGAAGTGTCCAGGGTGTAGCAATAGGGTCTCGTTACCGGGTACCCTAAAAAGTAAACAACAACATGCAGAGCAGAACAAATTCAAATAAGATTAGATAATCACATCCACATTCGGAAGTAGTAATTTGACTGCCGTCATTTCTCAATGTGTTTGCTTGAGCACGTTTAAAAAACCGGTCGGCCATACCTCATATTAAGCACCGTCGAAAGTGGAACAAATGTTTTTACCCGACTGCCTCAAAAGGAGGGTTATGGTTTTCGAGTGTACGTTTGTATGTATGCATATATACTGTACTGACTCGGTGGCTCAGTGGTTAATGCCATTAACTACTGTCCGAGGGTTGTGGGTTCGATCCCCACCCAGGGCCAGCATTTGTGTGATGAGCAGATTTGTTTGCTCTGTGTCTGGGTGTTAAATATCTATATACGTATGTATTTAAACTTATATAAGTATGTGTATCAGTCTCTGGTTCCCATAACACAGGGTATCCTACTTTGGGGCCAGATGACCATGTGTGATTTGTCCCCGATTATTTATTTTATTTATTTATTTATGTATGTTGTAGATTTCTATGTTCCCTGCTAGAGCCTGAACGGCTTGAAGGATTTCAACGTATGTGGTATCACTAGATTCGTCTTGATCCCGTGAGTGACATATAGGATACATTTTTACCCGACTAGCCAAAAAGAGGGGTTAAGTTTTTACGCAGTCGGGTTTTTATTTAATAATTAATTCCTCAAGTTATTAAGGCTTGAGAAAATCAAAATTCTATAGATAGATAATACAAGAGATGCTACTGACCACGGACATAGATAAGATACTAGTTACTTCGTAACCAACGGGCAAAGTATACATATTATTAGTACTAACATACAGTATGGATACTCCCTGTCGCTCTCTAGATTGCGACCTCACCCCCTCGTCAACCAGATTGATACAGATTGGTTACAGTTTGGGTGTCGAACGTGTAGGATTTCGCCGTGATTTTGTTTGCTCCGTCATTTGTTTTTATAAACGTCATTTCACGACCGTTTGTATAGTGTCCGGGGTGTGCCACTGGGGTCCCAAATCAGCATGTGCTAGGTTCGGAAGCAAAGCGCTGCTATTTTTTAAGCGCTGGTATTTTTCAAATTTCAACCGCCTCCTTACGTAATGGTTAGTCCATTCGCTTCACACCAGGAGGTCGCGGGTTCGATTCCCGGCGGGGTCAACTTGTAAGAATCGGTTTGGTTGGTGGTAGGACATTTTCTAAGCCCGCTGTCTAACCATCATCTTATCTAAGTCTTGCCGCCAAACATCAGTGTTAACAACATTGATGTGTTTTGGCTTGAAGATAAGATACCCAGTTCTCCATTGAGTTAGGGAATCTTGGTAAGCCCGCTTCCATCTTCGGCATCATCGTCACTTACCATCACTTGCCTATAATACATGTTAGGAACTTATGTGGCTATCTTATTGTCGCCCCAATGATATCACGCCAATAATACACATTAGGAAGTTATGTGGCGATCACACTGTCGCCCCAACGCCATTAATACATTTTAGGAAATTAAGTGGTGATCACATTGTCGCCCCAATGCCATAACGCCAATAATACATGTTAGGAAGTTAAGTCGCTGTCACATTGTCGCCTCAATGTCATGACGCCAATAATACATATAAGGAAATTAAGTGGCGATCACATTGTCGCCCCAAAGCCATAACGCCAATAATACATGTTAGGAAGTTAAGTGACTATCGAATTGTCGCCCCAATGCCATAAAGATTCACGGCAAAAATACATGTTAGGAAATTAAGTGGCAATCACATTGTCGCCCCAATGCCATAACGCCAATATTATATGTTTGAAAGTTAAGTAGCTATTATATTGTCGCCCCAGTGCCATAACGCCAATAATACATTTTAAGAAATTAAGTGGCTATCAAATTATCGCCCAACGCCAATAAGACATGTTAGGAAGTTAAGTGGCTGTCACATTGTCGCCCCAATGCCATAACGCCAACCCAATGCCATAACGCCAATAAGACATGTTAGGAAGTTAAGTGACTGTCACATTGTCGCCTCAGGCTACTCTTGTGCAATTTGCAAATCCGATCAGGAGATGCCAGCGAAGACTATGGCACTACATTGCCGCGCATACTTTCGCTTTCTTTAAGGCGAGGCTTTTTCTTTATGTGTAAAGAGTAAAGAAAATAACCACACTTTTGCACTTTTTCAATGTTTTTTACGTTTCAATTAAAAATTACATTTAATTAAAAAAAATTCAACTGGCATATTGAAGTGTGTGTTTAATTTAGAGGTACTAAATCGGTCTGGTTTGCCTGTAGAATGCAAATCTCAGTTTTAAAACAGGTTTCTTTGACATATTTTTTTTCTGTTATAAAAATTAACGAATCGTGTTTATGCAACTGACAAAATGAAGTCATTGAAATGAAGAATCAGGATACAAAATATTACTTTAATATGTTTTGTAATTGCTAAGAAAAATCGAGATCCCTGCGACTAAAGTTTCCAATGCGTCGCCTTAAACGCGAGCTCTTGTATCTATTTCCATTACGATAGCTCTTATCTGCTGCATAATTTAATACATAATATTAAAAACATGATTTCTAAGTAGATTCCTTTCTCGACTCACGTCTGGCATTCAAATCATGCGAAACAGTTTAAGTTACTCCAACCGCCTCCGTGGTGTAATGGTTAAGTCCATTGGCTTCACATCTGGAGGTCGCGGGTTCGGTTTCGGGCGGATTCTTACTTTGTAAGACTCGGTTTGGTAGGTGGAATGGTATTTTCAAACGACTTCCAAAAATGAGGAGGTTCTCAATTCGGCTGTATGTTTTTTATGTGTGTTACCTCAGAACTTTTGACTGGGTGAATCGATTTTTATGATACTTTTTTTATTTGAAAGCTAGTGCTTCCCGTGTGGTCCCATATAAATTTTATCAAAAACGGTGTAGTACTTTATTAGAAAATTAACAAAAACCAAAAATAATAATGCAAAAAAGTACTAAGTTTTTGCCATGGAAGTCGGTTTTTAACGTGTTTAGCGTTTTCTACGCCCGCCTGCCAAGCTTCTACCATCTTATCTAAGTCTTGCCACCGAACATCAATATTAACAGCAATGATGTGTTCCGGCTTGAAACTAAGATAGCCAGCTCCCCATTGCGTTGCGGAATCTTGGTAAGCCCGCTGTCATCTTTGGCATATTCATCCCTTACCATCAGGTGAGATGATGACAAGGGCTTATCAATTGTAAAAAAAGTTGTTGATTATTGGACCATTATCTGTATAAGAAGTTACTTATATATGAGTTTATTAAAATAAAATAAGGCAGTGTAACTAATAATAAAAATTTAAAAGTTAAAATAAAACTGGCCAATTGCAAGCTAGAACCGCACACATAGGGTTCCGTAACCGTGTATTTTAGTTACTTCCATAGTATGTCTTATGGCATCTTACTGTGGGGGCATGCGGCCCATATAGAAACTATTTTCATCCTGCAGAAAAGAGCTATCCGCGCAATCTATCAGATGCGATCACGTGACTCGTTAAAGAGTAAGTTCAAAGAAATCAATATTTTAACTGTTGCTAGTCAATTTATATATGAAAACATCATGTACATTCGTAAGAATTTGCATTTATTTCCTAAAAACAGTGACAGGCATAATTTGAATTTAAGAAATGTAAATAAAATAGACTGAGTAAGGTTAAAAAGTCATTTGTGGGGCAGTGTATAAGATTCTACAATAAAATTACAGAAAATGTAACTAGTTTGTGACAGAATAAATTCAAGACTCATGTCAAAAAATGCTTGTGCTCTAGAGGATATTATAAAATAATAGAATACGTAAATGACAAAGATATATATATGTAGATTCTACAACAAATACCATTACCTGAGACTGTAATCTGAATCATGACATTATTTGTAATATACAATTTTTTTTTGTTTTGACTATTTAAAAGTGTGTGTAAACACCTATTTAAAATTCTGATTTGATTTGATTTTTACAATATCCGTACTATCATACTAGATGGCGCTAGTTTCTTCACGTTTAAAAAACACAATTTTTTGTATGGAGACTTTAACTTTTTCAATTTTTTAGGATTAGTTGTTACAGCGGCAACAGAAATACATTACCTGTGAAATTTTCAACTGTCTAGCTATCACGGTTCATGAAATACAGCCTGGTGACAGACGGACGGACGGACGGACAGCGGAGTATTAGTAATAGGGTCCCGATTTTACCCTTTGGGTAGGGAACCCTAAAAAGAATCACTTTTAAAACATAAATCTATAATATAAAAATGAATCGCAAAATGTGTTGGTAAGCGCATAACTCGAGAACGGCTGGACCGATTTCGCTAATTCTTTTTTTGTCGAGTTCGTTATTGTCAGGAGAAGGTTCTTATGTAGGGTAGGGTAGGGTAGGGTAGTGTAGTGTAGGGTAGGGTAGTGTAGGGTAGTGTAGGGTAGGGTAGGGTAGTGTAGGGTAGGGTAGGGTAGTGTAGGGTAGGGCAGTGTAGTGTAGTGTATTGTAGTGTAGTGTAGTGTATGTAGGGTAGGGTAGTGTAGGGTAGTATAGGTTAGGGTAGTGTAGTGTAGGGTAGAGTAGTGTAGGGTAGGGTAGTGTAGTGTAGTGTAGGGTAGAGCAGTGTAGGGTAGGGTAGTGTAGTGTAGGGTAGAGTAGTGTAGTGTAGGGTAGGGTAGGGTAGGGTAGTGTAGTGTAGTGTAGGGTAGGGTAGTGTAGTGTAATGTAGGGTAGCGTAGGGTAGGGCAGTGTAATGTAATGTAAGGCGGTACGTAGTTCGCCGGGACAGCTAGTACTGAATAGAAATAAATTCAATGACTCTTTCATCACGCGACTAGTTTTTACGTGGCTGCGTTATCGGACATCGACCTTTGGGAAAGATAACATTAAGACAGTACTAGCGCTACATAATTATCAAGATAACGTAAATCTATGACAAATACTAACTGAGGCGAGGCATTGGTTGTAACAGTTGTCGCTGTATTTTTCTTTACGTGTAAAGAGTAAAGAAAATAACCGGACTTTTGCACTTTTAAAATGTTTTTTCGTTTCTATTAAAAACTAAAATTAAAAAACCGGTAAAGTGCCAGTCAGAACCGCGCACAAAGGGTTCCTTTCCATCATACTAGACAGCGCTTCTTTCTTCACGTTTAAAAAAAACACGTTTTTTTAGTATGGAGACTTTCATTTTTTTTAAGTATTTGTTGTTATAGCGGCAACAGAAATACATCATCTGGAAAAAACGAATTGAAGTGAATTTTTTAAAGTATATGTATTATCATCTTTGTAAAAAAAACTGTTTAAACGTTCATTTCATTTCCTTTAGTTTGCTTATTTTTCAGGTGAGATATAGTCAAACGCATTCAAATTTTAATAAAGAAGAACACTTTCGATAGAGCTTTAGTTTCTAGTTGCACATGCTAGAATCGATCAAAGTTCGCAGCGAGCCCGGGGCTCTATAAATAATCAACCCACATAGCTTGCAGCCCGCCGGCCAGCGTACAATGGTCTACGGTACATTTATATAGCCCTGGCCCGAATTTCAGCAAATCGCATTGCATTTCAACTCGCTTCACCGAAATATGTTTTAACTTAACCGCCTCCGTGGCGTAATGGTTAAGTCTATGAGCTTCACATCAGGAGGTCGCGGGTGAGTCTAACTTTGTATGAGTCGGTTTGGTTACTGGAAGGGCATTTTACTATCTCCCACCACCACCATATTATCTAAGTTTTGCCGCCAAACTTCAATGTTAATAACATTGATGTGTTCCGGCTTGAAGTTAAGATAACCAGTTCCCCATAGCGTTGGGGACTCTTTGTAAGCCCGCTTCCATCTTCGGCATCATCGTCACTTACCATCAGGTGAGATAATGTCAAGGGCTTACCAATGTTGGGTAAATAAATAATTTAATAAAACGTATAACTTATTTAGCGTCCTTTCTATAGACATCCGAGCTCATTCCCAGTTGTCAATTAACACTGTTCATATTATTGCCGGATGGGAAAAATCAATCAACCACAATATGGTAGTAGAATTAATCAAAAATAAATTATGAAATATTATTCCCTAAATTGTGCTTTTATTGGAATTTAACAAAACCTCACTCATTTTGTTTTGAACTGTGTCTTCATTTTTAATTAAACAAAAACACAAAATAAGTACATCAATGACTTTGGAAATTTATGACGTAACACGTTCCTATCTCATACATTTTAGAACGAAATTTTGTTTTTGAACAAATGACATTTGAGCGTCGGTGGCGCAACGCCAAGGGCCGCTACCTCCTGTCCGGGAGGTCCTGGTTCGAGCCTTGACATTTACTGTGTTTTCGAATTTCGATCTCATATGTACGTTTATCCAACGCTCTTACGGTGAAGGAAAACATCGTGAGGAATCCTGCACATATCTGCGAAGAAACTCGAAGGTTGTGTGTGAAGTTCATCAACCCGCATTGGGCCCGCGTGGTCGACTAAGGCCCGATCGCCCTAATTCAGGGTAGGCTCGAGCCTCTCGGTGGGGACGTATAATATGTAAGCTGATGTGATGATAAAAAAAAACGGCTAAGTGCGAGTGGGACTAGCACTCTAAGGGTTCCGTACCACCACACCTCTCCCCACAACTACGAGTACATAATATAATGACAATGATACCTATCCACATTACAAACAAAAGACATCAGCAAGAGCGACAAAAATATGCTTTTTTCATCATTCAGTTCGTACTGAAGGTTCGTATAAGGGTTTTTTTTCAACCTTGGGTTTTCTAAAAAATCAGAAATATTACAGCCCCAACTGCAGGTAACATTATACAGTAGACATGGGCCGAGTACTCAGTTGATACTCGGTACTCAGCGTACTCGGCGGGTTTTTGATACTGTGTTTTTGAGTATACTCGGTTTAAGAAAAGCAATATATTTAGGTAGATATAATTAAAACAACAGTGTTAATCAAAAAGTATTTATTACTAATTTAGGAAATCTTTGATAATCTCAATTAATAAAATCAAAATTATGCTAATGAATGAGTAGTAATGAAACGAAATTAAAGAGTAAAGAGAAATTTTATTACTGTTCTGTAAAAATAATAATAATCAATATTTTAAATTTAGATGGACCGAGTCGTTACCGGTTGAGCCACCGACGCTTGTACCGGGTTCAAATCTGGACGGCCAATGTACCAATGAGTTTTACAAAAAAAAACTTACGTACATACTTACCGATTGCTTTAACGGTGAAGGAAAAACATCGTGAGGAAACCTGCACACGCCTGCGAAGAAACTCGAAGGTTGTGTGTGAAGTCGACCAACCCGCACTGGGCCCGCGTGGTCGACTAAGGCCTAATCGCCCTGATTCAGGGTAGGCTCGAGCCCCTCGGTGGGGACGTATATGAGCTGTAATGATGATTTTAAATTAAATAAAGGTAAGTTATGATGCAGGAACACAAGGCTCTCTGCACGTTCTGGTAACAGCCTATTCCTCTTTTCTACGTAGACGTTACCAGCCTCCGAAAACAATCGCTCGCTATACACGGTGCTTGCAGGTGCACATAGGAACACTCTTGCTAAATGTGCCAGCTCTGGATAGCTTGTTTGGTACCCTGCCCACCACTTGAAAGGACTCTTTTTTTTGCCAACATAACCTGTTTGTACTAGTTTACGCGCGCTAAATGGGAATTTGATTGAACCGAGTTACTCGGCCGAGTACTCGGTTGAAAAAAAAAAAACGAGACCTACAGTACTCGCATATGATGTGTAACATGTGACAAAATACTTATGAAATTAATTAATTATCGGGTCGTACATTCACGGGCCGACCCTTCGAATAGTAGTATGTCATCTTTGCCTTTGCCATCACACTAGGCGGCATGGCTATGACAACCTTAGTTTTCGAGAATTAAAAAACGTTCGCATTTCCTGTTACACATTTCCGTCCCATTTCACGAAATCACTCCCACAAATTGCAGGAAAGCAAGAGCAAAGATGTTACACATCAAAAATTGAACTGAGTAAAACTCGGTACTCGTTACTCGGCAAAAGTGTTACTTCTCTATATACAGCATTGATTGCCTACCTACATAGACGATAAAACATGAGACTTTAATTAGTCTTAAATCTCAATGGGTAGTTAAAGTAACAGGCAGTTATTTTTTATTACTTAGAGCTCTTGTAGAGCTTATAATTACTGATGAGTACCTTATACAGGTATTTGACCTATTTCCGATCACAATCTAGCTAGATGATTTTTAGGATTACGTACACCCAACGGGACCCTATTACTATAGCCCGTCAACTTCTTGCGCGATACGCCTGAGCAGCTGAGGCGTGGTGTGCGGGAAGCACCCCCGCGGAGATCGTGTCGTGTCGTACTACCTCTCCCCCGCCTACCGCACCGCAGGCGTACCGCGCACGAAGTTGACGGGCTATAAGCCTCCACTGTCTGTCCGTCTGTCCGTCCGTCAGCGGGCTGTATTTCATGAACCATAATAGGTAGACAGTTAGAATTTTCACAGATGATGTATTTCTGTTGCTGCTATAACAACAAATACTTAAAAATAATAAAAAAAAAATATAAGGAGGGTCTTCACACAAAAAAAATAATTTTCAAGCGACTTCCAAAAAGGAGGAGGTTCTTAATTCGTCTGCATGTTTTTTTTTTTATGTTCAGATCTTTTGACAGGGTAAACCGATTTTTATGATTCTTTTTTTATTTGAAAGCTAGTGCTTCCCGTGTGGTCCCATATAAATTTTATCAAAATTAGTGTAGTGCTTTATTAGAAAATTAACAAAAACCAAAAATAAGAATGCAAAAATGTAATAAGTTGTTGCGATGGAAGCCGGTTTTTTTAGTAGGAAAACAAATAGGCCAGTTCACACGGACAGCACCCGGTCACGAGTATAACGCGAGAGTCACCCATCGCTCCTATCAACCATATAAGTTAGTATGTTCCTAAATTTCAATGATAATTATGAAATGTAAGGTACCTATTTTTGTTGTTTTAGTGTAGTTAAGTAACATAATATGACTTGCTGGAATTTGGACATCCGTCTGTTTACAGCATGTACTTTTTGAAATAAATAAATAAATTAGAGGGAAAGGAACGACCCGGCTCCCGATGCGCCACAATCCGCACGAACATTTCGGCGAGCATCAGCTGATCTAAGGACAGTAGCAAGCAATCTAAACCATCCAACTGCTGGTAACGCAACAAGACATACCAGACACACATAACACAGATGAGATGGTTATCACAAATTCTCTACATCAGGTTTACACATTCAAATGGCGCTTTCTCCGTCGCTCTCACCGCTTACAGCACTATGGCTAAAATTAATTGCCGTTTTATGGCATTATGTTATGTTACGTTGGTAACAGTATGCAAATGGATTTTGATTTTTAGTAAATAATCACCGCCTCCGTGGCGTAATGGTTAGTCCATTCGCTTCACACCTGGAGGTCGCAGGTTCGATTCCCGGCGGGGTCAACTTTGTAAGACTTGGTTTGGTTGGTGGTAGGGCATTCTCTAAGCCCGCCTGGCTAGCTACCACCATCTTATCTAAGTCTTGCCGCCAAACATCAGTGTTAACAACATTGATGTGTTCCGGCTTGAAGATAAGATAGCCAGTTCTCCATTGCGTTGGGGAGTCTTGGTAAGCCCGCTTCCATCTTCGGCGTCATCGTCACTTACCATCAGGTGAGATGATGTCAAGGGCTTACCATATATTTTGAATAATAAAAAAAAGGTTCGAGCCCCCGGTGGGGAAGGATATGAGCTGATATGCTGATGATGACAGGGTGTAACAAAATTGGTGTAGGCCCCGTTAACTGGGGCTTCTACTCATCATACTGAACAACTTTTGTTCTACGACTTTGATGAAATAGCAAAATAATTTTTAACTCTATAATACAAATCGATCAGCTGATCGGATAATTTTGTGCATTTTTGTATGGATGGTCCAATTTTTTTTTTGGGATATGACTATGGGTTCCTTGGGGAAAGTTGTTCAGTGTAATGAGTGAACCCACAGTTAACGGGTCCTAAACCATTTTTTATACATATTTTAAAACTTGTCAGTAAATTGTGTCTAAATTATTTATGAATAGCGGTTTCCCGCGGCTTCACCCGCATGGACAACGTTTCTATGACTTTACGAGGGTGCGCAGTGCGTGGAAAAAAGTAGCTTATGTGTTAATTCAGGTCCTAATTTGTCTACCTACCAAATTTCAGCCAGATCCGTTCAGTCGTTTTTGCGTGAAAGAGTAACAAACATGCATCCTACATCTTACAAACTATCGCGTTTATAATATTAGTTATAGATCCGTATCACTCTCATCAGGATCTTATCGTAAATTGCGTGGGAAGTCGGCACTGGGCCACAGATTACTAAATAGTTACTTTGGGCCCACGTGGTCGACTAAGGCCCGATCGCCCTGATTCAGGGTAGGCTCGAGCCCCTCGGTGTGGACGTATATGAGCTGATATGAATTATAAAACAAAGTCCCCCGCCGCGTCTGTCTTTCTGTCTGAAAGCGATAAACTCAAAAACTACCAAACTGATTTTCATACGGGATTCACCAAACGATGGAGTGATTCATGTGAGGAAGGATTGAGTATAATTCCTAGCGAGTAATATTAAGTTAGATCATAGGACACGCCACTTAATACGTACATACTTACTGACGTAATTTGAACATGTATATGTCGCCAGGATATTGTCAAAACCGCGATATTACAATCTCAGTACACTAAATTCAGTGTAAATACACAAATAAGACGGTAAATTGTCAATCGGCTTACAATTTCACGGCCCATTCTTGTATCACAACCAATGATTTCTTCTTCTGCAAAGCATTCTGCTACCTTCGCGAGGCTCTTTGACTGTTTAATCAATCCAATTTAGACCAAACCTAACATCGCTCGCTTTGCTCGCTCATTTATTTCGCTTAGTGTTATTATAATGTCACTAGTGAGATTACAATGACACTAGTGAAATTTTAAGCAGCGTGTTATGGTTCACAATCTTTCGACAGTTCACAATCTTGCAATTTTACTGTGACATATACAAATTATACAATGGCCAGGTGACTTTACTTAACATGTAGACTGTTCGTACGTAAAAATAAGAGGCAGGTCACGAAATTCTGTTTATTGATATGACCTTGCTTCTAAAGAATAAAAGATCAAAGCTAAATTGACAATGGTAAGTAATTTGCATAATATTGCACTACGCAACTAGAAAGATGCCTGCCTACCATAAAGTCAAAGTAAATATATTAGTTAACATACAGTACGGACACTCCCTGCCGCTCTCTAGATTCCGACCTCACCCCCTCGTCACAAAGATTGATACAGATTAGTTACAGTTTGGTTGTCGAACGAATAGGAATTCGCCGCTGTTTTGTTTGTTCCGTAATTCCTTCTTACCGACTTCAAAAAGGAGGAGGTACTAAGTTCGACTGTATATTTTTTTTTTGATGTATGTTCACCGATTTTTCCGTCAATTGTGGACCGATTTTTAAAATTCTTTTTTCATTCGAAAGAGTATACTCCTGAGGGGGTCCCATTGTCACCAAGTCAGGATCTGATGATGGGATCCCAGGGAAATCGAGGGCAACCCTTTAAAAAATGATGAAAAATTTGAATTTTAAAGGCATTTATTACGTGATTCATATGTTTTCTAAAGCTAATAATATACTTGCGTCTGTTAGTCATATTCTCATGTTGATAAGCTGATATAGGAAGGTACAACTCCTTAACGGTTAGGAATTGCAGGAAAATTCTTTTGAATGTTATACATAGTAGGTATGCAATTAGTGAATCGAGAACCGGCTCGTTTTGAAGAACCGGGAATTTCGTGACTATACCTTTAAGGAACCGGGAAACCCGGGATTTTCGGGACTTAGGTAAATTTTTAATGAAATGTATTAAAAATGCTAAATAGGAATGTAAAAATGAAAAGAATACGATATTTTAATTCAGAGTAGTATTTATTTTACGAACCTAATAAAAATTACCAGTCTTTTATAGGTTTACATTCAGTCTAGCTTTAAATTTACTATTTTGTCTTTTTTTGACATATAATGTACAAAGGCAAAATCTTGCACAAAATCTTCAGCAAGTAGAAACAATCTTTCGATAATCTGTAATCAAATCACGTCTTAAAACAATCTTTAGATAATTAGTAATCAATCACGTCTTACATAAAATCTTCAGCAAACTAAAACATTTTTCGTGGAATGGTTTGTTTCACCCACTGACGAAACGAAAAATGATTTATGATGTTTGTAAACACAAGCCACTGACTACAGATTATAACGCAGTTTTTTGGAGTTTACTCCTTTAAAAAAGATTTGTAAGAGCCCGAAATGAAAAAATTATGAGAAGTAAAATCGACTATTGATCGATACCACATTAATGCGAGGCCGGGCCATAGAAAGACCGAACCTGGAAAGCCGGAAGGCTGGAGGCAAATACATATGATATATATATTATTTGAAAAGAAAAGCCAAATAAAAAAGGGACAGCCATTTCGAAGTTTTTAATTACTGAACAGATTGTTTCTAAAATCGATATCTGAAGGTCTCCGAGGTCTCTGATCACAAATCCCTTGACAGACTTAAAAAAAGTGGCTGCCATTTTGAACTTTTTATTTCTTGGGCCGATTGGACATACTACAAAACAAAAGTAAATCTCGGGAGATTGTTTTGATTATATTTTTTTTATATTTCTGTTTAATTTACCAACCTACTTGCAAGGTTATGTAGATCTAGAGGTCTGATTTGTTACGTTGAATATTTTTAAACCTTTTTTTTCTTAGACTGATTCTACATTTAGCGATAAGTGTCTCTTAGGATCAAATACTGATTTTGATACGTGTTGTCGATTTTTTTTGATATAAATAGTGTAGAAGACTAAAATCAATGATCTTGATTTCGATAAGAGTTGAGGTAGATCATTCACGGTTGTTATTTTTAAGTTTAGTCTTAGACTGACCAAAACTTTTGATCTCTAATGAAAGTGATGCTTTTAAACGAAAACATTTTTGATAACGACTTTAAGAGGTTTTAATATAACCCACTATTTTATTTCAAATTCATGTGTTTTCTTAGTTTATAATTAGAAATTCAATATATTTGAAGATTATTCCTTGCCTTTTATTAAAAAATAAAGACATAAAACAATATGAAACACACAGACAGGGTTTTACTTTACTGATAAATAAATTTCAAGAAAAAACTACCGTTTGATTCTTAGGAAAAATTTATTTCTTTTAAAACCTATTAACGATCCTCTTACAGGATGTTGAATTCAAAAGGAAAAATCATACCCCGTCCCCCATACCTCATAGAAAATGTTTACAACCTCTTTCCTGAAGATATGCCGGTCTTACCCTTTAAATAGGATAATAAAACTTTTCTACGAAAATAAACTTTATAGACAAGAATTTAAAACATAAGTTTGAATGGCAAACTTTTTTTAATAGATACAAGAGGCTCCTACACATTTAACTCAACATATTCTATAAAAAATATATACTAGACAGACTTGCCTCGAGTAACATGGGAAGACCGTCTATACGCTAAGTTTTAAAAAATGCTTTGTATTTAAATGATCTTTACAGTTATTGCAATTCCAACAGCGTAAAATTGTTTTTAATAATCTATTCTATTCCATGGGATACTTAAAATCGGCCAAGAACTCATATTAGATTAGTTTTACTAATTTAAATTTAGATTACAATGGAGTATGCCGGTCTTGCCCTAGTTGACCTTACATCGTTTTGCAGACCAGTATAGATATACCTACTTTGCGTAAAATACCTATAATACCTATTTTGAGTAGGTACTGAACTGAGTGAGTACCTGAATAACTAAGTACCTACCTAGCTTACGTAAAATCACTGCGTAAAACTATAATTTTGTAGTTCCATTGGATTTTATTACTTACGTCACACACGACTTACTTATTCATTCATAAATAAGTAACAAATTATCACCAATAAAGACAGATGCAAAATCTACTGTGGAGTGGAAACTCCAACATAAATGTATAACCTAAAACTAATAATATAATGATCAAATACAGAGCTAAGTGGAAGCATAATTCAAATTTATAAAACACGTCATAATAGGCATAATTAATGAATAATCTACTTACTTACAAACAGCAACTTGATGTTATATTTGATGAAAAATTACAAGGCACGCACGACACCAACCACTTACATTGCAGATTACAAGTCGACTAAAAGGCGGCGACGTGATAATAAAATGGCCGCCGTCCGCCAGGTACCCCTCTACCCCGCGCGGCCCCCGCGCGGCCCGCGCATTCTGTCATACACACACACGTGTATCCGAAAATATTGTTGCGTTTACAAAGACAGTGAAGAAATAGCTTTCGTTTACTTTGATTTTTTGTTTATTAACAGAATTTAGTACAAGTTTAAAGTTGTAGGTGTATAATTGAAAAAAAAAAATGTCCCGAAAATCACGAAATTCCCGGGTCTCATTTTGAATTCCCGGTTCCATAAGTAACTGGAAAAGATCGGGAAATCCCGGGATTTTCGGGACCGGGATTTCCCGGTTCTATACCCTAGTATGCATAGACCGATAGTTGTATTCCTTCAGGTTATTTAGATGAGCTGATGATGGACGATTTAACTCCTTAACTTTCATGCTGCTGAGATGATGATGGAAGCCACAGGACTCTGTATCTGTTAATGAAACACATGTATTATGATTTGATAATTCCTATTGGTGAGTATAGGTGATTGGATTTAACGTTGCTAGATAGATAGCATTACCACTAAAAATAAAGAAAATAAAAAAAAGTTTAAAAACAACTTAAAACTGACTTCAAAATGAAATTCACTCAAAAGTGTGAAATAATATTATTATACTTAAATACACTAACCAACAATAACGAAATCAAAGGCGGGTACGAATTAAATTAGGGGCTTAAAATTTTTTTGAGGTCGGCACCAGCACACAGTTACTTACGTATTAAATGGTTTAGATTCGATGGTTTGCTGAAACCGACCTCAAAAAAAAATTTAAGCCTCTATTTTAATTCGTACCCACCTTTGATTTCGTTATTGTTGGTTATTGTTGTGTATTTAAATATAATAATATTATTTCACACTTTTGAGTGAATTTCATTTTGAAGTCGGTTTTTTTAAATGTCATGTCTGGCCCGTTGTATGAAGTGTCCAGGGTGTGCCATAAGGCTCCTCTGTCCTTAAAATTTTAAACATCGAACGAAATTGTTTGGAAATAAAGTTGTTGTCAGGTCGTACTACAACGTGGCTGTTACGTCAATCGATGCGGACGAATCGTGCGAAAGTTTTTAATTCATTTAAATATACATAATTTTAAACAAAAAAAAACCGACTTCAAACGCATGGTTATAATATGGTTCTCGAACGTATAGATTTCGCCGTGATTCTGTTGGTTCCGTCATTTGTTTTTAGAAATGTCATTTCAGGACTGTTGTATGCTGTGTCCGGGGTGTGATAAAATGTAGACGGACAAGACGTAGAACGATTTGGTACCCACGTCACAGAACCTGTTTTGAAACTTTTGCCAATAAAAAGTATACTGAAGCAGATGACTACTTACTGCGCGTATACGAACTGAGGTGATTTAATCATAAGCCAAGTCATCAGCCTCACGCATGGCACCTTGACCACAGAACAGAAAAATAGAACAGTTCTATAGGTTGTTCAATTATGGGACATTTGCTTCATAAAACAGTAAATTTGTAACGCGGCACGTTGTTAAGCTTTCTTCTTTCATTCGCTCTTCTTCATTCCATCTATTTCTTTTTTACGCATGCGCTGTCATCCATCTAACAAAATCATTCTGTTCATCCTTCACAATGATATTCACTCTGATCCTTCATATCTATAAATAAAATATTTTAAAAAACTAATTCTCATTTATAAAAGACCTATTACGGGTCTTATTTTCATCACAATTAAATTTAACTACGTGTCCACGAACATAGTTTTAAAACCCACGCCCTTACCTTACCCTACCGTACCTACACCTTCCGTCGTGGCACTAATTGTGTCTAAATTATTCATGATCCTGTTATCTATCGCTCTTCTAAGCGTCTTATCTAAAATTCAGGAATATTAACACATTAACAGTCCCCATACAAGTGTTCTGAAGTACGCCGTATGTCCATATGTGTGAGCCCGTAGAGTAACACAGGACTCGTGAGCCTCTTAAGCTACACGAACTCGGCGGAACCGCTCCCGGTGTATCACATATGGTACACTGGACTGTTAACGTGTTAAGACGAGGCATCGATTGGATTTGGAGTCTTTGTCTTATTCTTTACGTGTAAAGAGTAAAGAAAATAACCACACTTTTGCACTTTTTCAATGTTTTTTCGATTTTTTTAAAATCCAACTGACGTATAGCTTGAAAAAATTTAGAGGTACTAAACCGGTCCGGTTTGCCTGTAGAATGCAAATCTCTGTTTTAAAAGAGGTTTCTTTGATATATTTTTTATGTTATAAAAGTTCGCTAATCGTGTTTCTACAACTGACAAAATGAAATCATTGAAATGAAGAATCAGGTTACAAAATATCACTTTCACATGTACAGATAAAAAATATTGATGAGAAAAATCCAAATCCCTGCGAAAAACAACTGAATTTTTTTCGTGGTTATATAACAGTTTGCAAAGTGCCAGCCAAAGGCGCCGTTAAAAAACAAATGACAGCCTATTACAATATAGCGGCTTACGAATTTACGAACGAATGTACTCACGCAGAGCAATGAAAGGGTACTTGCGGGGCAGCGGGCGGCGGGGCACATCCCGGCAAACTCCTACAGGCTAGTACTGCTAGTATCTACGCCGTGGCGGCATCTCGCGATATCAAAGGCGTTGCGCTACTGTAAGCCTATCGTAATACTGTGGTATTACAGAGTCATTCAGCGCGACAGCGTTAAGCATAAATCTTATATTTATGTTGTAATAAAATTATTAGGTAAGTATGCGGTTGTTCTGGTCTCTTATGGAAAGTTGTCCAATATACAAAGCAAAGAACAGCTTTGCACCATAATTTGGTTGCTCTGTGTCAGGGTTCGAGGATATATATAATGGATATATCATCATCATCATCATCATCATATCAGCCACAAATCGTCCACTGCTGAACAAAGGCCTCCCCCAAGGACTTCCACGACGACCGGTCCTGCGCTGCCCGCATCCATCGGCTTCCCGCGACCTTCACCAGGTCATCGGTCCACCGCATGGGAGGCCTGCCTACGCTACGTTTTCCGGTGCGCGGTCGCCACTCGTGAACTTTACTGCCCCATCGGCCATCTGTTCTACGAGCTATGTGCCCTGCCCACTGCCACTTCAGTCTAGCGATTCTGTGAGCTATGTCGGTTACTTTAGTTCTCCTGCGGATCTCCTCGTTTCTGATTCGATCACGCAGAGAAACTCCGAGCATAGCACGCTCCATTGCCCTTTGGGTGACCTTGAGCCTTCTTATGAGGCCCACAGTAAGCGACCATGTCTCAGTTACGTAAGTCATCACTGGCAACACACACTGGTCAAAGACCTTAGTCTTGAGACACTGCGGTATTTGGGACGTGAAGATATTGCGAAGCTTCCCGAACGCTGCCCAGCCGAGTTGGATTCGTCGATTGATCTCTTTCTTGAAGTTGGACCTGCCTAGCTGGACTGTTTGTCCCAGGTATACATATTCGTCAACAACTTCCAGTGTAGAGTCTCCAACCTTTAGAGGAGTGGGTGCGACACGGACATTTAACATTATTTTCGTCTTGTCCATGTTCATTTTAAGACCCACTTGTTGAGAGACCTTACTGAGGCCATCGAGCATTGTGCTTAGGTCTTCCATAGTCTCAGCCATGACCACGATATCGTCAGCGAATCGGAGGTGGGATATGTACTCGCCGTTGATATTGATGCCGAGTCCACCCCAGTCCAGAAGCTTAAAAACATCTTCCAGGGCGGCGGTGAACAGTTTCGGAGATATAACGTCTCCCTGTCTCACCCCTCGCTGCAACTGGATAGGTTTCGAGTTCTGGTCCTGGAGGCGAACCGACATGGTGGCGTTTTCATACAGACACTTCAACACCTCGATGTATCGATGGTCAATTTGGCACCGCTGGAGAGACTGTAGCACAGCCCAGGTTTCGACTGAATCAAAGGCCTTCTCATAGTCCACAAACGCCAAGCATAGTGGCTGATTGTACTCTTCGGTCTTCTGTATAATCTGCCGCAGCGTATGTATGTGGTCTATGGTACTAAAGCCTTTTCGGAAACCGGCTTGTTCGGGAGGCTGGAAGTCGTCAAACCTGCGTGCGAGACGATTCGTAATGACTCTCGAAAACAGCTTGTAGACATGGCTCAGAAGTGAGATGGATATATATCATGATATATATCAAATGATTTTTTAAGATATATACAGGGTCTTCGGCAGATGGTTGAAAATACGAAAATGGGGGATAGGTGGGGTCGCCTCCCACCTATTTTGAGAATTAAAAAAAATCTAGGACTTGTAATTTTTTTTACAGGATTTTTTTTCCTTTTTTTAGAAATTTTGCCATTTTTATACCTTTGAACACATGTAACTTTTTGTTTTTTAAAGCTAGCTCCAAAATCTTTTTTTTAATAGACTTTTATAAGATTGTCGGCTCTAACAAAAATTATGTTTGTTTCAAGTTATTGCTAAAAACAAAAATGTGGGCCCCCGAACTTGAAAAAAAAGTTGAACAAAAATTTAAAAGTCAACTTTGCGATGCATTTAAAAAAAAAATAATGGGGCTGGAAGGCTTCTGGTTTTTTTAAAACATCTCTAAAGCTTAGACTTTTGAATGGTATGTAATTTGTTTCGGTATCTTTTTTGTAACCGGAGTTGTTAATTTTTTTTACTCAATTGGACCATGTTGACGAAATTCCACTAGTTACATGTTTTGTGAAATGTATCAAATGCAAAGTTGAAAATAATGTAAATACTTACTGTTGGGACGGTTACAAAGAGCAGGTACGTTTTTTTACATTCTTGCACACACATAATGGCTGTCTTTTGTCATTTATTGGCAAATTGGAGTTAGCACTTCCATATGCCAATAAAATGTCCGCATATTTCGCATTGGTAAATTGAGCCATTTTAAACCACAACAAAGTCTTAACAAAACGTCAGATAATAATAAAAAGTGACAAACAACAAAAAAACTTAACAAAATCACAAACGTTAATAACGTTAACGTTTTTTTTTGTTTTCGTTAATTTCACTTTGCTGTGTTTGTGATTTTGTTAAGTTTTTTTGTTGTTTGTCACTTTTTGTTATTATCAGACGTTTTGTTAAGACTTTGTTGTGGTTTAAAATGGCTCAATTTACCAATGCGAAATATGCGGACATTTTATTGGCATATGGAAGTGCTAACTCCAATATGCCAATAAATGACAAAAGACAGCCATTATGTGTGTGCAAGAATGTAAAAAAACGTACCTGCTCTTTGTAACCGTCCCAACAGTAAGTATTTACATTATTTTCAACTTTGCATTTGATACATTTCACAAAACATGTAACTAGTGGAATTTCGTCAACATGGTCCAATTGAGTAAAAAAAATTAACAACTCCGGTTACAAAAAAGATACCGAAACAAATTACATACCATTCAAAAGCCTAAGCTTTAGAGATGTTTTAAAAAAAACAGAAGCCTTCCAGCCCCATTTTTTTTTTTTTAAATGCATCGCAAAGTTGACTTTTAAATTTTTGTTCAACTTTTTTTTCAAGTTCGGGGGCCCACATTTTTGTTTTTAGCAATAACTTGAAACAAACATAATTTTTTTTAGAGCCGACAATCTTATAAAAGTCTATTAAAAAAAATATTTTGGAGCTAGCTTTAAAAAACAAAAAGTTACATGTGTTCAAAGGTATAAAAATGGCAAAATTTCTAAAAAAAGGAAAAAAAATCCTGTAAAAAAAATTACAAGACCTAGATTTTTTTTAATTCTCAAAATAGGTGGGAGGCGACCCCACCTATCCCCCATTTTCGTATTTTCAACCATCTGCCGAAGACCCTGTATATGTATACAAAAATTGTTTAAAATTTTTATATTATTAAGTAATTTTTGGCGTTTGTTACTATATTTGTATTTCTCAAATGTAGATGGCGTTGGAGTAGAGTTAAAACATACTCCGTAATATTAAGTTCTAATCTATAAATATATATCCCCTATATATATATCAAACTTTTGATATATATCGGATATATATCATAAATATCCGATATTTTGATATTCATAATAAATATCGGATATATTCGAACCCTGCTCTGTGTACACCAGTAGATTACTAGCCACATTACTGTTTCCGCCAGCTCGCGTGCGCCACCAACGACCTTGGTCCTGCCAACTTGGAGTCAACTTTTACCGCCGCGCCGCCACCGAATGGCGAATTATCGGTTCGAACCAGTTCTGAATCAGCAGGCCCTCTACGCACTACTGTTTGTGCTACTGTTATTACTACTAAGCATTCAGAATTAAAAAAAAACTGTAAACAGTTTTCACTTCTCTCTCAGCACACCTGGAGTAGTTAGGTTTTTTATTCATCACAGGTGTAGGTATATGGTGTAGTAGTATAGAATAGGTATTCGAAAACCGACTATTGGTTCCTCAATAAGAGCGAACAAAATTCTATTTTGCTCCCTGTAGGGAGTTCTGTTTCTGCCTTCCGATTGGTCCGCGTTCGTGCTCTGATACGAACGCGGACCAATCAGAAGATAGAACGCTCAAACATACTAGTTTCTTATTCTCATAGGTTGTGATGAAATATTGCGTTTGTCATTTGGGGCTTAAATATTTTGTTCACAGGCGGCGTATGAGTATTGATACCCGATAAGGCAAGGTATTGATTGGAACAGTTGTCTCTGTCTTTTTCTTTACGTGTAAAGAGCAAAGAAAATAACCACACTGTTTCCCTTTTTCAATGGTTTTTCGTTTCAAACAAAAACTACAATCATCATCATCATTATTAAGAAGGCCCAGCCCTCTGTCGTTGCAGCATTCTCCACTTCAGCCTGTCACGAGCTACACTACAATGAAAGTATAAAAAATAATAACATTACTCACTTTGTACTATCATAACAAATATTGTTGTTTATTTTTTTAAATTATGCCGACTTCAAAATATTAGTCATAACTAGAGTTGAAAGTAACGATATAGACCTATCTTTGGGATTTTTTTCTATCGAGCCAAAACTGCTCAATCGTGTTTCTAATAGCTTTTGACTTTAAGGAACATCAACAAACAACAAAAACATCAACAATAAGGGTATTTTTTTCAACCTTGGGCTTTCTATCGTTTAGGAGTAATTGACGTCAAAAATAACGAAAATCTGCAATATTACCGCCTTAAGCTCAGGATTCTATTCTAGATCCCCGACCGCTTAGCTTAACGCCCTCGGAACAAAAGAGGATTTTGTCCCCTTGTTACACATAATATAATCTTAATTATATTGAACTCCTTCCAAAACCTGGCGGTGTGGTCTGAACTGGCTACGCTAGAGAGCAGTGGCAAAGAGACTCCACTCTATTTCGGAAACCTCAGCAAGGAGGCGGCATACTTGTTGTAAATGAAATATTATGGCTTATACCGCGGCCAACGACCAACTTTGTCACCATTTCTACTTCAATTTAGGATTTTTGATGTGTAAAATCTTTGCTCTCGCTTTCCTGCAATTTGTGGGAGTGATTTCGTGAAATGGGACGGTAATGTGTAACAGGAAATGCGAACGTTTTTTAATTCTCGAAAACTAAGGTTGTCATAGCCATGCCGCCTAGTGTGATGGCAAAGGCAAAGATGACATACTACTATTCGAAGGGTCGGCCCGTGAATGTACGACCCGATAATTAATTAATTTCATAAGTATTTTGTCACCATGTTACACATCATATGCGTAACATGTGACTGTAGGTCTCGTTTTTTTTATTGAAAAAACATTTGTTTTGTAATTTTCAGGACATGAGAAGTGATTTTGATTTCCTGTAATTCTTTTTTAATACACAAAACTAAAGAAAATAATATCCTAATGCACCCTTTTTTTCTTATTGTAACCAAAAAGCGTCGGTGGCTCAACCGGTAACGACTCGGTCCATCTAACCAGAGGTACCGGGTTCAAATCTGGACGGCCAATGTACCAATGATTTTTTCAAAAAACTTACGTACATATTCTTACCTATTGCTTTAACGGTGAAGGAAAACATCGTGAGGAAACCTGCACACGCCTGCGAAGAAACTCGAAGGTTGTGTGTGAAGTCAACCAACCCACACTGGGCCCGCGTGGTCGACTAAGGTCGCCCTGATTCAGGGTAGGCTCGAGCCCCTTGGTGGGGATGTATATGAGCTGATATAACAACCATAGAACTGCTGCAATTTTAATCGAAACTCTATGATAATTTATGAACTTCTTAACAAAACAGTATAAAATTATTTGGTTTCTTACTTTTTGGAAATTATTCTTATTTTTAAACGACTTCAAAAAAAGAGGAGGCTTCTCAATTCGACCGTCTATATATTTTTTTATGTGTGGTTCGCGTATAACTTCATCGTTTGAGAACCAATTTTGATGATTCTTTTTTTGTTGTAAAGTATATATCCCAAGGGTGATGGTACCATGATGATAAGGAAACCAGTATCTGATGATGGCATTCCAGAGAAATCGAGGGGAACCTTCAAAAATCGTAGTGGCGTCTAGTGCCTTTGAAGTCGGTTTTTTTTTGTTTAAAATTATGTATATTTAAATGAATTAAAATAAATAATCCTAATGGCCTAATCGCCCTGATTCAGGGTAGGCTCGAGCCCCTCGGTGGGGACGTATATTAGCTGTAATGATGAAATGAATTAAAAACTTTCGCACGATTCGTCCGAATCGATTGACGTAACAGCCACGTTGTAGTTACGACCTGACAATAACTTTATTTCCAAGCGATTTCGTTCGATGTTTAAAACATCGTGAATCGAGTTGCTAATTATAAGGACGGAGGAGCCTTATGGCACACCCTGGACACTTCATACAACGGGCCAGAAATGACATTTCAAAAAACGAATGACGGAACAAACAAAATGGCGGTGAAATCCTATACGTTCGACAACCAAACTGTAACCAATCTGTATTAATCTGGGTGACGAGGGGGTCGCAATCTAGAGAGCGGCAGGCAGTGTCCATCCATACTGTATGTTAGTACTTATATAATATATACTTTGCTTATGGTAAAGGATTGGTCCTTGGATAAATCGTTTACAATACAAGCCTGCAAGAGGTTGCGAAGGTGCGGTCAAATACCAAAACCCAAAGGTCAGACAGGGCTGATACGTCGACATTACTTTATTCAGAACCTGCACTCACGAACAGGACGACTGACATTTTATTGTACAGGTGGGGCAAAAGATATGCATCGGTTTTGATGGGCCATAGAAAAAAAAGTATTAGATTTATATAAGTGCAGTTTATTTTATTCAAGTCACTATGAAATGCCATTTGTTAAATAATTTTGAAAATGACATCAGCAAGATAGCGGCCATCAAAAGCGATGCGCTGATGAAAAACAGCAAATGCTGAACGTTATGTTTTGATGTTGTTAAACTTTTTTTTACCAGATTTGGACGAATTAAGTGAAGGAGAAAACCAATTTGGCAGACACATGGTTCCAGCAAGACAGGGTGACAACTCACATAGCTCGAATTTCAATGGTGAAATTAAATACTTAAAATGTTTCCGGCGCGACTGGTTCTCTTACAGGTGTCGTGGGGTGGTCTGCATGCTCACCAGATTTGAGCATTTGTCCTATGGGTTTCCCTGAAGGAAAAAGTTCTCAACATCGTCCTCACATCGTAGATGAACGTAAGATGAGAACTAGGGAGGAAATAACCGCCATACCCATTGCAATGTATGGGAAAAATCACCTTCATCAGTGCATCGCTGCTGATATTCGCTATCTTAATGGTGTAAGTTTAAAAACTTGATATAACAAGTGGCATTGCATAGTGACTTGAATAAAATAAACCGCACTTTATCGAATACTTTTTTTTCTGTGGCCCTTCAAAACCGATGATGCATATCTTTTGTCCCACCCAGTATTACAGTGCAACCAGCCGCTCTTGGAATTGTTTTCTAGCAGTATTGAAATTACTTTAAGCGTGACTGTATGCCTTTTAAACCGGTTATATCTGATGTATGTCCGTCTTTATAACAACTATTGCTCGTAACTATTGCGTAAGGTTACATACGCCCCAATTACGTTATTCGTTATTCTAATTGATTTCTTTCTCACACGCTCCGGTCTGGTCTCACACTTCCGTCCGTCCAGTTCAATTTATTGGTGATTTCGTGACTTTGCTACTTAAAGTTTTTTTAATTTTTTTAATTCACAATTGGTAAGCCCTTGGCATAATCTCACCTGATGGTAAGTGATGATGATGCCGAAGATGGAAGCGGGCTTACCAAGATTCCCCAACGCAATGGAGAACTAGCTATCTTATCTTCAAGCCGGAACACATCAATGTTGTTAACACTGATGTTTGGCGGCAAGATTTAGATAAGATGGTGGTAGCTAGCCAGGCGGGCTTAGAAAATGCCCTACCACCAACCAAAAAGTTGACCCCGCCGGAATCGAACCCGCGACCTTCTGGTGTGAAGCGAATGGACTAACCATTACGCCACGGAGGCGGTTAAAAGCTGAATGCCTTATAAAGCTTTTAGCAAAATACTAAGTAATCATGATAGACACAAGTCTCCTATAGTATAGTCTCCTATAGTACTGAGGCCAGCACATCAAGCTATACACTCGTAGTGCGATTCTGATCCATATCCATTCGGCATAAGAACGGTACAAAGTCCAAAGTGTGTAGCTTGATGTGCTGATCTGTGTACATAATATCACGATTTTGCCTTAAGTATCCCTCCCATAATTACATTAGGCGCATAAGTCGTCGGTGGCTCAATTGGTTTTACCGCCTCCTAGCCCAGAGGCAAAGTTCACTGGCTTTACACAAGAGGTAGCGGGTTCGCTTCCGGGCGGGGTCATTTGTAAGACTCGGTTTGGTTGGTGGTAGGGCATTTTCTAAGCCCGCCTGGCTAGCTACCACCATCTTATCTAAGTCTTGCCGCCAAATATCAATGTTGATATCATTGGTGTGTTCCGGCATGAAGATAAGATAGCCAGTTCCCCATTGCGTTGGAGAATCTTGGTAAGCCCGCTTCCATCTTCGGCAACATCGTCACTTACCACCAGGTGAGATGTTGTCAAGGGTTTACCAATTGTAAATAAAATAAAAAAATGGTAACGACTCGGTCCTCCTAACCAGAGGTGCCGGGTTCAAATCCGGACGGCCAATGTACCAATGAGTTTTTCTAAACTTACCTATGTACATATATACTCACCGATTGCTTTAACGGTGAAGGAAAAACATCGTGAGGAAACCTGCACACACCTGCGAGAAACTCGAAGGTTGTGTTTGAAGTCGACCAACCCGCACTGGGCCCGCGTGGTCGACTTAGGCCCGATCACCCTAATTCAGGGTAGGTTCGAGCCCCTCGCTGGGGACGTATATGAGCTGATATCGCTCATTTGGTACTACAATGACGTAATTAAGGTTTTTATCAAAAATGAGTTAAGTATGTCAAACGATATATTTTAGTTGGTTACTTTCGGGGTAAAATCGACGGTAATGTATTTTCATAAACTGCGGCTAGATGGCGTTGACGTCATTGTTACTTTTATACCAAAACGCAAGCATTCTACAGCTACAACGGCGATTTAGTCAGTTGTGCCGGGGAGTTCCTTGAAGTGAGGTGTCAGTTTTGTGCAACAGCGACGGCAAGGTAAATATGACATCACTTTTATCCCCTCCTGGCGGAACAACGACGACAATGCTTAATTTTGTCGTTGTTTCCGTAAAGTGAGGACTTATTTTGTGTGCAGCAATGACGAGAATATAAATGTGACATTTGTTTTATCTGCACTTGGCGGAACAGCGACGACAATGCTTAGTTTCGTCGTTGTTTCCATAAAGTTATTTTGTGTGCAGCAATGACCAAAAGATAAATGTGACATTTTTTTTATCTCCACTCGGCGGAACAGCAACAAAAAAGCGTAGTTACGTTGATATTTCCCCAGATATTATATTTATTTTGCGGGAAAACGACGATAATGTAAATTATGAATTATGGAATATACAACTTCTTAATTTTTTCTCCATTTTTTTGGGGAATTTATTTTTGAGGTCGGTACCAGCACACAGCTACTTTCGTATCAAATGTTTTAGATTCGATGGCATTGCTGACACCGACCTCAGAAAAAAAAAATTAGGCCCCTAATTTAATTCGTACCTACCTTTGATTTCGTTATTGTTGGTTAATGTCGTGTATCTAAGTAAATAATATAATTTCATACTTTTGAGTGAATTTCATTTTGAAGTCGGTTTTTAAGTTTTTTAAACTTTTATTTTATTTATTTTTAGTGATAATTCTATCTATCTAAAAACGTTATACCCAATCACCCACTCGCCCATAGAAACCATTAAATCATAAAGCATGTGTTTCATTAAAAGATACAGATTCCTGTAGCTTCCATCATCATCTTAACAGAATGAAAGTTAAGGAGTTAAATCTTCCATCATCAGCTCATCTGAATAATCTGAAATAATACAACTATCGGTCTATACTTACCGTACGCAAAATATTTGAAGAATTATCCTCCATCTACCTTCCTTCATCAGCTCATCAACATGAGATGATGACTAAATATAGACACCAAAACTTGAACAGTTTTAGGAAATACATGCAACACGTAATATGTGCCTATAAAATTTGAGGGTTGTTCTCGATTTCCCTGAGATCCAATCCTCAGATCCTGACTTGGTGACAATGGGACCCCCTCGAGAGTATACTCTTTCGAATAAAAAAAATATTTTGAAAATCGGTTCACAATCGGCGGAGATATCGCGTAACAAACATACAAAAAAAAACATACAGTCGAATTGAGAACCTCCTCCTTTTTGAAGTCGGTTGATAATGTATGTAAGTCAAACTCTTGAAAATTGCTTCTAATCGAGAAGTTGAGATTGTTTAAGCTTAAGTGAAATTAATCTTAGTAATACGAATGCAAGTTGATTAAGTGAAAGTGACGGCAAATTTTATATAAGTTTTATCATCATATCAGCCACAAATCGTCCACTGCTGGACAAAGGCCTCCCCCAAGGATTTCCACGACGACCGGTCCTGCGCTGCCCGCATCCATCGGCTTCCCGCAACCTTCACCAGGTCATCGGTCCACCGCGTGGGAGGCCTGCCTACGCTACGTCGTCCGGTGCGCGGTCGCCACTCGAGAACTTTATAAGTTTTATACGAGGTACCAAAAAATATTAACAGTGACGGATGATTAAAAATAATGGTTAGCTTTTGTCAACTTGTGTTAAGAATTTTAGTTGTAATTGAATCTGTTTTTTAGTTGGCAGAATTGAATTACTTATATTTTGGATGCGGGCAGCGCAGGACCGGTCGTCGTGGAAATCCTTGGGGGAGGCCTTTGTCCAGCAGTGGACAATTTGTGGCTGATATGATGATGATATTTATAATGAGTAAAGATTTAGTATTAGGCTTAAGAATTAGTCCCTATTGAGAAGTTGTTATTTATACGACTGATAGTTGAATAAATTCAAGCGACTGCGTTTTTCAAAATGTGATTTCCTGGTTAACTAAGTATTGTAGAAGTTACCAAATGAATAATTAAAAATGATTAAAAAAAACTGTTTCCTACTGTAACCTTATGTTGAGTTTTGTATGAAAGCATTACATATAATTAAAAGAATCCTGGTGGAACAATGACAAAATTGGGGGTGTCGCTTTAGTTTTGTTTTAATAAAAGAGATATTTATGTAGATAAACAGTTGACATAGACTACTCATAAAACTATAATACTTATGCCATGTTTTAAGTCTAAAATCATAGAATAGTGATATATTTAAAGGTCATTAACTGGATGATGAAAGTTGAATTTTTTTTAAATCGCTCTCCTGTAAAGTTACAAAAAGTGCATTTTCGTCATTGTAGTACCAAATGAGCGATATGATGATACCTTCTTACCGATTGCTTTAACTGTGAAGGAAAACATCGTAAGGAAAGCTGCACATCAGATTCCAGATGTGTATGAAAAGTCGCGTTGCACACGTCTGTAGATGTAAATATAAATGCACTACACGTGACCGCGGGTGATGCTAAGTGTAACACCAGGCAACCGCCGTCTATCCTTTGGATCGCACAGTTAATTGTACCACACGATAAGGAAGAAAGAATTAGGCGTATATAAGGTCTAACAAAATTAGCTGAAACTATTTTAACTGGTGCTTCTACAAACTGAACAACTTTCCCCATGGAACCCATAGTCAAATCTTAAAAAAAAATTGGCTCTCCCACACTAAACTCGATCAGCTGATCAGCTAAATTAGTATGAGAAGTTCAAATTTTTTTTTGAGATTTGACTATCGCTTTCATGGGGAAAGTTGTTCAGTTTCATGGGTGGAAGCACCAGTTAAAATAGTTTCAGCTAATTTTGTTAGATTATATACGCCTAATTCTTTCTTCCTTATCGTGTGGTACAATTAACTGTGCGATCCAAAGGATAGACGGCGGTTGCCTGGTGTTACACTTAGCATCACCCGCGGTCACGTGTAGTGCATTTATATTTACATCTACAGACGTGTGCAACAAATTTTGTTACACCTTATATAAACCTCCATTCCATGTTTGAAGTTGAATCACAGTGATATTCCACGACTACACTCTCGAAACTTTTTGACAGTTGTCGGCGCGATGTTCGGGTGTGATCGGGCGCCGATGCTGGGCGACAGCCAAACAGTTCCCGCCGTACCGAGTTTAAATTTGGAACACTATTTTTTATACGTAGATCTCTAGTGAGTCACATTTGACTTGTGAGGTGAATAATCTCCCATTGCTGGATGTTGACCATGGACAAAACACACACTCGCACACTTTTAGCCAAAAACTACTTGAGATGATGTCAAGGGCTAACCAAATGAACATAAAAACACTTTATCCAGCAAAACGCTACTTCAATCGCAACAACCAAGCACAATTTTTTCATTTTTTTTGTTAATTTCCTAAAAAAGGATTAAACCGATTTTGATAAAATTAAAAAAAAACAACAACTCGGCAGTATAAAAAAGGAAGAAAGAAGAAAATAAAGAAAAAAAGTACGAGTGTTCTTTAGACCACACGACTGAAGTAAAACTTCTTTAGCTCCATCTTAGTATATATGTTTGAAAGTAAATACTTAGTCTTCAGAAAATAATCTAATCTTTTTTTTCATATGGAGGTATAGACAGTTAATGAAAAAAGTTTTATTATCCTCTAAAAATTATCAAATCTTTTTTATCTTATATGTTTGTTTTGATTGTTTCGAAAAGAGTTTTATTATCCTCTGAAAATGATCAAATCTTTTTTATCATAAATGTTTGTATTGATTTTTTTGACAAACGATATTGTTGCCTTGGCCACCGATATTGTTGGTAAACAAAAATAAATGGTAACTCTCTTTCTATCTTCACTAATTTATATATCCCTCACGCATCCACCAGCTTACTGCCCAAGTCAAGCGTGCGTAAAGAAGTTTTATTTCAATAAAAAAAAAAAAAGGGTAAAAAAAGAAAATTGCGCTTGCGGCACGCCCACTGCGCATCCTCGAAGACAGTCATAGAATCTATGTTCACGCGAGCGGCAAAAGCTAGTAAAAAGTATAAAATTAGTATGTTATTGTCTTGATTTCTCCGTGTGCACTTGAAAATAATGACAATACCGTACACAAAGCAGACACCTCCAGTTCAGTTCGTGACCTGAATACCTACAAAACGTATCCTCATAGCTATTTGTAATTCAAAGAGCGTGAAAATTACTGTTACATGTGGAATAAAAATGTATGTCGGTCTACACCGCCGGATTATAGAACTGCCCAAGGTTTAAGGATTTTCAACGGTAACTACAATGTCTAATAAACGATTTTGATAGATCACATCACATCAGCTCATAATCGTCCCCACCGAGGGCCTCGAGCCTACCCTGAATTAAGGCGATCGGGTCTTAGTCGACCACGCGGCCCCAGTGCGGGTTGGTCGACTGCACACACATCCTTCCGGGTTTTTCGCAGGCGTGTGCAGGTTTCCTAACCATGTTTTTCTTCACCGTATAAGAGCGTCGGATAAACGTACAAATGAAATCGAAATTCTAAAACACATTGGTACGTGGCAGAATCGAACCACGACCTCCCGGAAGGAGGTAGCGGCCTTTGCCATTATACGCCACCGACGCTTTCATTTTGATAGATAAACAATTTATTTCCAGACAAGGGACAAGTATAAATCTCTAATATATTATTATCTGTACGTGTTTTTGTCACCTAACTCCTCCTAAACGTCTGGACAGATTTGGATATAATTTTGTGAGTATATTTCAGTGGGTTCTTGGATGGCGCTGGTGTCGGTATCTACTCGGATAAGTCCTAAACAGTTGGAACGATGTAAATGAAATTTTGTGTGTATATTGCAGTGGATGGTTTGACGATCTTGGATGGCGCTGGTGTCGGTATGTCACTGCTCTACTCGGAAAAGTCCTAAACAGATGCAACGATGTAGATGAAATTTTGTGTGTATATTTCAGTGGGTCCTTGGATGGTTTGACAACACAACTGGACCCGGTAGGTGGCGCTGCAATCGGTATGTCACTGATCTCCTAAACGGCTGGGAAGTACATGGCGTAGTGTAGTGTAGTGTACCTTAATATTATTATTTTTTAATTCACAATTGATAAGTACTTGGCATCATCTCACCTGATGGTAAGTGACGATGATGCCGAAGATGGAAGCGGGCTTACCAAGAATCCCCAAGCCGGAACACATCAATGATGTTAACACTGATGTTTAGCGGCAAGACTTAGATAACATGGTGGTAGCTAGCCAGGCGGGCTATGAAAATGCCCTACCACCAACCAAACCGAGTCTTACAAAGTTGATACCCGAAGGGAATCGAACCCGCGACCACCTGGTGTGAAGCGAATGGACTAACCATTACGCCACGGAGGCGGTTAAACTTTAAAAGTGCTACAGATGTTAAGTAAGAGCTTGATTTGTTTATCCTTAGTAATATTATAAACGCGAATGTTTGTATGTATGGATGTTTGTTACTCTTTCACGCCGCAACAAATAAACGGATCTGAATGAAATTTGGTAGGTAGGTAGATTAGGACCTGGATTAATATACAGGCTACTCTCGCCAGCCTCACTGCGCACCCTCGAAGACAGTCAAAGGAACTATGTTCACGCGAGCGAAGCCGCTGGCAATAGCTAGTCATTCATAATAGCAATAAAATATATTTTGACACGTCATTGGATCTCACTCCACTCAGCAATTAGCGAACGATTTAATTTTGTGACTTTTAAGCACGCGACTCAACTTTCTTAGATCGGGCGGAACGACTTACAGCAAGATTCGTCATATTTTGGATTGGATTGGGTAATTAGTTTTTACCCAACTGCACCAGAAGGAGGGTTACTCTTTTCGAGTGTATATGTCACCGGGATATATGTTATGGAAACGTGTAATATTTATGCCGTTGGTGTGCCTTATTCAAATTTAAAAAAAAACGCAATATTACAATCTCACTAGTTAAATTGTTATATAACAGCAAATTGTGAATCGGATCACAATATCACGGCCTATTCTTGTACCTCCGAATAAAACCGATGCTTTCTTCTGCTGCGAAGCATTCTGCTACCCAGGGTGGGGGAAGAATGTTAAATTAATCAAACCTGACCGAACCTAACATCGCTCGCTTCGCGATCTCATTTATTTAGTGTTTTTCATTTCGCTTAGTGTTATTGTAATGTCACTAGTGAGTTTACAATGTCACTAGTGAAATTGTAAACAATAAGTTACAGTTCACAATCTTTCGACAGTTCACAATCTCGCGAAATAAATTCCGTTAGATTATAATCTAACGTAATTTACAATCTTACGGTGACATATACATACAGGGTGTTTTTTGGACACTGAGCAAGCTGTTAAGGGTGGGCTCTACTCATGTAATTGAACAACTTTCCCCAAGAAACCCATACTAAAATCACGAAAAAAAATGACTCTCCATACAAAGTTGAGTAATCGGAATTCGGAATGATCGATTTCTATGAAAAGTTCAAAAAAATAATTGCGAATTCAGTCTGGGTTTCATGGGGAAAGTTGTTCAGTTTCATGAGTAGAGCTCTGTAGCCAAAACAGCTTGATGTATTTTGGAGTGCGAGGTGTCGTTAGATTCGTCTTGATCCCTTGAGTGATATTAAGATACATTTTACCCGACTGGCCAAAAAGGGGGGGAGGGTAAAGTTTTTTTGCAGTCAGATTTTTAATTTTTAACCGACTTGGGCAGAATTAGGGTTCTGTTTTTAAATAATTCGTTCAGTTATCACAATAGTACCTACTAATTATTAACTTCGTTGATTACAAATATTTCGCTCGTGTATTGGGGGTGTCTATGGGCCTCACAAGGAGACTCAAGGTCACCCAAAGGGCAATGGAGCGTGCTATGCTCGGAGTTTCAGGTACTGATATGAAGCTAATGGACTTCGTCATTACGCCAATAAGGTATTAAAGGCTTTAAGACGATTCACTCCGAGTAGGTTGATCCGCTTTAAAATAATATCGAACGTAAGTCTATTCATTTTGAGTTCAAATCAATGCGGGCTTCAACGCGGCTGTTACGTTGAAACCGAACGCCTTATTCTCGATTTTTAAATGTTTTTATTACTTTTCCTCACTTTCAAATAAGTTTAAAAAAGTGTTTAATTAAAATGAAAGGTGTTAAAGTCACCGATTTTAGTGTGTTGGTTTCATTCAACATAAATAATTTGTTTTCGAGAAATTTTGAAATAAATGCAAAAAACAGGGTCTACAGGATATTTTTTTACATCAAATGTGGTAATATTATTAAAATTGTAATCAATTAAATAGTTTTTTTATTACTTTAAGAATAGCATATACTAGCTGTTTCCCGCGGCATCACCCGCGTGGACATCGTTTCTTTGAATTTTCGAGGGTGCGCAGTGCGCAAGCGGCTTGCGAGCGTTAAAAAAGTAGCCTATGTGTTAATCCAGGTCCTAATCTGTCTACCTACTAAATTTCAGCCAGATCCGTTTAGTAGTTTTTGCGTGAAGAAGTAACAAACATACACACTCACAAACTTTCGCCTTTATAATATTAAATGTGATTTTTTCCACAGTGATAGCTTTGCGCAGTCTTTCAATAAATAAATAAAATAAATAAATAAATATTCTAGGACAAATCACATCACGGTCATCTGGCCCTAAAGTAGGATTCCCTGTGTTATGGGTTACCAGAGACTGATATACATACTTATATACGTTTAAATACATACATATATACATAGATATATTTTAACACCCAGACACAGAGCAAACAAATCTGCTCATCACACAAATGCTTGCCCTGGGTGGGGATCGAACCCACAACCCTCGGATCAGTAGTCAAGGGCACTAACCACTGAGCCACCGAGTCAGTCAATATCAATAGTCAATAATTTGAAAATAGCATTTATAGTAACATCGTCCTTGCTCGGCCACTCGCTAAGAGTATTCAATTTGAAGCTTATTGCTTAGAAAAACCGCAACCGCTTCGGATTGAGTAAACCATGAGTAAACACAATTTATTTTTAAACTAAGTTTTAAATCATGCTCGCAACATCAATTAACATGCCATGTTACGGATGCATACCCCTTCCCCCCGCGACGATGCTTTGCCTCACCCCTGGGACACCTAATTTATTACCAAATAAGGACTTGAATTTCTTTTGCAAAACGACGCGTGGCCGTTAGCCAATGACAGTCGTTAGGGGTGAGGTGAGGCGGGGTTAGACGCGAAATCGCTCTGTGAATTTGAATTATGTTCGTTCAGTCGCTCGCCGTATGCTGTTTGTTTTGGTTTGGACAATAGACACGTTATTTTCAATATCGTTGTTTTCTGTTTTCGCCACGACCCTTGCATGCTTCGTGCTGCACAGTTGGTCCTATCGTACCGGATTTATTATTTGTGTTGCGTGTGTACCTAAAAGTGTGCAAAAATGGTGAAAACAAGAAGCCAAGACGACGCGGCGATACAAGACGGAGAAGTAACGCCCGAGTCCTCCGAACAACAGACCCCCGGCATGGGGCTATTGTCACATCAGTTCCCGGGCGTGGGGCTCCAGGGACAGGAGGTTCCCACCGTCACCAGCGACCTCAACGGCGGTTCCAACGACGCATTACAGTCCACACGGCCATTGACCCCTACGCTCACGACACTCGCGTTCCCGCTATCGACGCTGACACAACCTGGGGACAGGCGCGAGGACGAGAACTTCGACACAGGGTCAAAGACGAGACAATCGAAAATTGCGCTAGCCCGCGCGAGACTCGAGCTAGCCGCGGCAAAGCTAGCTCTACTGGAAGCTGCAGACGACTCGACACCTGCAACTTTGTACGAGAATACTGTTCCATTGGCAGGCATACCATCACAAAGCAGTACGAGTACACCGACAAGCATCCAGCGTACCATCACGGCACCGTACGCTAACATCACACACGACGGCGACGCGATGCGCGGTGACAGGCCACCGCCATCAGCGCCGCCCACGGCTGCGCATTACTACACAGCGCCGCCGCCGACGCCGCAGCAACCGTTGCGGCCGCCATCGCCGCCGCTGCGACAGCATGGTTGCGACGACTCAGCGATGGATCTAGCAGCAGCCATATTAAAGGTAGCTCGCGGGGACCGGCCCCCCGCGAGTCACAGGTACCCAGATTTACCTTACTTTAACGGTAGCAGTAGTGAGTGGCTGTATTTCAAAGCGGCTTTCGATCAGTCAAAGGCTGCCTTCTCGGAGTATGAGAATGTTGCTCGACTACGGAAGAGTCTGAAAGGACTAGGCTTCGAAGCCGTGAAGGGTTCATTTATTTGTAACATGAAGGCGGAAGACATAATGTATAAATTGGAGGCGCGCTTTGGCCGGCCTCACGCACTTGTGACAAGTGAATTGGAAAAACTGCGGAGTTTACCAAAATTGACAGATAATCCTAGAGATGTGTGTATCTTTGCATCCCGAGTAGATAATATTATCAGCACTGTACGGGCATTAAATAAATCTGAGTATTTATATAATACAGACGCCATAAATATTATAACTGACAAATTAACCACCGTACTAAGGAACAGATGGTATGACTTTGAGTTCAATAGTAAAGATAGCGATCCGGGGCTTATTAAATTATCACGCTTCCTGGAAAGAGAGGCTGATTTGAATGCGAGACACGCTAAAGCTGAGGTGATAGACAATAATATCCATCCAAGACCCCATAGAATAATGAAAGTTACACATTTTAACAATAAAAATGTATGTGCTGCCTGTAGTGAAACTGGCCACACACCAACTACATGCTTAAAATTTAAGGCTATGCCTGTGTCTGAAAGATGGGAAGTAGCTCGACAAACAAAACTATGTTTCAGGTGCCTGACTAAAAGAAAGTGGCAACACCGGTGTAAGAGTGTTAAGTGTGTGGTGCGTGGGTGTGAATACTACCACCACCGACTACTGCACAACGATGACGGACCGCAGCCACAACGTAGTCACTCGCCGAGTGCCGAGGGTGGCACTTCTACACGACCAGCGGAGAGCAGTGCTTGCACGAGGACAGCTGAAGACTGCGCCTTCACCCAGGCGGCTGGCTGTAGCGCGCTGCCACTCTACGGTGGTGCGCGTGTGTCCGAGGGCGGCATGGACGCGCTCACTGGCACCATGGACGTGCATGCCTGCGACGCAGCTTGGCAGCCTGCAGCGGTGACATCCACATGGGCACCACGGGCAGCGAGCACTTTCCTAAAAGTATTACCTGTTAAATTAACAGGTCCAAAAGGTACTGTAAACACTTATGGTTTGCTTGATGATGGCTCCACTGTAACCCTGCTGACTGCAGACATAGCCCAGAAAATAGGTGCACAGGGCCCAGCTGCTCCCTTTTATATCGAGGCAGTTGGTGGAGCACGTGTGGAAGCCTTAACTTCATGTCGGGTGAAATTTAGCATCTGTGGACAGCATAGTAGTAATAATTTTGAAATTGAAGCGCGGACTATTGACAAGCTGGACATAACTGCACAGTCTGTAAAGGCTGAGGCGCTTCAGGGTTGTGAACATCTAAGGGATCTGTCTCATCAACTTATATATGAGGTCGGTGAGCCAACAATACTTATAGGCCAGGATAACTGGGAACTCCTCTTGACAACTGAGGTACGCCAGGGCGCTAAAGGTCAACCTGTGGCTTCCTTGACACCATTAGGTTGGGTTTTGCATGGCCAACGACATAGCTATGTACCCTCCTTAACTTTAAGGCACCGCTGCAATCATATAAGCCGCACTGGTTCCCTGGAGCGGCTGGTCCAAGACCACTTTAAGATGGATGCCCTTGGGGTAGAACCGCGCAAGCCACACTCGGACCCAGAGAGCCGTGCCTTGCAGATTCTACAGAACACGACACACCCTCTACAACAAGGTGGTTATGAAACAGGTTTGCTGTGGAAGGAAGAAGGTAAGCCCTTCCCGAACAATTATACTGCAGCACTCAGACGACTGGAAGGTGTGGAAAAGCGGCTCAACAAGGATCCACAACTTCAGGAAAAATACAAGGAACAGGTAGATTATTTGTTGAACAATGGGTACGCTGAACTGGCACCAACTCCAGCGCCTACAGACAAAACTTGGTACTTACCACATTTCCCAGTATTAAATCCAGCAAAGCCTGATAAGGTGCGCATAGTCCACGACGCCGCTGCTTGTACTAATGGCGTCTGTCTGAACGATTACTTGTTGACTGGTCCTGATTTATTGAAGTCGTTACTAGGGGTTCTCATGAGATTTAGACAAAAGAGGGTGGCAGTAAGTGCTGATATCAAAGATATGTTCCTGAGGATAAAGATGAGGAAGTGTGACAGAAATGCCTTACGCTTCCTTTGGCGTGATCAGCCTGGTACTGCACCCACTGAATATAGGATGACATCGGTACTCTTTGGCGCTACGTGTTCCCCTAGTACGGCTATATTTGTCAAAAATTATAATGCACATAGGTGTGAAGATGAGTTCCCTCAAGCCGCAAGCTCCATAATAAACAATCACTATATGGATGATTTTTTACAGAGCTTCGATTCGCCGGAGGAGGCCAACTGTGTGTCGAGAGCAGTGGACGAAGTGCATCGCCGTGGAAACTTCCAGCTGCAGAAGTGGGCATCGAACGACCGTGCTGCCATCGCGGGGCTCGCCGCGGTAGCTGGGAGCGCACACATCACCATACTCAAAGAGGAAAAAGTGCTGGGGCTTGTATGGCGTCCTGCCGACGACACCCTTAGTTTTAATACTTCTAATATTTCTACATTTGATTGTAAAGTCCCGACGAAGAGACAGCTTTTGAAGGCTGCGATGTCACTTTTTGACCCACTGGGTTTAGTGACACCTATAAGTATACAAGCTAAACAGATCCTCCAGGATACTTGGCGTAACAATATTAGCTGGGACGAGCCCCTTCCACCAAAGATATTGCAAACCTGGCATTCATGGTTACAGGCTCTAGAAAACTTAAAGGGACTTGCTTTGCCCCGTTGTTACCCCAAGTACAGTGACGCAAAAGAACTTGAATTGCATGTATTCGTGGACGCGAGTGAGGTTGCCTACGCTGCTGCAGCTTATTGGAGATCAATAGATGGTAAAGGCAAAGTATTTATCTCACTCGCGGCGGCGAAAGGGCGCGTAGCGCCCCTCAAGATAGTTTCAATACCTAGACTGGAATTACAGGCGGCCGTGCTGGGAGGACGACTGGCGTGCGCCGTCGAGAGGGAGCATGAGCGGCGCCCCGTCCGACGCGTGATGTGGTCCGACTCGCGCACCGTGCTCGCGTGGCTGCGCGCGGGTTCACACTCCTTCAAACCGTTCGTCGCGCATCGCGTCGCTGAACTGGAAGAGACGACCGACACGGCACAATGGCGCTGGGTTCCCTCCGCCCATAACCCAGCCGATGACGCTACGCGTAAACCACCATCCGATTTCTCAGCATCACACCGTTGGTTCACTGGACCTGACTTTCTTTACCTAGGGGAAACGTTATGGCCACAGAATGATAATCCGCTCACACTCATAGAAACAGGCGAAGAACGCACTACGACTGCATCCACAGTCTCCCACACACAACTGAAAGAAGCTTTACCCGAGGTAAGACGCTTCTCCTCTTGGCTGCGACTAATAAGGAGTACGGCGCGAGTACTGCAATTCATCGACCGCAGCAGAACCCACATGACTACATCTGCGGCTACTCACAATCGACGCGTCGACCCAACCGATCCAAAATGGAAAGGTACCCGTCGCGCCGCGCCTACCAGAGCTGGGGCGCCCGCACGTGCAGACACGAGAAGCGCCACCTATGTGCTACTGCCGGCGCAATACGCACGACGCGCTGAAATACTATGGATACGCGCACTGCAAGAACAAAGTTTCCCAACTGAGCTACGAGATGTCGCCGGCGGGAGAAAGGTATCGAACAATAGTCGCTTACGCCAACTCTCCATGTCCATCGACGAGTACGGCGTACTGAGATTACGCTCAAGAACTACCGCCGCGACAGACATAGACGGACAGACACAGTCACCGGCAATACTGGATGGCGATCACGCATACTGTAGACTGTACATCGACTGGATCCATCGGGAGCTTCACCACAGTGGGGTCGAGCACGTAACCAACCAAGTGCGCCAGAGACACTGGGCGCTGCGCTTGCGGCCTACTGTTCGATCAGTCATCAAGCAGTGCCAGCCCTGCCGCCTACGCCGCGCTGTTCCTCCCGTACCGCCAACCGGAGACCTGCCACCTTGCCGCCTCGCGCATCATCAGCGTCCTTTCACACACACAGGCGTAGACTACTTTGGACCACTGTCTGTCACCGTAGCGAGACACCATGAGAAACGCTACGTCGCCCTCTTCACATGTCTCACAACCAGGGCCGTTCATTTAGAGGTTGCTTCTTCTCTAGCCGCCGACGCTGCGATTCTTGCACTTCGACGAATGATGGCGCGCCGGGGGAGTCCGGACACTATATGGAGCGATAACGGAACCAATTTCCATGGTGCGGATGCCGAGCTACGCAGGGCAGCACTATCGTCACTACAGCGAGAGGCCGACGTACGACACATTAATTGGCGATTTATCCCACCTGGTGCACCATTCATGGGCGGTGCATGGGAGAGGTTGGTACGTTCTGTAAAGACTGCACTAAGTACTACGCTCCACAACCGACACCCTCACGAAGACGTGCTCCACACTTTACTGACAGAAGTGGAACTTACGGTTAACTCAAGACCGTTGTCCCATGTACCAGTTTCGGCGGAAGATGATGCTGCTCTCACCCCGAACCACTTTCTACTCGGCGGTCCTTCAAAAGTCCCGCTACCTGGGACATTCGTAAGGGAGGATGAACTCAAACGCTCACATTGGCGTGCATCACAGCGCCTGGCGGATCTCTTTTGGCAACGCTGGGTACGGGAAGTCCTACCGCTACTGCAAAACCGGCGGGAGCCGCATGGTCGAGGCGAAGCCATCAAGGTGGGTGATTTAGTTGTCATTGTGGACGAGACACTCCCGAGGAACGTCTGGCCTAAGGGCAGAGTTGAGCGGATTCATCCAGGTACAGACGGGATTGTAAGGGTTGTAGATGTCAAAACGAAAAACGGTGTGATGCGTAGGGCAACAAAGCGTGTAATAATAATACCTACAGAATAGATTTGCCAATTTAATTGTATTTCAATTTGGAATAGAAAAGAAAAATTTAATATTTGATGTAAATTATGTAAATCTTAATTTCAATTATGGCATCAGTATCATCAAAATTATTCATATTTAGAAATGTAAAAGTCAATGTGACAACATATTATTTTACAGATAATATAGGACACCCTGTAGATTTATTGTTGTTTGTTTATTTAGATTGTTTGGTTGATTTTGGATTTCATACTTTGTGATTGTGATTATAAATTTTACTTAAACTTGGCAATTAGTAAGACTCAGTGTAATTAATTACAACTTGTTATTAGGTACTATCAAGGAAGATTTAATGTACTATCTCAGAAATTTAATTTTATTTGACTTACATTAGATCTTGATGACTTAGCTTCAACTCTAAATTGAATTAAAATAATAGTCAAACTTGTATTTTAGATTCTATGTTGGGATTTTATTATGTACAATTAGTATAATTTACACAGATGTAAAACTGTTTATAAATTATTTGTAAAGGCCTTGACCATCCCACATTAAGGAAAAATAACTTACATTTGTTTTATTTGTAATAAGTAAAAACTGTTTATTTTATTGCGTAGTGACTGTTAACAGCCTATGTACTTGGTTATGTATTTAGGGATGGGATGGTAGTATGCATCGGTAACACGTTTAATTTATTTCATTTAGACAATTTTTTTATGCACATTGCAGGTGCACGGCGGGAGAAATGTTACGGATGCATACCCCTTCCCCCCGCGACGATGCTTTGCCTCACCCCTGGGACACCTAATTTATTACCAAATAAGGACTTGAATTTCTTTTGCAAAACGACGCGTGGCCGTTAGCCAATGACAGTCGTTAGGGGTGAGGTGAGGCGGGGTTAGACGCGAAATCGCTCTGTGAATTTGAATTATGTTCGTTCAGTCGCTCGCCGTATGCTGTTTGTTTTGGTTTGGACAATAGACACGTTATTTTCAATATCGTTGTTTTCTGTTTTCGCCACGACCCTTGCATGCTTCGTGCTGCACATGCCATTTTAATTAAACATTGAATAGCAAATAACTATATGGCAAGAACGGCGACGTGTTTGAAAAACCAATTATTTTGTTTGTTTAATATGTTTGTAGTTTAAGACTTCGAGACGTTTTGTTAATATTTTTGAAGTGAAAACTTCTTTAGGCGCGTTAGGCACCAGGAACAAAACTTATAAAACTGTGTTTGAAATGGGATAAAACCATTGAACTCGATACACCTTACCGTTATCTACCTGTTACCTGTTACCGAAACTTTTAAAACTTTTCTTACCTTTATATAACGATACGATACCATACGATAAGATACGATAAGATTGTGGTTATTTTCTTTACTCTTTACACGTTAAGAAAAAGACAGAGACAACTGTTCCAATCAATACCTCGCTTTAATATAGGAAGAATTCATAACATTAACATTTTTGATGTGTAACATCTTTCTTCTCGCTTTCCTGCAATCGGTGGGAGTGATTTCTGTAGGAGTGATTTTGTGAAAAGGGGCGGAAGTGTGCAACAGGAAAAGCGGTTTTTTTTTCAGTTACGAAGGATAAGGAAACATGGCCATGCCGCCTAATGCGAGGTCGGAGCCCGAGCTTCTCGTAGAGCGAAGCCCGGAGCGCGTACTGCGAGGCCAGAGGCCGGAAGGCTGGAAGGCCGGTAGGTTTTTTTACTTATGTCACACATAATGCGACTTGGTACTTTAAGGCTGGCTCGTTTATTTTCCTTTAATTCTTCCAAATATTTTGAAGGTTAGGCAAGCAGACAAGGCTTAACGTGCCTTGCGAAGCGCGGAAATGATAGAGAAAAATGCCGCTACAGTCAAACCCATCCAGATAATGACCGTGCTTCAGGTCAGTTAACCTGCGTGATCGACGAAACCACGAAATTTGCACTGATCTACGACCGCACTTATAGTATATGTAGGTGTGAAGTTCGCACCTTTGACGGCTCGCGTGAAACACTCCGTCAAAGTGAGTTCAATCGCGCTGCCCGCCGCGCCCACGGCCCACGACGTTGTCGGCGCCGCGGCCCCTTTGACGGAATGTTTGACGCGAGCCGGCAGTGGTGAGCGGCATTTATCAAAGGTGCAGAAAATTCAGCGAATGAACTATAAATGATAGAACTCTTGTCACACACACATCTAGTGGTTGCGAGAGCCAGCGAGCAACAAATTGGCAATTTGACAAAAATGCAATGTAAGTACAGAGGCCAGCACATCAAGCTATACACTCGTAGTGCGATTCTGATCCATACGCATTCGCCATAAGATCGGTACATAGTCTAAAGTATGTAGCTTGATGTGCTGGCCTGTGTACCAAGCAGAGTGGGGCGGACCATGCGAGCTCTGTTGCGACTACAGCGCATACAGAGGTAAACAGACTTAAGTACTGTGGGTTGTAATGATTGAATATAGCCCGGAAGTTCATTAGACTCGTTTGCTCTCATTACTTTGTATTCATATTTCAGTCAAACCTCGAAAAATTCTCCCCGATACATATTATACAAGAAAATTATCTCTTATGTACTTACTTAACATTCTTAACAACTTGTGGTGGCAACTGCAGTATAGACGTGCGCGCCGCGCCGGCGCCGCCGCGCCGCGCCGACTTCGGAACGCGCCGCCGCCGCCGAGACATTCTCTCGGCGCGCCGAAGATGGCCGAAGTGCGATAAATTAATCGAATTCAGCCGAGTCAAAGTATAATATATTAGTACTAACGTACAGTATGGACACTCCCTGCCGCTCTCTAAAGTCGACCTCACCCCCCCGTCACATAATTAAATCCAAATTTGGTAAACTGTCCATTTAACTGATGTTTTAGTTCACATAATGATAAATGCAATAAAAAAAGCTTTTACAGATATCCTTTGGATAAAAAGCCAGTTCATTATTTTATTTCGTATTTTGTTACACTTAGGTAAGTATCTGGTGAAGATTCTTAAATACAAAACATAAGATTATTTGCTAGTGTAGAAATAAAACGCGTGAATAAAATTATTTTTATTCATAATAATTACGAGTCATGTAAAGAACACACACAGTAGTTAGTAAGTGCGTAATAAAAGTTTTCATTCGGTCATACGCAATTATTTTTCCTTAATTTAGTAACTCAAAATACTCAAACAGGTACCTACTGCTGGATAGCTGCTAGAATTTTTTTAATTAAAAAAAATACCCACGCCGGCGCGGCGCCACCACGCCGACCCCGACAGGTCGGCGCGCCGCCGCTGGGTAACAGTAGCGCGGCGCGCACGTCTACTGCAGTAACACGCCAGAAAGAACAAAAGAAATACGATAACTAGAACGCGCTATTAGAATTTCTTCAGCGCTGAGTATATATACATAGGTTTCTTGGGGAAAGTTGTTCAGTTTTATGAGTACAAGCTACGGTTAAAAAAAGCGCGTACCTTTGTTAAGAACCTTTATACAGATACCAATTATCATTATCAACGATTGGTTTCCTCCCGATCAAATTTCAGCCGACCTGAACTGCCTCCTGGCAGCTCAGGGACGAACCGACAGTGTCAATCTTCAGATGAAACAAACCCCCCCCCCCACATCCCTTCCGCCTTCCCCAAAAGGACAAAGGGGGTTTTTAGTGGGTAGGCACAGTCTTCAACAGTGAGTCCTACATAAAGCTTGCATGAGCATCTTCCTCCTCCCTTCTCCGTCCGAGGAAAAAAAATCAACGATGGGTCCACGGCCGGACCTTATACAATGTCACCGGGATATTGTGAAAACCGCGATATTACAATCTCACTAGTTAGTTATGATACAACGGTAAATTGTAAATCGGATCACAATATCACGGCCTATTCTTGTACCTCCGAATAAAACCGATGATTTCTTCTGCTGCGAAGCATTTTGCTACCCAGGGGGGGAGGCTCTTTGACTGTTAAATCAATCAAACCTGACCGAACCTAACATCGCTCGCTTCGCAAGCTCATTTATTTAGTGTTTTTCACTTCGCTTAGTGTTATTGTAATGTCACTAGTGAGTTTACAATGTCACTAGTAAAATTGTAAACAATATGTTACAGTTCACAATCTTTCGACAGTTTACAATCTCGCGAAATAAATTCCGTTAGATTATAATCTAACGGAATTCACAATCTTACGGTGACATATATAATTCTGTGGCCGGACCCCAGGCATACCACCTCCCCTGGCGGGAAGATCCCTCCCTTTGCTCTCGAAGAGTAGGAACACACCGTTCCTACAAACTTAATCGAAAAGCTATTTACTTTTTTCCTAACTGTGCATTTGTTTCGTCAACTTCGTTTCCTACAAGCAAGTTTTATGAATTTAAATATGCAAAAACATTAATTGTTATTGAAGTAATCTTATAAAAATAGCAGCAGAGAACCGTTTGTTTCCGATGAATATAAAATAATTAACTAGATACTGAATCATTCATTACGCAAAATTGTTTTCTCTAGTTATGAGGACACAAACGTAGTTCGGTTCTTACTTAAATATTACTTAAGGCGAGCTATTCATTTAGTCATAAATAGAGTTGAAAGTTAACTGTGTAGACCTATCTTTGGATTTTTTTTTCTATCGAGCCAAAACTGTTCAATCGTGTTTCTAATAGCTTTTTACTTTAAGGAACATCATCAACAATAAGGGTTTTTTTCAACCTAGGGTTTTCTATAGTTTAGGAGTAATGGACGTCTAAAATAACGAAAATCTGTAATATTACCGCCTTAATCAGATGTTTTTTTTTAAAAATATCAGTATCTGTGGTTGGTTTAATATTGTAGATTTATTTAATTTCTTTTTTATTTTAATAAAAATTTGCGTTTGGCTGCACCTCACCTGCACCTGGTAAGTCCCTTTAGATTTATAACAAATGTATAATTATGTTTTTTTTTTGGATATTTAAAAAAACCACAGAGGCAGTAGGTACCTATCCAGAAAGTGTTTACAAAATTTCAATTACTTTATATTCAATGAAGAGCCAAATTACATATGTATGGAGCGTCCTAAGGATACAATCCTCTTAAATTTGTTTCGTACGTTGCACAATGAATTGGACACACTGTTTTCTGTCTGTCTGATGTCACTGCTCACCCACCACGCGGAGAAGGCACTTGAATCGTGACGTGCAGGCAGGCGAGTCATAGGCGGACGAGATATGTGTGTGATGTTTGTGTCTATAGTGAGTGCGACTAAGGTTTACCAGACGTCAGGATTTGTCCTCACATGTCAGGATTTTTGGGCATCTGTCAGGGATTCCGGATTTTTTAGATTATTTAGGTGTTTTAGGTCTTTTTCAAGGTACTGTTGCAGCCCAAGGACTTAAATGAATGGTGATTTTTCACTGTGTGAGGAGTAAAATTAGCCTCATTGGTAGATTGTGAGTCGGCGAGTGACCAGTCGGCACTCAAAAGTAATATATAATTAGTGGTATTTTATTACTATGATTGTGCGTCGTCGTTTCAGGAAAATGTCAGGACTTTTTGATAAAAATCAGGCTTTGTGTCAAGACTTTTTAATTTAACATCTGGTAACCCTAGTGCCACACAAACAGTCTCGAATAATTACTGTTTACTGTGTTCAACTATGTTAAGAGCGTCGGTGGCGTAGCGGCAAGGGCCGCTTCCTCCTGTCTGGGAGGGCGTGGTTCGAACCTTGCCATGTACCAATGTGATTTCGATTTCATATGAAGTTCTCGAGTGCGTAGGTAGAAAATGTAGCGTAGACAGGCCTCCCACACGGTGGACCGACGACCTGGTGAAGATCGCGGGAAGCCGATGGATGCGAGCAGCGCAGGGCCGGTCGTCGTGGAAATCCTTGGGGGAGGCATTCGTCCAGCAGTGGACGATTTTCGGCTGATATGATGATGAACGTTTATCTGATGCTCTTACGGTGAAGGAAAAACATAGCGAGGAAACCTGCACACGCCTGCGAAGAAACTCGATGGTTGTGTGTGAAGTCGACCAACCCGCACCGGGCCCGCGTATTCGACTAAGGCCCGATTGCTCTAATTCAGGTTAGACTCGAGCCCCTCGGTAGGGACGTTTATTAGCTAATATAATGGATGACTGTGCTCGCTGGCTGTTTGCGGTCCCAAGTGCTGTCCTCTCGGGCACATAAATACACAATATAGGCACAATGCATAGAAATGGTAAACTGAGAGTGTCATAAAAGCAAGAATTATATGTTTATGCAATTTTCAGCGAGGTTTATATCTAGAAAAAGTAACCTAATACCGCTAGGACTCACCTGTGCTCTGTTGATGACATCGTGTGGTCCTCGCCACGTAGTAGCAGCAGGAGACTTCCTTTTAGCGAGCTCAAGGGTCGCTTCGCTGGGGCAGCGCTCGAACATGAGCACCCGCTCGGCCACGGAGCCCCGCGTCAGGAAGGGCCGCACGGGAGTCGCACCGCCGGCGCCAGCAGGCTCGCCCGCACCAGCGCTAGATGCGCGACGGGCCCGTGCCTCAAACTTAGACCTAGCTTCAGTGACATGGGACCCGAGAGAGGCTCGCCTCTCTCCGCTAGCGCCGGTGGACGGCTTTCTAGCGCCCGTCTCCAATTTATCCTGGTATCTACTCTTAGCGTAATCTACGAGGGAAACCGGTGGCACGACATCTGGCCGCTCGGCGGTGCGTTCAGCCACGACGCCGCCAGTGCGTAGCGCCCGCAGCAGCCGCTGCTCCTCACGAGCCACCTCCAACCGCATAGCGGCCTGGTCGGACCTCCTGGACCCGACGCCGTTGCCAACGGTTCCATTTCGCTCTGGCACTAAATCTGGAGGAAACGAAACCTCTATAGCCTCTACTTCAGGCTCCTGGCGCTGCTCCCTCCTGGCATCGGGCCGCTGGTCGCGTATCACCGCGGGACGTTGCTCTCGTCTGTATTCCGGGCGCTGTTTTATTTCGGGCTTAGGCTCCGGCTTCGGCTTGGTTCGCAGGCTCTCGGCCAGCTTGAGGCCGGGCGTGGGCCTACACGACAGAATCTCGGACGGCGCGAGGCCGCGCGCCTTCCACGTCTGGTAGATCGCCTCGGCGTGGTCGGATATCTGCTTGGCGATTGCGGCGATGTCTTCCTCGCCGGTGTCAATCTCGCGGCGCGCGGTGGCCGCCATGGCTGGGAGGCGCGCGCAATGCTCCTCTCACGGCCAGCTGGAACACTCCATCGGCTATTGGACGACAGCACAGATATCACGTAACTCACTGATAAATAAAACTGATGTCACACTGAGCACAGGAAGGGGGCGCGTCGTCGCGGCACAGTGAACAGCTGTAGCTCGCGGTCGGCGGTAAACAAAGGAGGCGCGTGTGCCGGCGGCGGCGGCTTTGTCGGCGACGAGACACGTGCGCGCGGGGCGGGCGCTAGCGCGGACTGCGGCCCGCTGTCGCCCCCCGCGCCCCCGGGCCCCGCCGGCGCCGCTCCCGACCTCCGGCCCACATGCCCATTCGGTCCATTCATACAGCCACCTGATAACACTGCACCAAAATTAAGTACTTACCTATAATACGTACACTTTGTGACCAAACACTATCACAGTGATTTAAACAAGCTAACGCTTCAGCTGGTAACACAGCATCTCGAGTCTTAATACTGTACTGGTACTTACCTACTAATATCAATTGTTGAAAAATTTACAAGTCAGACAAAATGTTAAAAGTTTAAGGGCCCCCGGCCCTGGAGCAAAGTATATTATATATTAGTACTAACATACTGGAGGCTCGAGTTTTCATAGAAACGTAGTTACTTAGTTCAGCTTTAATACAAAAGCTACATGCCGGATTAAATCCAAACTTTGCTTATGTACCTATTAAGTAGACACATATCTATGTCACAGTATATATATTTCTATGTCTGAAAAAAATATTTTCGAAGTACATCGTAGTAACTCAAAGACTTTATTATATTATAAACGCGAATGTTTGTAAGAATGTATGGATGTATGTTTGTTACTCTTTCACGCAAAAACTGCTGAACGGATCTGGATGAAATTTGGTAGATAGACAGATTAGGGCCTGGATTAACACAAAGGGTGCTTTTTTCCACGCTCGCGAGCCACTTGCGGCTCGCGCACTGCTCACCCTCAAAAAGTCATAAAAAAGTTGTCCACGCGGGTGAAGCCGCGGGAAACAGCTAGTAGGATATAAACCGACGTTTTTATGCAGTCGGGTTTTTAATTTTAATTTTTTTTGTTAGGTTATACATAACGTGACCATTTTATAAAAAATCACAACACGGGACATTTTTAAAAACTACGACGAAACCGACAATTTTTTTAAAATAAAATACACATTTTATAAGTTGACAACGATTATTGAAGAAAAGTTAACCGACTTAGCTAACAGAATCGCTCGTACAACAGATTAACGTGCTGGGGCAGTAAAGTTCTCGACTGGCGATCACGCACCGGATGAAGCAGTAGCTTTTCTCAATTTATTGTAGAACAGGCACAGGTTTCGACTGTTGTTGTCCTTTGAGACTTTTCCAATTTTAACTTCATAGTTTTAGTGGTCGCCGTTTAAACTGAGATTGATATTTTTTAAATTTCACGCAAATTTGAGCTTTGTCGATGCTATATTTCACAAAATTACGGATAGATTTCGTTCAAGTTTAATATTAATTTTGCCTCCGAGTTTGAGCTTGAACTTAGAGGTGTCTAGACTCAGACGTGATGACGTAAGATGAAATCTGTCAAGAGATATGACAGCTAGAGCTTTGTTCGTTGTCAAAATTGGTCCTAAATTCACCATTTTTAGGGTTCCGTACCCAAAGGGTAAAAAGAGGACCCTATTACTAAGACTCCGCTTTCCGTCCGTCTGTCCGTCTGTCCGTCTGGCACCAGGCTGTATTTCATGAACCGTGATAGCTAGACAATTGAAATTTTCACAGATGATGTATTTCTGTTGCCGCTATAAAAACAAATGCTAGAAATTAGAAAACGTTTTTTTTTTAACATACATACGACAAACATACGAGTACCTACATCATATATACATAAATTGAGAGCGTCGGTGGCGTAACGGCTAGGGCCGCCGCCTCCTGTCCGGTAGGTCTTGGTTCGAATCCCGCAACGTTCCAATTTCGATTTCATATGTACGTTTATCCGACGCTCTTACGGTGAAGGAAAACATCGTGAGGAAACCTGCACACGCCTGCGAAGAAACTCGCAGTCTGTGTGTTAAGTCGACCAACCCGCACTGGGCCCGCGTGGTAGACTAAGGCCCGATCGCCCTAATTCAGGGTAAGCTCGAGCCCCTCGGTGGGGACGAATATAAGCTGATATGATGATATATACATAAAAATATTTCAAGTTAAATAAAAGCTTTTAAAAAATTTCCAGTAGATCGGTCAAAAGAACTACTCAACAGAACTTCTGGAAACAAATGAAAAGGCGCTTTTATAATTTTTAACGTGACGATTATTATCGTGGGCATATCGACAGTACATGGAAAATATTAAGGCCCTAAGATCACTCCATCCGAGCAGGTTGATACGTGTTTCAATAACATCGAACGCAAGTCTATTCATTTTAAGTTCAAATCAATGCGGGCTTCAGCGCGCCTGTTACGTTGAAACCGAACGCCCAATTTTCGATTTTTACATGTTTTTATTACTTTTTATCACTTTCAAATGTTTAACTCTTGCCTCGAAACCTCCCAGATACCCCGCATCTGGAAAAAAACGAAGGTCATAGCTATTCCAAAGCCTGGGAAATCAGTAGATGACCCCAAAAACTTCAGGCCTATTTCATTACTGTGCCATACATATAAGCTTTTTTAAACGGCTGCTACTTACTCGCCTCACAAGCTTTATTGACCCTAGATTGATTCCAGAGCAGGCAGGTGTCAGACCCATAAAGTCTTGCTGCAACCAGGTACTTAAGCTCACGCAACACATCGAGGATGGTTTTGAGAAGGAAATGGTGACGGGCGCTGTGTTTGTCGATCTCTCGGCGGCCTATGACACAGTTAATCTGAGGCGACTGCTGTGGAAGGTGAAGACTATGACCGCAGATATAAAATTTGACAGCACAATCGTCGCTTCCAGGTTCACCTTCTCAAAGACGTAAGTCGATGGAGGGCACAAAAAAATGGTCTTCCCCAGGGCAGCGTACTGGCCCCAATATTGTTCAATATAGTACATACCAACGACCAACCATCTAGCCTAAATACCTCCCGCTTTCTGTACGCGGACGATCTTGCGCTTACGTCCCAATCGACCAGCTTTGACGAAGTTGAGAATAATCTCACCGCAGCTCTCAACAGTTTAGGCCAGTACTATGACGAAAACTCGCTCAAGCCTAACCCAACCAAGACTGAGTCGTGCGTTTTCCATCTACGCAATGCACAAGCGGGACGTAAGCTCAAGATCTCCTGGCGTGGAGTGACCATCGCTCATAACCCTTCCCCCAAATACCTCGGCGTTCTACTGGACAGGTCCCTCACTTTCAAAAAGAATTGTGAGGGCCTAAAACGAAAGGTGCACTGCCGCAACAACCTATTACAGCGTCTGGTAAGTACTAAGTGGGGAGCCGTATGGGGCCGCTCTACTCATGCCAAGCTTGTGGATAAATGAAAACTGCCGGATTATTACTGGATGTTTGAAGCCGACCCCGGTGAAGTTGCTGTATCCACTGGCTGACATAGCGCCGCCAGTTGTTCGCAGAAACATTGCAAGCTCGCGAGAGAGGGCAACGTTGGATGAGGACATGCGGCATCTCCTACATGGGCACGAGCTACCGCCGCAAAGGCTAAAAAGTCGGAAAAGCTTTTTAAAGCATGTCGACCCCCTCACAACTCAGCCCTCTCAAGCGAGATGCAACATGTGGCGTGCTCGAACACCGCTTCCTGACCCCTTTGTCCCGCTTTCTGAGAGTCTACCGGCTGGACATATATTACCATGGCCGATCTGGAAGTCTTTAGATCGACTTTGGACTCAGGTCGGCCGGAACCAAGGAGAATATGTTCAGGTGGGGACTCTCAGAAAACCCAAATTTGGACTGTGTGTGCGGAGCGGTGCAGTCCATGGCTCATTTAGTTTCCTGTCCTGCCTGCCCTGTCACCTGTTCGCAGCAGGACTTAATCGACGCCACAAATAGCGCAGTCGAAGTGGCTAAGTTCTGGGCCGGAATGATTTAATTTGTCATCGACACCCAAAGAAGAAGAAGATCACTTTCAAATAAGTTTAAGACAATGTGTTCAATTAAAATGAAAGGTCTTAGAGTCACCAATTTTTGTGTGTTGGTTTCATTCAATATTAAGTAAATATTTATTTTCGAGAAATTTTGCAATTAATGCCAAAAACAGGGTTTACAGTATATTTTTTTACATCTTAAGTGGTAATATTTTAAAAAATGTATTCAATTAAATCGATTTGTTATTACTTTAAGTAAAATATATATTTCTTCTATGGTGATAGCTTTAGTCTTTACACAGTCTTTCAATTATTTGAATTGAATATTGTCATTTGACCCATCTTAAGGCCTTAAGAGGTTTTTAAATACCTACCTATTTCGCTTCATCATTACAGCTCATATACGTCCCCACCGAGGGGCTCGAGCCTACCCTGAATCAGGGCGATATTTCGCTTACTGATTTGCAATAAAATACTCTGGTTAAAGCTACAAAGCTTGATTCAATTCATGCGCTCAAACGCTCAGACATACAAACCACTGCAAGCTCCTGAAATATCAGGTTTGAAACTGAAAATGAGTGTCTTCAGGCGACACAGGGGGCAGACGAGGCGCGCCGCGGGGGGGGGGGGGGGGGGGAACGCCGCGCACGCGCGTCCGAGCCGCAAATAGCACGCGTTGGCTCGGCTATTTAATTTTATTTACATGCTCCAGAGTGTGACCAGTTTGAGCAGAATTCTGCCATTGTATCAAAATTAGACCCCGATTTTATCACTTGGCAGATACACAATCTGCTAGATAGCAGTTTTTGGCAGAATCGTATATCAGCAGAAAATAAGAGAATTAGACATTTACATTCTGTTTGAGTTTCACTTGGTTTTTATTCTCATTTTTTTTTTATTTATTATCGTAATAAAATAAATACAATTTAAAAAAAAGATACGCTTTTAAAGCACATCAAATTAAAAGGGAAAAATAATTCTTAATATTAGCTGAAAACAATAATGAACGAAAATTATACATATATACAGGATGTAACAAAATTGGTGTAGGTCCCGTTAACTGGGGCTTCTACTCATCTTACTCAACAACTTTTGTTCTACGACTTTGCTGTACGCAAAAAAAAAAATATTCTTCATACAAATCGATCAGCTGATCGATCAATTTTGTGACTTTTAGTATGGAGGGTCCAATTTTTTTCTTGAAAATTGACTATAGATTCCTTGGAGAAAGTTGTTTAGTATGATGAGTAGAAGCCTCAGTTAACGGGTCCTACACCAATTATTTTACACCCTGTATACATATAATATTATTATATATATTTTATTATAATAAAAGCGTGGGTTGCTCGATATACGAAAAATATGGCACAAAGCGCCCCACGCTTTTTTCAAAATAATACTAGTATTTTACATTCATGATTGTTTTCAGCTTATATTAAGAATTATTTTTCACTATTTAGTTTAATGTGCTTTGAAAGCGTGTTTTTTAGTTTTTTTAAAACTATATTTATTTTTCAATTTTTAGGTCAGGATAATGAGATAAACTTATGAAATTATTGTATTGTCACTAATTCTTGATAGTTAAATGTACAAAGTTTGAATTAAATCTGTCCGTTTGAAGTGGGTCAAAATCGAGTGCAAAGTAGTCGGTTACAAACGTACATAGTACATACATGTGAAGCTAATAAAAGCGTGATAAAATAAGTACATCTAGAAACAGAATTATGCGTTCCAAAAAACCACCGAGGTTTAAATAGTATGTACCGACCGTTATTCAGCAGGCAAATTTTTTGTCACAATGTGTATGTTCTAATTGTTAGTATTAAAATAGTTAGTTAGTGTAGGTAAAACACGTTCGCTTAGATAGTGTCACTCGCCCTTTGTAAACACCAACACTGCTCGTGCCGCCGCGTGTCAAAGAACGCCGCCTACATGTATACATGTATTAATTGATTTGTATCTGTCATCTGAAATTGTTGTTTCAACAAATGACACTATCTGAGTGAATTGACTTTAGTTACACCAGAAATTTATAAATTATGTCCGATTATTTTTTTTATAAGTACTGACAACTTTTAAGTACTGTAGTTACTTACTTAAAGAACATTTTAGGAGGATTTCCCAGAAACCGTTAACTTAGGCCTCTACTCACAATACTGAACAATTTTTGTTCTATGGCTTTCCAAAAATCGCAAAAAAAATTTGTTAATTAAAATCCATCAAGCAGCTTCGGCTACAGAGTGGTCCAAAGAAATAAATAACCTCTTTTTTGGATAGTTGGGTAAAAAATATCCTATGTCACTCATGGAATCAAGACAAATCTAACGAAAACTTGCACTCTAAAATACATCAAGCCGTTTAGGCTACTGGGCGTGTCAAATAAATAAACATACATACATAAATACATATATGCATATATATACATATATTCTTACATACATACATACACTCGAAAACATAATCCCCTTCTGGTACAGTCGAGTAAATATGACCAGAACTATCGATAGCAGATTTTAGCCGAGCATAATGTTCAATTTAAATCTGGTCACACTTCTGCCGCCTACATTTTATTTTTTAGACTTCTTCTCAGAGCTCAGCGGCACAAGTCTTGACAAAAAGAAAACCGTATAATGGCTATAAAAAGCTCCAAAAACCGAGGAAACATCGGGTTACTTCCGCACAGTGTCACCATATTGTGTTGTTAAATGTGTCGCGCCTAATGGTAATGAGCACATGTGATAAATCGTAAACTGATTCTTTTGACAGTAAAAAAACATCGACCATACATACAAAAAAAACGTGAAAAAAGCAAACGCTTTGAAGATGTTTTATCAACCATCGTGATCGGTTAAAAAAAGTTGCTTGTTCTTGTCTTTTGTATGGAAAAATTAAGCTTATTTTTGTTTTAGTTCAATATTCTTTATTGATTTTTAACAACGGTACAATATCTTATCATAGGCACTTGATATGTTACATATTGATTGGCGTTGGGCAAGGCACATAGCTCGTAGAACAGCTGGCCTTTGGGGTAGTAAAGTTCTCGAGTGGCGACCGCGCACCGGAAGACTTAGCGTAGGAGGGCCTCCCACACGATGGACTGACGACCTGATAAAGTTCGCGGGAAGCCGCTGAATGCGGGCAGCGCAGGACCAGTCGTCGTGGAAATCCTTGGGGGAGGCCTTTGTCCAGCAGCCTTTCGGCTGATATGAAATGATGATTGATGACGCAATAGGAAGAGGGACACGTAATGCTATTAAAGATAGACACAATTCAATTAAATAATATTTAATATGGATGACGAATGCTGGTCATCTGAGTTTTTTTTTATTCACAATTGGTAAACCCTTGACAACATCTCACCTGGTGGTAAGTGACGATGTTGCCGAAGATGGAAGCGGGCTTACCAAGATTCCCCAACGCAATGGGGAACTGGCTATCTTATCTTCATGCCGGAACACACCAATGATATCAACATTGATATTTGGCGGCAAGACTCAGATAAGATGGTGGTAGCTAGCCAGGCGAGCTTAGAAAATGCCCTACCACCAACCAAACCGAGTCTTACAATTGACCCCGCCGGGAATCGAACCCGCGACCTCCTGTGTAAAGCCAGTGAACTTTGCCTCTGAGCTACGGAGGCGGTTTGAAGTTACTTTTTATCATCTGTCAAAAACGACATTTAGTTCTAAAAATGTTTGATATACCTAGGCGTGACGTCATAGTTTAGCAGCGTCATTTATGTACTTATTTTGTTATTTTGGTGAATTTAAAATCGAAGACTTGATGGAAAACAAAACGAGTAAGGTTTTCCGAAGTTTAAGTAGGAGGGCAATTTAGTGACAAGAGTTCATAATTTATTTCTGATGCTGTCTTCATCCCTATAGTCTTTTTTTTTAATAAATATATTTAATTTAATTCAATAAAAAAATATGAGTGTGCTTTAGACATCGCGACTGAAGTAAAACTTCTTTAGCTCCATCTATATAATATGTATGAAAGTAAATACTTAGTCTTCAGAAAATAATCAAATCTTTTTTGTCATATGGAGGTATAGACACAGTTTATTATAGGTATAGAGTTTTATTATCCTCTAAAAATTATCAAATCTTTTTTATCTTATATGTTTGTTTTGGTTGTTTTGACAACCGATATTGTTGCCTTGGCAACCGATATTGTTGGTAAAAAAAAGTATCTCTCTTTCTATCTTCACTAATTTATATATCCCTCTCAACTTCCGTTCGCCTCGTGCGACCACACTTCCGTAACGCTCTATCGTCACGCATCCACCAGCTTACTCCCCAAGTCAAGCGTGCGTAAAGAAGTTTTTCTTCAAAAACTCTTTCGCTGATGTATGATCGTGAGGTAGTTATTGAAAAAACTTTATTATGACTTTATTATGTCTGGAAGAAAGTCAACCAACTCACAAACAATTTAATACCGCCCGCACATAAATACAAACACGGGCATTGACCTAAAGTCATCATATCAGCTCATACACGTGCCCCACATAGGGGCTCGAGCCTGCCCTGAATTAGGGCGATCGGGCCTTAGTCGACCACGCGGGTTCAGTGCGGGTTCGTCGACTTCACACACAACCTTTGAGTTGAGCAGGCATGTGCAGGTTTCCTTACGATATTTTCCTATTTTTTTCCCCTTTTTTCTTACGGTGAACCGAAGTGAAGTGAAGTGAAGAACTAAGGCCGATCGCCCTAATTCAGAGTAGGCTCGAGCCCCTCGATGGGGACGAATATGAGCTGATATGATGAACCGTAAGAGCGTTGGATAAACGTACATATGAAATCGAAATTCGAAAACACTTAGGTACGTGGCAGGACTCAAACCACGACCTCCCGGACAGGAGGTAGCGGCCCTTTCCATTACGTAACCGGCACTCTTAATATAATAAGTAATAATTAATTACAAGTAGGTCTTAAAATGAACATGGACAAGACGAAAATAATGTTAAATGTCTGTGTCGCACCCAGACCCACCCCTCTAAAGGTTGGAGACTCTACACTGGAAGTTGTTGACGAATATGTTTACCTGGGACAAACAGTCCAGCTAGGTAGGTCCAGCTTCAAGAAAGAGATCAATCGACAAATCCAACTCGGCTGGGCAGCGTTCGGGAAGCTTCGCAATATCTTCACGTCCCAAATACCGCAGTTTCTCAAGACAAAGGTCTTTGACCACGTGCAACGATGACATACGGAACTGAGAAATGGTCGCTTACTTTGGGCCTCATAAGAAGGCTCAAGGTCACCGAATGGGCGATGGAGCGAGCTTTGCTCGGGATTTCCCTACGCGATAGAATCAGAAAAGAGGAGATCCGCAGGAGAACCAAAGTAACCTACATAGCTCACGGAATCGGTAAACTGAAGTGGCAGTGGGCAGGGCACATAGCTCGTTGGGGCAGTAACGTAACGTAACTAAGACTATTGTGGTGAACGATTTTTTTAAAAACGGATGAGTAATTTTGAAGATTACCTCCTACTTACAAACATACAAACTTAACCTCTTTATAATATTAGTATAGTTAGATTATGGCCTACTGACACTGCTTTTTTTATTCACAATTGGTAAGCCCTTGGCATCATCTCACCTGATGGTAGGTGATGATAATGCGGAAGCGGGCTTACCAAGATTCCCTAATGCAATGGAGAACTGGCTATCATATCAAGCCGGAATATATCAATGCTGTTAACATTGATGTTTGGCGGCAATTCTTAAGACAAGATGGTGGTTGCTAGCAGGCGGGCTTAGAAAACGCCCTTCCACCAACCAAACCTAGTCTTACAAGGTAAGACTACGCCGGGAATCGAACCAGCGACTTCCTGATGTAAAGATAATGGACTTAACCATTACGCCACGGAGGCGGTTGACTGAGAATAGGGATGTCGAATGCTAGTCATCTAATTAACTTTTTATTATCTGTCAAAAACGACATTTTGTTCTAAAAATGTCGTTTTTGACATCATAGTTTCACAGCGTCATTTATTTACTAATTTTGTGACTTTGGTGAATTAAAAATTGAAGACTTGATGGATAACAAAACGAGTAAGGTTTTCCGAAGTTTAAATAGGAGGGCAATTTAGTGATCAAGAGTTCATAATTTATTTTTGATGCAGTCGTCATTCCTATTATGGGCTCCACTTGGGCTCCACCGATGTGGTCCCACTTTCAGTATAGATGGACCCATCCTTACGAAGTAATTAAAGTCTTCTTAGGTCTTTGAACACGGAGCTTATGACGAAGTTCGTTTGCTATACATAACATCACGATTCCCGGTAATGCGCAGACGCCATCCGAGCTGCTACGCTAATTGCAAGAAATTCGAGATTGGATGTTTGCATACAAGATCAAGAATATCTATATATATATAAAAGAAAGTCGTGTTAGTTACACCATTTTTAACTCGAGAACGGCTGGACCAATTTATATAATTTTTGTGTTTTTGCATTTGTCTTCGTCGGGAATAGGATAATAAGTATTGAAAATATGATTTTCTTTAATAAAAAAATATTATTATCAGTCAAAAAATAATTGGTTTTAGGGTAGGGTAGTGTAGTGTAGTGAAGGTGTAGTGTAGTGTAGGGTAGGGTATGGTAGTGTAGGGTAGAGTAGGGTAGGGTAGGGTAGTGTAGTGTAAGGTAGAACGAAGTTCGCCGGGACAGCTAGTATATGATATATTTAACACCGAACAAGCCGTTAAGGGTGGGCTCTACTCATGAAACTGAACAACTTTCCCCAAGAAACCCATACCGAAATCGGAAATAAGAAAAATTGACTCTCCATACAAAATTTAATAATCGGAATGATCGATTTGTATGAATAGTCCAAAAAATAAATTTCGAATTCAGTATGGGTTTCTCGGGAAAAGCCCACCTTCAACGGCTTGCCCGGTGTTAAAAAAAAACTTATCCCCCGCCCACTACCACTTAAGTTTAGCAATTCTGAGAGCTATGTCGGTTACTTTGGTTCTCCTACGGATCTCCTCGTTTCTGATTCGATCACGCAGAGAAACTCCGAGCATAGCACGCTCCATTGCGCTTTGGGTGACCTTGGGCCTTATAAGGCCCATACTAAGCGACCATGTCTCAGTTCCGTATGTTAAGGACATAAATCGTTTCCCATTTAAACTTAAACCTTTACTACTTTTTTTAAACAGATGGCCCGATTATAATGAAACTTTATACACATAAACAACAGAGTAACCGACATACAGCCAATGTATGAACCAAGGTAATCGACAGAGCTCACAAAATCGCTAAAATGAAGTAGCAGTGGACGGGGCACATAGCTCGTAGAACGGATGGCCGTTGGGGTAGTAAAGTTCTCGAGTGGCGACTGCATAAAACGGTCGTGAAATGACATTTCTAAAAACAAATGACGAAGCAAACAAATTACGGCGGATTCCTATACGTTCGAGAACCAACTATAACCAATCTGTACCAATATGGGTGACAACGGGGTGAGGTCGAAATCTAGAGAGCGGCAGGGAGTGTCCATACTTTATGTTAGTACTAATATATATATATATATATATATATATATATATATATATATATATATATATATATATATATATATATATATATATATATATATATATAAATCCCAGTATCATTTCTGCGTCTTTCCAGAAATCCGCTAAATCTGCGTCCACCTGTTTTATTGTCAATCCCGCTTGTAGTTTTTGTGAATACTTTCCTAATAATTACATAGATGGCGAAAGTAGCACTTACTTAATCGTAACATGCGAAATGTAACTATACATTTTTCATTTCACTCTCCATACTAATTCCTCCTATTCTGCGGCGAATGTCGATTCCGTTCGAGGTCAAATCTTTTATTTTAATTACAAAATGAATACCAACAATTTAGGAGTATATTATTATTATTGTGTTAGATGGTTTCGTTGCATGTTGTGTGCGCTCAAAGCAGTCGACATTTCTTTATTAGGATTGTCTACCTATAGTTTCTTGCTACAATTTAAACTTAGAGTGGAACATAAATATTTGAACGATGAGTAAAAAGTCCGGGGGATCCAGGAATCGCAGTTCTTCCGTCGAGAGTGTGTGGAGTGTGCAATCAAAAGAAACATGTTTAGCACGGGACACCACCGATAGTGAATCATCATTTAGTGATATCAGTCACAGCGATGTCACATCGACATTTGACCAGATGATTTCTACAGCAATCAACGACTCATTTAATTTGGCGGATTCTGAGCGGACGTATTTGGACAGTAGTGACTCTGAAATAGATAATCACTATTTTCTAAAGTGCGCTCTTTGTGGAAAAGACAACAGTAACCCTTTATACTACAGCTACTGCGAAAAATGTTTCAAGATCAGAAAATGTTTCAAATCGAAATCTAACCGAAACAGCAAAGACAGTACAAATAAAAAATTCAGTGAGCAGGATCTTAGGAGGAGAGAAGACATGACTAATGAAAACACGAGATTATATAGGTGTTACTTGCGATCACGCAAACGCTGCGCTGGAGATTCTGCTTTGGAGCAACCACCGCAAAAATATGCTAAACAAGATTTGGATGTTGTGCAGTACTCTGTTACTGGGAGTTTCATAATATACTGAACATATTGTGGATGTTTAATTTGTCCAGTTGGGCTAGATTTATTTAAAGGACCCTAATGGTCTGCCTGCAAACATTGAAGGATTTGAAAATTTGAATTTCCATTAAGATTTCTCATGATAACAGCTCGGTGCTGTCATTTCTTACTACTTACCTACTGTATTTCTAAAAATAAAAATAGCACACTAATAATAATAGTAGTACCTATTTTTATCAATTCTATATTTATCAATAATAAAGATGTGATTAGTATTATTATTTTCACGAATATAGTATGGTAAGTAGATTTTTTTCTTCTCAATATTGATGTTACTAGAGTAAGTAGTTATCGAAATTGCATTGATTTTTTATTAAAACACACACTCACAGGGCGCACCATGTGTAAGTAGGTATGGAGCACTGCGAGTGTGTGTATTATTTTGCTTCATTAAGCTGTTCTTGTCTGAACCTACAATGAAACTTTAAACGTCAGTATTACGTATAACATTTGCTAAAGGAGATGGACAATTTTGGCTACCAAATGATAGCTCATTATGAGTGCTGTTTTATTATATTTTAATTATATTTTTGAGGCGCATTTTTAAAAAAATACCAAATCATACACGCTATTTTTCATGCGAAATACGCGCATACAGCCACTTTGTCAAGTGAAATTAAATGCGCCTCTGAAAAAAAATAGAATTAAACAGCTTTTGAAGTGGGCTTTCATTTAATATTTTTGCTTGATTTTCAACAAACACATCAAGATTAAAAATTGTCCGTCTCCTTTGAAAAGTTGTCAATTACACAGCAATAATTATGCCTATCTACGTAGTTTTATATCAAACGCACAATTATTTTAAATCTTTCTCTATCAGTAATTAAAATATCAACCACAATAGTATTATTAAATCTAAGAAAATATTGTTATGATTTTAGTTTTAATTAGGTATGTTCATGTTGGTGAAAAATAAAACACATCAGTACATAATCAGTTTTTTAATTAAATACGGACTTACACAAGTCGACCTTTATTACAAACGAAAGCGAGCAATTAAACAACTCGTAGAATATCTATAATAACTAAATACTTAGGTACTTCTTTAGTAATTCTATATTTATTATCACTTTATATAATAATCAGTCATATTATAATATTTTTAGTTTCCAGTCTTATTTTGTCATCAAAACCAGGCACAAAGCTGGTGCAGGCGTTTATGCTAAGGATTACTCAGCGAGTATTAGTCTAGGGCAATATGCAACAGTCTTCCAGGCGGAGACTTATGCTATCATTGCATGTGCACATGAGATTATAGACAAGGAAGTCAAAGACAAAACCATCTATATTCTCAGCGATAGCCAAGCTGTTCTTAAAGCTCTTGACTCCTTCAAGGTTGACTCCGGGCTAGTGCTAAATTGTGTAAAGGTCCTTAATAAGGTGGGCCGACACAACAAACTGCAACTGGTCTGGGTCCCTGGACACGTAGGAGTGGAAGGCAATGAAGAAGCAGACAAACTGGCTAGAATGGGATCACAAACAACAATGTGTGGTCCAGAACCGAGGATAGGGCTACCAAGGAGCACTATTATAAGGGCATTAAAGGAACAGGCCGAGGGACGACACAGATTGACATGGCTATCCAGAGATGGACATAAACACTCTAAGCTCTTCATCGGTGAGGTCACCACAGGGGCAACCAAGTACATTTGGAACAACAGCAGGACGCGAGTCAGGGCGATAACAGGAGCGTTGACGGGCCACTTTGCCACAAACGCACACCTGCAAAAAATCGGCCTGACGCACGACCCGACCTGCAGGGCCTGTGGTGAAGATATAGAATCAATGGAACACTTACTGTGCCACTGCGATGTCCTGGCTAGCAAGCGTATGTACCTCCTAGGTGATGGCTACCCAAAACCGGAGGACTACAAGCACCTTCCAATCAGCGGAATTGCTGCATTAATGCAGCACATCTTCGATTAGGTTGGGGTGCAAAGGTTATAGGGGTAGACACAAAAGATCCCATTGGGTCGAAGTGTCGCTGTAACTGCAGCCCCCACTTACAAAGATAAGATAAGATAAGATAAGGCACAAAGCTAGAAGTTTACCTTTATTAAAATGAACTGCGAGTAAACCGTTTGTAAAATATGTTTTGTACTAACAGAATGATTTTTAAAATGGTGAAAACCTTGGACACCCTTAATTTTGTTTTCGAAATGCAACAACAACGTGTTCTACAACTTTTCAAAGATTTTTTTTCACCTTTGTGTGGGAAATTTACTAACTGCGTGATTTTTTTTCATACAAAAGCTGAAAAAAATTCGTATATAAAAAAGTTTTAGAACAAAATTTTTAATGTTGCATTTAAAGTTTTCATTATTTTAAAAATTATCGCGTTTAATAACTAAAAGGTTCTTATTCCTTAACTCCTATTCAGTTTTGACACCTGTCGTCACCTACATAATTTCAATTATATATTATTACTTTACATAATATTCAGTAATTTCAAATTCTTCTTAATCGTTAGCTTTATGCCTAGTTTTGAAGTCAAATTCGGACTAAATGCTAGAAGTTCACCTCCTTTAAAATGGACATTGACCAACCAATTCGTAATATCTATAACAACTAATAAGTAAGTTCTTATTCTTCAATAATTCTATATCTATTAATCAGTCATTTTATAAGCTTCCTAATGGGGAGTGTATGAAAATTTTAGATCTTCTCCTAATTTTAATATAAGTAGTAATAAGGTTCCATATTAACCAAAAAAAAATAAAATAAGAATTTTTCGTTCACTAAAAAAAAATATAAACTCACAAACTTCCGCTGTACGGAGTGCGCTACGCATGTTAAGGTGGTATCCCTTTACCATTTTTTTTTTGTAGTGAATAAAAAATTCTGATTTTTTTTTTGTTAATAAGGAACCTTATTACTACTTATATAAAAAAATTCGAGATGATCTAAAATTTTCACACTCCCCATTTCAACCTTATTTTGAAGCTGAGGTTCAACTTAAAATTAAGCAAAAATCAACATTAGTTTTTAATTAGTACCTAGTAAACCTAGTAAGTATACTGGTTCCAAAATTATTTAGGCCAAAATTAAATTAGTTAGTCTTCAATAATCATAATTTCGTAAATAAAGAATGTTTGTAATTCGAAGCTGAAAATTGTGATTTATGAATAATTATATTGTTGCCTACACAAACTTTTCTTTAACAATTAAATACTAATTTCAAATACCTGCAGATAAACTAAGCTATAGTGAGACAGTTTCTTATACATTTTTTTGTTTTATTAAATTTTACGCAATTTCAATGATTTTTTAATCATTTACATTTATTGGTGTAAACATTTTGTACATAGACTTTAATCTTTAACCAGTTTTTGTTGCCAAAAATATGAGGGTATTGTGCTATGAGACTTTCACACTCATCTCTCTTTGGTGGTATCTTTTTTTTAATATGTCTATTAAAGTATTCTTTTGTTTTCAATTTTTGTTCAGTGGTCCATGGAATTAGCTCTCTCTTCTTCTTTTGCGTGTCGAGTTTTGGTGGAGTATTTTCTTTTTCAATCTCTTTCATGCTAACGTCGTTTGCAGGGGTATCAATCTGCTTATCACGAAGTTTATCGTCTATCATTTCTACTGGTGAGCTCTCTTCTTCTTCTTCTTCATTAACTTCTACATTAATTTCTTCATCTAAATTTAATTCTATTTCCTCTAAACTTTTTCCTTTAAACTGATCTGCTTTACCATCTTCCATCAACAGTAGCAATTTAGACATTTTAGCCGTCTGATACACATCATCAGGCAGCCGATACGACTTTTTGTGTATTCCACTCGTGTGTCCCATAAATGTTGATAATTGTTCTAAATCATTTTCCGTCATACTTAATACCTGTGTTAAAGTGGCTAGATGCTTCCGGAGTTTAGTAGCTGAGATGGCATCAGGATTTTTAGCGCCACACTCCTTGGCCATTTTATTTAGTACTTTATAGCCACACATTGTTGTGGAGTATCCAGGTCTGGCAAATAAATACAAGTTATCTCTTGGGATAAACCTTTCACGGATGGTTAGTAATAAGTCAATGTCTTCCTGTACGTCTGTACTAAGTAAGACGGGAACTCCTCGGTTTCTCTTACCGCGTATCACAATCCTTTTAAATTTACGTAAAAGTATTTGCTCAGATTTTGACAACGTTTTGTCAAACTCTTCGTAGTGGGATTGAGGATTAGTAGATTCCTCATAGGTGCTTAACAAAACACGTTGAAGTTCGCCGGGTCTTCTCCTATTTAACAATAAAACCCTGCAATATATAGATTCTACCATGTCGCAATAGTGTGTTTTAGTAGCTACCTTAGCTTTTATAGCCTCTCTGCATGTTTGAACTTTTTTAAGAAGGTGTTCTTTTAACAGTTTCAAATCTGTGGCCAAGGGAACTAATGTAACTTTGTTCCACTTTTTCATATTGAGGTCATCTGCAGCTTGGGAGGAAATATCGTATCGCCAATTATCTGTCAGCAGCTGTATAAGTGTTTTTAAATCTGCTTCAGCCTCTGCACTTTTAACACTGAAGTACTCATCTTTCTTCTTTACTGCGTATAACAAAGCTATATTTGCACATTGTTTCAAGGATGTGACTATGTTCATCGCAAATGTAGGGGACTCATATTTATCTTTTTCTGCGCTATAAGATGCAGTCGCTTTAGTAGCTTCTATAATAGTGTCGTAGTATTTAGGCTGCAGGGCATCAAATAGTGTATTAATTCTTTGTTCTATATTTCTCAATGCAATCAATAGCTTCGCCAGTTCACGCATTTTTCTGGAAGTAACATTAATGAAATGTTTTTCACGGTGCATTTTGAGATATTTGGCACCAAAAGCGCATATGAGGGGATCTTTTTTGGCCACTAAAGAAACTTTGTCAGCTCTCATTCGCGGAAATACTTGTTCCCTTAATTGTACATCAATCTTCAAATTTCTTAATAATAAGTTTTGTCCATCAGTTTGAGCATTTTTCGTTCCGCCTTGATGTTTTTCGGTGCAAGTTTTTCGATGCCGCCATAACTGTTTTTTTTTATAATATCCAAAACAAAAAGAGCATGGTAAATATTCATCTGGTACTGCTTTATCATCAGTTCGCATAGGTTTGACAACTCCACCAGAGTTTACGATATAATTTCCTTTTTTTCTTAAAGAGTTTATTAATTGGTTCCTTTGTTTTGACTTTTTAGGGTAAGATATTATTTTTTGCACTTCTGTTTCAAACATATGGTTTCTATATATATGTCTCGCAAAATTTAAAACACTCTCTTCGCAATAAAAACAAAAATCTTTTAGACGTCTTGATTTTGATTCTTTTTTTTCGTCCTTTGAACCTTCTTGTACAATGTCTGGTGAGCTAGAAATAAATAAGAAAGTAATTAATATTAATGAAACCTAAAATTAAATAATTCATTTGTTTATGTGTCTCTGAATTACTTTTGAAGAAAAGTTGACAATTCTTCATCTTGGTTTGATATTTCTGGTTCATTAAGTATATCTCTATCAAAGCTATTGCCTGCTTCAGATTCCTCATCAATCTGGAACAAAAAACATTACCTACAATCTATTGCCATAGCATTTTTATTTTAATATGGTTATGTGTGATATAAATTGAGAGAACTTTAGTTAAAGGAGTTGTGTGTTGCATATTACTAATATCTATGATGGATAAAAAATACAAAAAAAACCCTTTATGAATTAGAGGTGTGAACTCTGAACGCAATACTCGGTGTATTTATATCAAATGATATTAATTAGTTGTGTTTTAAGTGATAGTTAAATACATACCTGTTTCGCTGATTCCTCATCGCTATGTTCTTTGTTAGATGGTGGTTTATATACAGAACCGTCAGACTCGAAATCGTGTATTGATTCCTCATTGCTATCTTCTTTGTTAGATGGTGGTTTATATTCAGAACCGTCAGACTCGAAATCGTGTATACTGGAAAGGAGTAAATTCAGAGTTAGGATTTTAAGGTTAAGCATTACAAAACTTAAGCACATGCACAATTATTTTTAAATTACCCTAGCCCTTACCTGTCATCGTCATCGTTGAAGATATGCGGATTTATGATTTCTTCAGAAATAACTGTAAAATTTTTTTCTTGACTAGTCCCTGGTACTACGTCATCTAAAATCACTTTCTTAACTTCTTTTGGGTCCTCTTGGCTAGTCTCAGGTTCAACGTCATATTCTAAAATCACTTTCTTGACTTGTTTTGGGTTTTCTTGGCTAGTCCCTGGTTCTCCGTCATATTCTAAAATAACTTTCTTAACTTCTTTCGGGTCTTCTTGGCTAGTCCCTGGTACTACGTCATCTAAAATCACTTTCTTGACTTGTTTCGGGTTTTCTTGGCTAGTCCCTGGTTCCACGTCATATTCTAAAATCACTTTCTTAACTTCTTTCGGGTCTTCTTGACTAGTCCCTGGTACTACGTCATCTAAAATCACTTTCTTAACTTCTTTCGGGTCTTCTTGGCTAGTCTCAGGTTCAACGTCATATTCTAAAATCACTTTCTTGACTTGTTTTGGGTTTTCTTGGCTAGTCCCTGGTTCTCCGTCATATTCTAAAATAACTTTCTTAACTTCTTTCGGGTCTTCTTGGCTAGTCCCTGGTACTACGTCATCTAAAATCACTTTCTTGACTTGTTTCGGGTTTTCTTGGCTAGTCCCTGGTTCCACGTCATATTCTAAAATCACTTTCTTAACTTCTTTCGGGTCTTCTTGACTAGTCCCTGGTACTACGTCATCTAAAATCACTTTCTTAACTTCTTTCGGGTCTTCTTGGCTAGTCCCAGGTTCTACGTCATATTCTAAAATCACTTTCTTAACTTCTTTCGGGTCTTCTTGGCTAGTCCCAGGTTCTACGTCATATTCTAAAATCATTTTCTTAACTTCTTTCGGATTGTCTTGGCTATTCCCAGGTACAGGTACTCTTTTATCTAAATTTACTTTTTTGACATCTGCATTACTTTTGCTCGTCCCAGGTACTTCTTTATTCAAATTTACTTTTTTGGCTCTGGAATTACCTGTTCTAGTCCTAAGTACTATTGTATCTGAAATTGCAGTTATTCAAATCAACTTCGGTAAACAGACAGATACACTGTGAGAAGGAAGACAAACAAACGGACACAGAAGATAGATAGACAGGTTGGTACCATTTTTGGGTACTACTACCATTGGTGGCTCCGATTTCACTAATGTTTACTGTTGGTCTACCAGAAAAGTTGCTGAAACCAACAATCGTTTCAGTGTTACACATACGTCGTCCCATAATTTACAGATTGCCATAGACAAAGAAAAAATATATTATCAAGGAACAGGTTAAAAAAGTTGACTATCTAAATAGGGAAATGACGTTTGCGGTCCCTCGCGTGACACCAGAATAAAGAGGTCTCAGCAACTTTTCAGGTGGACCGCTAGCTATAATTAATGGAATCCGAATTCAGAACCTAGTCTATACTAGTCGCTAACTATAATTTCTGCGTAGAAATTAATTACCTAATATTATCTATACCTATCTCTTAACAAAGTTAACCTTACACCTTAACAGTTAACAGGGTGGCCAGACGATTGAAGTTTAAAGAAAAAAAATTGGTGGCAGTGGCTCTTGTATCGTGAAGTACCCGAATCACCCTCATTTATGTTCCGCGATTTTTCATAGTTTTCAAATTATAATTATTTTTTTGGATTTTCGCGGAATTTTCACCGGACCAACTTAAAAAAAATCTAAAATGAAACCGGCCAAGTGCGAGTCGAACTCGCGCAAAGTAGGGTTCCGTAGTCATTTCAAAAAATAAATGTTTATTTTAAAAAACAAAATTATATTTGCTGTTGGTAATAGAACATATTGTATGAAAAATCTAAGAACTTTTTACTAATCGAACTGCACATCTTAAGTTGGTCGACTATTTCTCCTAAACTAAGAAAGCCTACTTAGCCGTCATAGTTTTCCTTTTAAATTCATTATATAGACTACTTTCATGAATTTTTTTAAATTTTCAAATACAGCGGTTTAGTTGTTAGGGGGTGGGGACACTCGACTCCAACAAAATTTAGCACTTTCAAGCCTATTTATTCGAAAACGGCACCCTAAATTATAAAATGGTCTTAGAAGACTCACAATGATTTTTTAAGCTCTAACTAACGATACCCCACACGGTTGGGTTTGACGAGAAAAAAAAATCATCCCCACTTTACTTGTAGGGGAGGTACCCCTAAAAAGTTTTTTTTTCCAAAATTTTTTTTACAGTTCTCTCCGCATTATTATTATATACATATATCTCTACCAAATTTCAGCTCTCAACTACTAATAGTCTAGGAGCTAGGCCGCGGACAGACAGACAGACAGACAGACAGACGGACAGACAGACATGACGAAACTATAAGGGTTCCTTGTTGTACTACGGAACCCTAAAAACTAGGAAACTTTTCCAAGATTTTTTGCTTGTAATTGAATTCTCATAAGGTCAACTTTTTAGGACTAAAATTTTCATCTTTAAATTAAAAATCTAAACAAGTGACTTTATGGTTTCTAAGTAGCCCTGAAGAATATGTCATCTCTTCAGCTTCAATATTAAAGTCAAAAAGTAGCTCTCAAAGAGCTACTTTGGTTAGAATCGGCCTGTAAAGGCAACGAGGTAGAAAATTCTTAAAAGTGGGCATGTAACCTGTTTATATTTTTAATTTAAAGATTACTTTAGTCGTAAGAGGAAAATATGCTGAGACGACCCCGAGTAATTGGGAAAGGGCAAGGAAATGATGATGATGATTTTAGTCGTAATTAACCAAACCGTTTTTTTTTTCAATTTAAACCAAATTTTCATAGCTTCCACTAAAGTTACGAAGTTGGTTGTTTTATGCATAATAGTAAAAGTTATGAGAATTTAATTTCAAGCAAAAGTCTTGGAAAAGTTTCCTTTTTTTTTGTTGGCCCGGCAGAAATTTTCCAAAAATCAAGAAAAAATCAAAACTTGAAAACTATCAAAAATCGCGGAACATAAATGGACGACACAAGGGCCAATTTTTTTCTTTGGAAGTAAATTGTCTGGCCACCCTATCCCATTTTACCCCTTCAGTTACGGAACCCTAAAAATATGGATATTACCTACTTACAATATTTAGGGGATTTCCCACCAAACTAATTTACAGTGAACTTTAGCGCTTAGTTCCATTATTAGTTTTTGCGTCCCAGGGTCTCTATTAATCAATCCATTGTACGTATTAATTTAAGATCATAATATTTGTTGACGGAATGGTCGAAATTAAATTACCTACCTACAACATTTCCTTAAAACCAATGTATAATAACATCGTAGTTTGTTTTTTAGCACAATAAGGAAGATGCAAATATAATATTTATGAAAATTTTATGAATATAATGTTAAAAAAATATAAAAGACGGGCCACTGCAACGTTTAAAAATTATGTTGATTTTTAATAATAATAACAAATTAAAATTACGTAAAATGAAGCGTATTTCAAAACACCAATCAGCGTTTAGTGACGTCACTCCTGTTTTGATTTGACTTGACATCTTATTTGAGGAGTTTTGGCGGGAATTTGTGGAATATGGTCGACCTTAATTTGTAATATTCATTTCAGTAGTTTATTGTGAGAATTAGTGCATAAAATTAGTGCCGTTTTGTGTAGTAATGCTTACTTAAGTGAATTTTGATGTGGAATGTTGCAAATTCATTGGAAAATCAAGAGATCCTATGATATGTGAAACGTGACTTTTTCATAAGGATCACTTCTGCTAGGAACCTTGGTTTCACGTCCTGATTATGCAAAATTGTCGCCGAAGCTCCCAGAAAGCTATGAAATGCTTGGCATTAGTTTTTTATAGCAAATCACTGACGACATTATAATAGTGTATATTCTCCTTAACTCGACACTGGCAGAAATGTCCCCAAATTTGGGTTGACGATGCCATAACAAGAAAAAAAAATCTTATTTGAGGTTATGGTTGTAAAAGTGGATAATAATTTATGTGAATATTAATTTCGTTTTTTAAATAAAAATGGAAGTTGGTTTTATCAAAACAGACTCCAGGAATTTACCGAAAATTAGTGTTGACATGGTTGTAGTTTTTTTGTCGAAAGGGGAGAGTTTTCAAGTGAAGAAATGCAAGGGACTAAATTACTAGGTAAGTGCCGGTAATGTATAAATCATAGTTGTTTTGTATTTTATTTAGCGGCTTCTATACATAGCAGTTATTTCAGCTCAACAAGAGAATCTTACGGCGTTAACGCAATCGGCTATTATTATTATTATTATTAGTGCAAATTAAAAGAGATTGAGAATTATGTAAGTACAGTAAAAAGTCGAGACTCCGGAGCATAATGTACGTAAGGAAGTATCGTGTTACAGCTGTAATATACAAGTGAACTATTATAAACGAATCGCAAAGCTTGGTTCAGTCCTGCCATTGAGAAAATTTTGCAGCTTTTGAAGGTAAAAAGGGTCATTTTTAAATAATAACTAAAATGTTATGAAAATAATTAATTATTTTTTTATTGTTAAATTTATTTCCAGGTCGGTGTTAGCATTCTGCTGCACTATTGCTATGGTTGCACAAAAGATCTGAGGAGCCTCTGATTATGTCCGTCTCATGTTATTTTAAATAAGTCAAAAAGTCAAAATCATCTACATGTGTTTCTGGAAAATCTTATAAAAGCCAAAGAAATGCGTTGTATTTCAGTCACTAACAGTTTCTCTCAAGTAAGTAGTTTTTTTTTTATGTAGAGAAATTATAAATGTGTGTTACAATAATAGCTGTATACAGGGTGTAAAAAGACCACTCCCGGAAACTTAAACAGGGGTTTCTACTGATGATACTGATTACGTTTATGCAAAAAAACCAGCGAAATTTAATGTCGTTTTACAAAAAAAAATATTCTTTTTATTTAAAAATACCTTTAAACAACGCGAGAAACCAAAGACAAAAAGATTTATAAAAAAAACTTAAAAATGAATAAAATAGCAAAAACCCACAATGAAAACGATAAAAAAAGAAAGACGTTCCGACGCTACGCCGCTTTTGCACGCGGCGGCGAACGCGGCGAGCGCGCCGAAGGAAGTAACTAACTAGTATTTCATCTGTGGCCAAGGCTCTCATTGGTACTTAGTTACGATTGAGGCTAGGTGACACGTGTTGTCGCGTTAGCCCACACCTCACACGCCGCCCTTTTGAGGCGTTTGTTTTTATGATCAGCTGTTATCACTGCGTCCCCACGGCTGGAGCACGGGCCTCTTTCCATTCGGTACGGTGGGACGGTTAGACAGAAATCACACACAAAAATCAAGTTCATATGGTATGTTACGCTAAGTTAACAAACCAAATAACCTACCTATCGTTTGGCCCAGAAAAGCTAGGCTTAGTTACTTTACTCCTAGCTAAGTCCTATCAAAACCACTTTATTTAATTTTTTTAATTATTAAATTAATTCTTAATTACCTACCAAAACAAGCACCGAATCAGAAAAATGAGATCCGTAGAAAAACCAAAGTAATAAACGCTGTTGCCCCTAGAATTGCTAAACTTAAGTGTGGGCGGGGCACGGTCATTCTACGAGCCATCTGTTCTACGAGCTATGTGCCACATAGCTCGTAGAACAGATGGCTCGTAGAATGACCGTGGGGTAGTAAATATATCTAGTGACATTGGACGTAGCGTAGGAAGGCCTCGCACTCTTGAGAGAGGTCTTCATCCAGCAGTGGTCGTCTTTCAGCTGATATGATGAACTAATCTACCTAGTAGTACCTACCTGCTACAAAATACAAATGCACATCACCGGCTAGACTGTTGCAAGATCCACTGATGCGAAGCGTAGGGCGTCGGGATACATTCTAGCACATTCAAGGTGTGAAATTTAGATCACCAACTCCCAATTCACTTTCATAACCATTACACGATAAGAAAAACACTACACTGTATTAAAAAGTAAAATAATTAAACACAATTTGTTCACAAAAACAAACTACCTAACATAAAAACCGGCGAAGTGCAAGTCAGACTCACGACACGAAGGGTTTCGTAAAAAAAATCTACGGTCTACCTATTACCTATCAGACATATGGACGACGGACGGATGAACGGATGAAAGAACGAACGGATAGCGGAGGCTTATTAATAGGATCCAGTCCGTTGGCACCCTTTAGGTACGAAACCTTAAAAAATTAATAAACAATAAAACACTCTAAGGCACATACTCGCGACAAATGCGATTAACCGCCCTGCCGGATTCGCGCCACCATCAGACTATTATTCATAGTACTCTGTGATCAGACTGGCCGGCTGGACACTCAGGACTCAGGCCGCAGCACCCGCACTAGGGCAGCGAGGCGGCTCATTCAAAGGAAACACTTGCCGCTCGGCGCTTCTGTCGGCGCCTTTGAGACAATCGCCGCCGCCGCCTTGCAAGCGCTCGGCTAGTGTTGCCCCGTTCTATCTTGTCTAAGGTCGCCGCAGTAGTGATTTTTGGTAAACTGGTAGTTTGGACCTTTTTCACTGGTTGGTAAATTTTCAATCTTTACATACAAAATGAATAAGGCTCTCCGCATACGTCCTACTTTTCGACCTAATTTTTGTAGGGCGACTAGTGCGGAAATTGCACGTCGTAAGTATCGATATTTCAAAAACCAGCCAAGTGCGAGTCGAATTTATCATTTCGAAGTTATGAAAACTCGCATGTTTATTAGCTCATCGGAAAGATATGGTCAATTACATTATTTTTGGTGATGTAATTTTTTTAAGAAAGCGTCGGTGGCTCAACCGGTAACGACTCGGTCCATCTAACCAGAAGTACCGGGTTCAAATCTGGACGGCCAATGTACCAATGAGTTTTTCAAAAACTTACGTACATACTTACCGATTGCTTTAACGGTGAAGGAAAACATCGTGAGGAAACCTGCACACGACGCCTGCGAAGAAACTCGAAGGTTGTGTGTGAAGTCGACCAACCCGCACTGGGCCCGCGTGGTCGACTAAGGCCTAATCGCCCTGATTCAGGGTAGGCTCGAGCCCCTCGGTGGGGACGTATATGAGCTGTAATGATGATGATGATGATAATTTTTTTAAAGTGAAACTTTTATTACATCGTCTCAATTTTTTTCGTCTGTGTGTTGCATGTCGCGTGACGGTCGCTTTCGTCTGACGGTATGATCGTTTCGTCCTCTGTAAAGTTTCACTTTTACCGTGGTTTCATAAAACCACACACTTACTTTTTTTGTAACATGAATCGGTTCTGAAAATAAAAATGTAAATTTTTTTGGAAACCGTGCACTGTAGGAAAAAATGCTAACGACCAAAATGTGTAACTTTGATAATACCTCCACGATATTGCTAGTGAAAACAATTAAATCCGATTGTGTAAGTTTTTTCAAGTAAAGTTGTACAGTTTCTTTAGTGAGATTTATTTCGATGTTAAGAAGACCCCAATTTTTATTAGCGCATCGAAAAGGTATTGTCAATAAGATTATTTTTGATCATGTATTTTTTTTTTGTAATCTGCATCGTTTCTGCAACCTGTGGAGTTCCTGAAGTATAACATTTATTTCGATGTTAAAAAAATCGCATTTTTAGTAGCGCATCGAGAAGGTTACACAATCGGATTTAATTGTTTTACTAATAATATCGTGTAGGTCTTGTTTAAGTAATAAATTTTGGTTATTAGACGTTTTTTCCTACCATGCACGGTTTCTGACAAAAATTTACCCACAATCTAAAGAGCTTTTTTTCAGAGTGCAAGATGCCTTACCAAAAAAATACATAACCCAAAATAGTCTCATTGACAATACCTTTTCGATGAACTAATAAAAAAGAAACTGTACAACTTTACTCAAAAAAACCTACACGATCAAATTTATTTGTTTTTACTAGCAATATCATGTAGGTCTCGTTAAAGTAATAAATTTTGGTCATAAGAAGTTCTACCATGCACGGTTTCCGAGAAAATTGACCCAAAATCTAAAGAGCATTTTTTTCAGAAACGATGCGTACGAAAATACATGACCAGAAATAGTCTCATTGACATTACCTTTTTGATGCGCTAATAAAAATTGGGGTCTCCATAATATCGAAATAGATTTCACTCAAGAAACTGTACAACTTTACCAAAAAAAAACTTACACAATCGGATTTAATTTTTTTCACTAGCAATATCGTGTAGGTATTATCAAAGTAATACATTTTGGTCATTAGAAGTTTTTTTCTACCGTGCACTGTTTCCAAGAAAATTGACCCAGAACCTAGAAACCATTTTTTTTTCAGAAACGAAGCGTTATAAAAAATTACATTACCAAAAATAATGTCATTGACAATATCTTTTCGATGAGCTAATAAAAATGGGAGTTTTCATAACTTCGAAATTAAATTCGACTCGCACTGGGCCGGTTTTTGAAATATCGATACCTACGGCGTGCTTTTTCGCACTAGTCGACCTACAAAAATTAGGTCGAAAAGTCGGACGTCTGAGGAATGCCAAATCTGGTGGTTTTATTTTGAGACATTCAGCCAGTGGTTTTCCTTGGTTGTTAACACTGCCTTAAGCTATGCGTAGCTTGCGTGCATCATAGCTTGTTAGTACTTAGTTCGTTTAAGTAACTGCTTGCTAGTGCTAGCTAGTGCGAGCACAGATTACTAAATAGTTACTTCGTAACAGATACATCACTCCCATACAAAAGCTTAAATACCTACGCTATATTAGCCTACAAAATCTTAATAATAATACCAGCTGGTTGCAGCGAGAAGAAATGTGCCATAACTACGCATACAGAGAGTTGAGATTGTTTTGCCCGCCGCGCGACCCATGTGCAAGCGCGTCATCGAGCGAATGTGCTAGGGTTGTGTGTGCCTATGATGATTTTGGTAATGAAACAAATGTTGTAGAAAATCAATTATTTTATATTTGTCGATCAAATATGTTTGAGTTTAATAAAATGATAGATGCATTTTTCCCTTCCCTGAATACCCGATTAAAAAATTTTAATGTCGAAAATATTCGAAACCTCGTAAATAATTTTAACAAATAATCAAAAGGGAAACAGGAGCAAAGCGGAGAAAAATTAATCAAAGTTGGCTTTTTACTTGAGTTGACGGAGAATTTCATACCTACTATTCATACAAAAACATTCCCCAAGAGGGCCACATTGTGAGCTTGAATTATTGTTATTTTAAGTGAAAGCTAGGTAAAAACTTAACGAAAATAGTTTTTCTGATACTATCTACAAGTCATAACAAAAAACGGCTTGTGAATGCAAGCTATAGTTTACGAAGTAACTATTTAGTAATCTGTGCTAAGTTCTTGAGATTTTTTCGTTTACATTCGTCCTGGTAATAAAAGTCCGCGGCGCGGTTTCAATATTTTGAATAAAACTATTTATAATGTTTAATTCAAGGCTTCTGTAATAATTAATATCATTGTTTCTGCATTTCAGATTAAAATTGAAGAAACTGGACTTTTTCTTAATGCCGAGTATCCTATTTTTGTTGCAACACGTAACGGGCTTACTGAAAATTACACAATAGAGATTTAATGACCTTCAACAGAAGCTCTTATATAATTTTATATCTAAAAGGTAATAAAATGGCACCAAAATGTTGGACACAAGTACTACTTCAAATGTTTTTCAGCAAAAGGAAAATAGCACTTTTCTGTGTAGCACACCAAAATTTAAAAAAATCAAAAGAAGTAGATATTTATAATCATGTGCCATATGAGAACAGCAGTATATCTGTTAAGTATACTTACTGCAAAAAAAAATTTTGGATAGATGCCAAAATTACAAGATCTATAAGCATATTTTTAATAAAACTATCTTGTAAATTTATAAATTAAACTCGTATGCTTTTGAAATACTATTTTTTATTTTTTCTTATCGTGTTTGTGTAGTCATACCTGACTAACCCTGGTGTCAGAGTTTTCAAATCGCTTAAAGGCCTCTGACGTGGTTTGTATAACGACCGCCACCAATGATAACGACCGGGACCGACGGCTTAACGTGCTCTCTTACTTTCGGACAATCAGAGTCGTGTTTTATCAGTCTCGCGCATACGCTCAGCGGTGACGCATGCGTATACGATACTCGATACGAACGGAGTGATTTTTTGCGAAATAATGTCGAATACATTAAAGTGTTCTGTGTGTAATATCGTCATTGACGAAATGTTATCATTTGTTCAAAACAAAATATCGGTAATGGATGAAGATACTCTGGTGCGTTTATGTTCTACAGCATTCACCAGTGACGAAATTCAAAATTCAAAATCGTTATTGTTTGAGTCTATCCCAACTGATAAGCGGAAAATCAAGCGTAAAAGAGAGGGCAAGGAGCAGCGTCACCTCAGTGACATCGTGCACTTATTTAAAACAACAGATCCAGACGCGATTCCTGTGTTTGTTGCACGTCAGCTAGAAAAATTACCCCCAGTGACCTTTGACCACCTAGACTGCACGGGACTGGTTAAGGATATCGTGAGACTGCAAGCAGATATGGATAATTTAAAAACCTCTACGGTTTCGTTACAGCTTTTTGAGGAATTAAAAAACTAGGTGAAAACCATGAAGAATTACTCTCCGCCGCCACCGTCGCGCATATCTCTCTGTAATGTAAACAAACGACGCGGGGGATGGTGTTTGGATAGCGGACCAGTAGGAATATCACACATGCATAATTCTACCTTATATGATGCTGAGACCAATAATAAAGACATACTTTTAACATCTTTTACTGGAAATGACGAGAGTGTGCCGGCACAATATCGCTCAATTGTTATGTCCGAAAAACAAACTACCCTCGCATCAAATAAATATGTTACGGCAACGACGGATACGACTGGCCAAGTTGAGATGAGTCAGCGCGCTACCGATTTATCTACCGCCACTATCGCTGCGGTGCAACCGTCGCTGACGTCATCATTTGCTCCCACTGGCACCACCGATAGCGACACTGCCGCGATCGCCTCTGCGACTGCGCTGAGTATGAACGAAACAGCAAGCAAACAAAGCAAGTCTGACGCTGCCTCACTAAAGGTTTGCCAGGCCGTCACAAATAATGCTGAAAATGAATGGCAAGTTGTAAGGCGAAAAAAGAAAGGGAGTTATCGTTATCGAGGCCAAGTAGGGGTTGTCTCGAGTGAATTGTGCGAAAACTTTAAAGCAGCCGAGCGGCAGATCCCCATGTTTATCACAAATATACACAATGATACCAAGGAGGCTGAAATAATAAAATATATTAACAGTTAAACAAAAGAAAATATTTCGCTCGAAAAAATTGAAATGAAAAGGCCAACAAATCATAAAGCATACAAGTTCTTTGTCAATAATGACAAACTGCCACTTTTTTTAGATGCAAATATATGGCCGACCGAAAGGAATCATTTTTCGACAATTTGTGCACTTTAAGCACAAAGTACGACTAGAGTCATCTTTAGGGGCGGCAATCAACGAAAAGAATAATGGATAAGAGCTAATTTACATTTGTTAGCTTTAACTGTAAAAATGTAAAGCGCTGTATTGATAGCATTAAAGGCCTGTGTCAAACCTCTGACATAATAGCTTTACAGGAAACATGGTTGCTGCCAGATGAGATACCATATCTGAGCACCATCGATGACGCTTTTTGCTCGACGGGAACTTCTGCTATGGACATGTCTGCGGGTTTGCTGCGCGGCCGACCGTACGGAGGGGTAGCCCTACTGTGGCGGAATTCAGTTTTTCATGATGTGTCGGTGTTACGATGCAATAATCCTCGAGTGAGTGCAATTAAAATAGTGACGAGGGAGCGACCTCTTATTGTGATGAGCGTATATATGCCTACTGACAGCAAGGACAACTTACCGGAATACACGGACTGCCTCGGTGTGGTGAGTTCTATTGTAGACGAGTACGGAATAGAATCGGTATATATCCTGAGCGATTTTAACGCGCATCCTCACGAACTGTTTTTTATTGAGTTAACAGACTATTGCAGTGAACAACAATGGTGCTGTATAGACGTTGATAAATCGGGTATATCGTCTAATACGTACCCTTTTATAAGCCATCATGGGTCTAGACGTTGGCTAGACCATTGTGTTGTAACTCAGTCAGCAGTGTGCTCAGTACGAAAAGTGTACGTCAAATATGAATTAACGTGGTCGGATCACTTTCCTCTCATACTAGAATGGGATTTAAATATCTTAATACCAAAATTAAAAGAACATGTACCTTTAATTGACAACAAAATAGTATGGGGGGAGAGATCGACTGGGCAAATTGCTTACTATAGTGCTGAATGCCATAAAAACTTGCGACTTTTGAATTTTCCTCCTGAATTCAACTCTTGTGCTGACGGATACTGTAGTGACATCAGTCATAAAAAAGTCCTTGAAGATTTGTATAATACGATTGTTACTATTCTTAGTGAAGCTGCTATTGTTAGTAGAGGTGTCAGAAAACCTAAAGCTAAGAACCGCTTAGTTGGATGGAATAAACATGTTAGAGATGCTTATGGTGAGGCTAGGTGGAGGTTTCAGATCTGGAGGGACTTCGGCCAACCAAATCAAGGAAAAGTCTATGATGGGATGCGTGAAAGTCAAAAAATATTTAAATCTCGACTAAAATGGTGTCAAGATCATCAAGACCAAATCAAAATGGACATCATAGCCTCTCATCATACTGAAAAAGATTTCAGCGCTTTTTGGAAGACCACCAATAAGGTGAAGTCTCGTCCTGGCCTGCCGGTTAGTATCGAGGGTGTCAATGATCCTAAAGCCATTGCCGACCACTTTAGAGACCATTTCGTTGTTAAAAATCCCTTGGAATCACATAAGTGCTGGGTGAACGGTGCTGAGACCATCTCTAACGAAGTTGGTGCTCGAATAACTGCCAAAGATGTGGACAAGGCTATCAAATCAAGATCTAGACGCAAGTCCCCTGGTCATGATGGTCTCAGCATAGAACACCTGCAATATGCTGGCCCTCATATATCGAGAGTGTTGGCTATGTTCTACACAATGTGTATAAGGCATTCCTACCTGCCTATAGAATTAATGAGAACTATCGTAGTTCCAGTAGTCAAAAATAAAACTGGAGACATGTCATCCAAAAGTAACTACAGGCCTATATCCCTGGCTACGATAGTAGCAAAGGTATTTGACTGTGTGCTTACGACAGAGCTGAATAAGTATCTGCAACTTCACAATAATCAATTTGGTTTTCGACCGGCATTATCGATAGAAAGTGCAATACTCTGCCTTAAGCACACTGTCAAATACTATGTTAATCGAAAAAAGCCAGTGTATGCTTGTTTTCTCGACCTGTCTAGGGCATTTGATTTGGTTTCCTATAAAATCCTGTGGAAAAAGTTAGAAGCAATAAAATTGCCTTCTAAACTAATACAGATTTTCAGATATTGGTATGGAAACCAGATCAACTGTGTTAGATGGGCTGACACGCTGTCCGAACCATACAAACTGGGGTGCGGGGTAAGACAGGGTGGACTAAGTTCACCTGGTCTGTTTAACCTTTATGTGAATGGGCTGATCGAGGAACTCAGCAGTATGCATGTCGGGTGCCACATAGACAGAGTTTGTGTTAATAACTTAAGTTACGCTGATGACATGGTGCTGCTGAGTGCCTCGGTATGTGGACTGAGAAAACTACTTGGGGCCTGCGAAACATATGCAGCTGAACATGGGCTGATATATAACACGCAAAAAAGTCAGTATATGGTCTTTGAGGTTGGAAGTAACCGACTCACTGAAGTGCCCCAAATTACTTTGAATGGTACACCCCTAGAAAGAGTTTTTAGTTTTAAATACCTGGGTCACATAGTTACGCCCGACCTCAAAGACAATACTGACATAGAAAGGGAACGGAGGGCTCTGTCGGTCCGAGCAAATATGATATCCCGCAGGTTTGCGCGATGCTCTGTCGAAGTCAAGCTGACTCTCTTCAGAGCCTACTGCACCTCACTCTACACGTGTAGCCTGTGGAGGGATTATACGCAAAGGGCCTACGGGGCCCTCCGTGTACAATATAACAACGCGTTCCGGGTGCTGGTGGGGCTGCCTCGCTTCTGCAGCGCATCAGGCATGTTTGCAGACGCGCATGTAGACTGCTTTTACGCAACTATGCGTAAGAGGTGCGCGTCCCTGGTGCGCCGGGTGCGGGCCAGCCCCAACGGCGTCCTAAGCATGATAGGGGACAGGGTTGACTGCCCCTATATGCTTCACTGCTGCGGACTCCACGTCCCCAGCAGTTAAGCAATATTTTAATGAAATTTTAATTTATTAATTAACTACTATAACACCTAGGATAAGTCACCTACTAACAAATTGTAAGTCTTTGTTACTTGAATAAATAAATAAATTATTATTATAATTATTATTATAAAACTACAAGTTACAAGTTTACAAGTGTAATTCGATGTTCATTGCATAGCCGGTTTGCTCCCTGAAGTCTTGACCTGACTCTGTGATGCAACGTACACTGAATTACACTTGTAATCTTGTGACTTGTAGTTTTATAAAACGGAGCCCTGGTCATTCAGCCTGCATTGTCCTAACCAAACTGGGAAAAACTTACAAAGTGATTTCTGAGAATGTCCCCACCGGGAATCAAAACTAGGACCTCCGGATCGTGAGCCTGACGCACTAACCACTAGACGATGGAGGCAGTTTTTTTGTTTAATTTTAAATAAAGGTAAGCCCACACAACAAGTGGATAGGTAGTCCATTTAAAATTTTTACGAAAAACAAATCTTAAGTCTAGAAACTAGGCAAAAGTATGAATGCCAGGGACGAACAAGTACAACCAGTCAGACTGGAATGACGTCATCAGAACTATAGGTCCGTTTTGGCGCGAAAATTTAAACTGTTAATTTAAAACCGCATTTTTTCTAATAAATTAAGGTGTTTTAATTTTTAAATACATTTGTGGCCTATTCTACATTGAATTCTTTAAAATGAAAACAAAAATATAAATATTGCATGTTCCCTATTCTCTTTTAGTTATGTTTGTACTAGCAAGGTAATAATGATGTAGTTAGGTATAAGTAGGAAAATAGTACCTAGCTAATCTTAAAGAAGTTATTATTACATGGAATGTACCTACTATTTCCTATACCAAATCTATTTTGATACCGACTGAAACTACTTAGCTAATTAGGTACTATTATTTTTTTAGAAACAAACAGAAGAACAATTGTACCTACAAGCCTTACCTCAAAACTTGCTAAAATTATGATGTACCTACTATAGAAAACAATAAAACGTTACCTACTATTAACAGTTTAGTTTAGTAAATAAATATCGGAAACATAGTAAATACTTACCAGTAACAGAGCACTCAACTAGCAACTTCCTTTTTTTTAATTCTTCAATCTTTTTTCTATTCCTAGTTAAATACATTTTCGATCAATTTACCACCCAAATAACACAGGTATATACACAAGTACAGCACAACCTATTTACTGCGTACTCACTATTGTGCGTCCGGCGGCAAAATGAGTCCGCACCGCACCGCAATAGGCAGTACAGAAGAGGGTAATGGGTGAGAACCAGTTTGTGCCGAAGGGCGCAAAACAGTTGTTAGGATGGTTTAAAATATACATTTAAGGGGTAAAGCGCGCGGGGGGAAAGGTATACGTCGCCGCGTGCAGCGCCCCAGTGACGTGCGGCGGAGTTGCGAATTAAAATTTCACATTCGGAACAAAATTACGTCCGAACAAAAACTTCTTAAATAATAGCCTAGATGGCAGAACTGTCGCTGAAGTAAAAATAACGGCGATTGCAATCTGGCGTCCGTATACGGACGCAATAGCGCGGTGGACGCAGGATTAAATGAGAATTTGGCAATAGGAGGACGCAAGAGTGTTTGTGGTATATATATATATATATATATATATATATATATATATACACTTTGATCATACACAGATTTTTCCTGGAATAAAAAGCTATCGCTAAGGGATGGCCGTTGGGGCAGTAAAGTTCTCAAGTGGCAACCACGAAAAACGTAGCGTAGGCAGGCCTCCCGCTCGGTGAACCAATGACCTTGTGAAGGTCGCGGGAAGCCGCTGGATGCGGGTAGCGCAGAACCGGTCGTCGTGGAATTCCTTGGGGTAGGCCTATGTCCAGCAGTGGACGTCCTTCGGCTGATATGATGATGATGATGACATTTATAATATGTTTTCAGATTTTTATAGTAATATTCATCATCATCATCATCATCATATCAGCCACAAATCGTCCACTGCTGAACAAAGGCCTCCCCCAAGGATTTCCACGACGACCGGTCCTGCGCTGCCCGCATCCATCGGCTTCCCGCGACCTTCACCAGGTCATCGGTCCACCGCGTAGGAGGCCTGCCTACGCTACGTTTTCCGGTGCGCGGTCGCCACTCGAGAACTTTACTGCCCCATCATCTACATCTTAATTATCTTAATTCGAAATCTATTAAAGTTCGCTAATCTTTTTTAAAACGAAGGATAACTAAAATGTAATCAAACTAGAATTTCATAACTAAACTTTCTTATGTGTATTGTGTTTAAAGTTTCATTAGAATCAGCCCATCAATTTTTAAGAGATAGTAATTTTAAGTTTATATGGGAAACGATTTTGTGTATAGGGTGTTGTTTTGGTCGACAACGCCATTTTCAGGAGGGCTTCTACTCATGAAACTGAACAACTTTCCCCAAAGAACACATAGTCAATTCTCATAAAAAAATGACCTCTCCATACAAAATTGGTCAACCAGATGATCGATTTCTATGAAAAGTTCAATCTCTTTTTTGCGATTTTAGCAAAGTTGTAGAACAAAAGTTGTTCAGTTTCATGAGTAGAAGCCCTACTGGAAAGGGCGTTGTCGACCAAAACAACACCCTATATACGTGTTTAAAGCGGTAATATTACAGATTTTCGTTATTTTTGACGTCAATTACTCCTAAACGATAGAGAACCCAAGGTTGAAAAAAATACCTTTATTGTTGATAATTATTATACTATTAGAAACACGATTAAGCAAGTTTTGGCTCGATAGGAAAATATCCCAAAGATAGTTATACACCGTTACTTTCAACTCTAGTTATATGACTAATATTTAAAAGTATAAATTTAAAAAATATACAACAATATTTGTTATGATAATACAAAGTAAGTAATATTATTATTTTTTATACGTTCATTGTAGTTTTTGATTGAAACGAAAAACCATTGAAAAATGTGTGGTGATTTTCTTACTCTTTACAAGTAAAGAAAAAAGACAGAGACAATGGTTCCAACCAATACCTCGCCTTAACATTCCTTACTCGGAAACGGTCGAGAAAAATGCCTCTAACGGTCAAACCCATCCAGGTGTAATGACCGTGTTTCAGGTAAGTTAATCTGCGTGATCGAACAAACCACGCAAGTTACGCTGAGCTTAGACCGCTCCGTTATGTGATGATGATGTGATGATATCAGCTCATATACGTCCCCACCGAGGGGCTCGAGCCTACCCTGAATTAGGGCGATCGGGCCTTAGTCGACCGCGCGGGCCCAGTGCGGGTTGGTCGACTTCACTCACAACCTGCGAGTTTCTCCGCAGGCGTGTGCAGGTTTCCTCACGATGTTTTCCTTCACCGTAAAAGCGTCCGATAAACGTAATCGTACATATGAAATCTTAATTCGAAATCTCTTTGGTACGTGGCAGGATTCGAACCACGACCTCCCGGACAGGAGGCGGCGGACCTAGCCGTTACGCCACCGACGCTCTCCGACGGCTCCGTTATGTATCGAGTTATTGGAGACCGCTCCGTTATGTATCGAGTTATTATTTTGATCTTGGTCAAGTCAATATAACCCGACAAATAATTAAAGTCATTGAAATTAAATAAACAACTAAACGAATTCATTAAAAAAACTGGCCAAATGCGATTCGGGTTTATATTGAAAAAGTGTGGTTATTTTCTTTACTCTTTACACGTAAAGAAAAAGACAGAGACAACTGTTCCAATCAATACCTCGCCTTAATAAATAACGCAGATAGGCTAATGGTGTCGATTCGGTGTAACACGATTTAACTTATTTGACAGGACTAAACTAAATTTAAGCATTCTATCCTTGTCTTTTCGATACGAAAGTAAAAGACAGAATGCGTAAATTTAGTTTAATCCTGTCAAATAAGTTAAGTCGTGTAACATCGATTCGACACCAATAGCTAAACTTAAAATGGTGAAACAAAAGTGAAAACGTTAATGCAAATTAACTGACTAACCAAGACTTATACAGAGTGTAGCAAAGAAGGCTCAAATCAGAGCCCAAACTTAAGATTTATTTCTGCTCCATGGTTAAAGTACTAATATATATACTGTGGTTAAGGCAAAGTATATATTATATTAGTACTAACATATAGTATGAACACTCCCTGCCGCTCTCTAGATTGCGACCTAACCCCCTCGTCACCCAGATTGATACAGATTGGTTACAGTTTGGTTGTCAAACGTATAGGATTTCGCTGCCATTTTGTTTGTTCCGTCATTCCTTTTTTGAAATGTCATTTTTGGCCAGTTGTATGTAGTTGTAGTGTCCAGGGTGTGCTTGATGGTAAGTGCCGATGCATGCGAGGATGTAACACGCAATCTCAAATAGGGGGGAAAAATAATAGTAATAAAAAACTGAAAAACACGCTTTTAAAGCACATCAAATTAAAAGGGAAAAATAATTCTTAATAAAAGCTAAAAATAATAATGAACGAAAAATACTAGAATTATTGTGAAAAAAGCGTGGGTTGCTCGATATACGAAAAATATGGCACAAAGCGCCCCACGCTTTTTTCACAATAATACTATTTTTCGTTCATTATTGTTTTCAGCTTATATTAAGAATTATTTTTCACTTTTAATTAAGATGTGCTTTAAAAGCGTGTTTATTTGTTTTCGAAATCAATTTCCTGTAACAAATTATCGAATGAGAAGATAAATTCACATTAGATCCAATTAAATACTTATACTTTTAATCTTTTAATTAAAGATCAACTGACAGAAAATTCCCTTTAGATCCGTGACATTCAAAAATAGATCTAACGAGAAATAAATACCTTAATAGATCCTTCATGATCTGATGAGAACAAACGAAATCCAAGAGAAGAAGGATATAGTGTTTTCCCATGAGATATTTTTTACCTGTTGTACGCGTATAAATTACAAAACGCCAATGATTTTTGAAGTGAAAACTTCTTTAGGCGCGTTGGGCATTTTTGAGATAGGAAAAATCATTTATAACTCGCGACACTGTAACCTGCAACGTAACCGACACCGCCAGGAACACTCGAACACGAACACTCGGGCCAAAACCTATAAAACTGTATTTGAAATTGGAAAAAAAACATTGAGCTCGCGACACTGTAACCGACATGGTACCAGGAACACTCGCAGGGTCAAAACTTTGTCAACCTAGTCGTTCGCCAGGAACACTCGGAGGGTCAAAACTATAATAACCTGTAAAAAAGTTATCACTTCTGTTGGCAGTCCAGGAGTGGTTAGGGTTTTTTTCACTCTGTATAAATAGAAGACGACGCATCTCTATTTGAAGATTTAAATATGGTATCCATAACTAATGAAGTTATGTTACATAGTGTATTAAATTTTAACTATCTGTGAAAGAAAAGAAAGTTTTCTTTAAAAGCCTGTTGGAGCGAGCTATGCTCGGAATTTCCCTACGCGCTCGAATCAGAAATGAGGAGAGCCACAGGAAAACCAAAGTAACCTACATAGCTCACAGAATCGCTATACTGAAGTGACAGTGCGCAGGGCACATAGTTCGTTGGAGCTTTAACGTAACGTAAAACTAAATAAAAGCTTGTAAAAAAGGTATGAGATACGATGAAATCCGAACACAGGCAAATGAAAACGGACGAAAAAAAATGAAAAATCATAACAAAAAATTAAAAAGGAAGTAATATAAAAAAGTGTGCGTGTTAGCTAGCTCCGATGCGCGACTGGAGTTTACGACTTCCGGGAGTGTCCTTAGGTCTCCGAGATGTTCGGCCCTGTACGCCGCCACCTCTATGCAGTCCAGGAGGATGTGAGCGACTGTCCCCTCGGCCGCCATGCTGGAGTTTACTCATAATATATAGTATTATCGGCTTCCGGCCTTCGGCCTCGTGCAGAACGCTCCGGGTCCGGCCCTACGCTTAGCTCAGCCTTCGGCCTCGCAATTAGCGCTCCGTGCTTCGCCCTATTTAAGTTATCGATTGTATAAATTTTACTCCCCATAAAATTTCCATACTGGGGGCCTTGTATAAAAATCGATTCAAACTCCAAAAACACATAAACACATAAACACTCCCGACTGCCTTAGAATGAGGATTTTGTTTTTCGAGTGTATGCATGTATATAGATTTCTATGTTCCCTGCTACAGCCTAAACGGCTTGAAGGATTTTAACGTATGAGGTATCGTTAGATTCTTCTTGATCCCATGAGTGACACAGAATCTTGGGGGCACGGCAGTGCCCCCGCCAAGGCGAGCCAAGCGAAGCCCAAGAGCACTGCATACCTTTTCACGAAGCTCTTTGTCGTTTTTTTGAACCCTCATTACTTGGGTTTGGTTTATACCAGATAAATAAAATCCTCGTGATATGATTTCAATAGTAGACTCATCAAACATACAAATTTTCAATTAGATAGCTCTTATACTTTAGATTTTATTGATATCTAAAAACCCCGATTTCGTCACTGACTCACTGATGATCATTAAAATTCTTAGGATACTTCCTGAAGCCCTAGAAAGCTGAAATTTGGTATGTAAGCTAGTATTAGTACACAAACAACAAAAAAATATCATAAAACTTGGAACTTTTACCCCCCAACCTCTTAAACTAGAGGTGGAAGTTTTTATGAGACTTCCGCATTTTTTATGCCAGAGGCTCCTTGTTGAAGTGAAAACTTCTTAAGGCGCGTTTTTGAGATGAGAAAAAACCATTCAACTCGCTCTTACCGTTACTGACACCTTACCAGGAACACTCGCAAGGTCAAAACTTTGTCAACCTAGCTGTTCGCCAGGAACATTCGGATGTTCAAAACTTATAAAACTCGAAATGGTTATTTATTTTTTTATAAATAACTAGCTGTTTCCCGCGGTTTCACCCGCGTAGACAACGTTTCTATGACTTTTCGAGCGTGGTAAAAAGTAGCCTATGTCTGAATCCAGGTCCTAATCTGTCTACTTACCAAATTTCAGCCAAATCCGTTCAGTAGTTTTTGCGGGAAAGCGTAACAGACAGACAGAGTTACTTTCACATTTATAATATTAAAGTAGGGATAAAATACATATACCGGGGTTTTTTGCATATCACCCCCACCCAATAAACAAGGGGATCGAATTAAGCGCGAAAAACGGCTAATTTATACCCGCTGTGATTGATGATGAATAGCTTGCCGTCTGAACAGAAACTTTTGTTGCCGATGTTGCCGATTACGCCCGAAGTCAGACAATGTTCAACCCGAATGGGCACACGACACGAAAAAAATCTCATAAGCAACTTACAAAAAGAAGTGAAAACACCAAAAACATTCAAAAACATTTTCATGTAAAATTTTGCCAAGACGAGATCATATAGCTTGCACTGTCAAAAAGTTATCAAATCTCATGTAGAGTCAATCTAGTAACTCTACAAGCCCTAAGTTCACAAACTCTACACTGGACCTTAGTCAAAATAATATGTGGCTTGGCCGTTTCGCTACATCCCTTTACATGGGCGTAAGGTGAAAAAAATATTCACTGTTAATTATTTTCTGTTATAATACAATAGTTCATGTAGTAACGAAACGGCGAAGCCACGTTTTTTGACTAAGGTGTAGAGTTTGTGAAGTTACCGCTTTTGAAGAATAGGGCGTGTAGAGTTAGAAGCTTGGCTCTACATGAGATTTGATAACTTTTTGACAGTTATATGGTCTCGTCTTGGGAACATATATATATCTATATTAATGAACCCCTATTTCTTCTGGTCATCGCATCACGCGTGAACGGCTGGACCGATATCGCTAATTATTTTTTTGTTGAGTTCGTTATTGTCAGGAGAAGGTTCTGATGTACGGTAGGGTAAGCTAGGGTAGGGTAGTGTAGTGTAGTGTACGGTAGGATAGTGTAGGGTAGGGTAGGGTAGTGTAGTGTAGTGTAGTGTACGGTAGGGTAGGATAGGGTAAGTTAGGGTAGGGTAGGGTAGTGTAGTGTAGTGTAACATAGAACGAAATTCGCCGGGACAGCTAGTTTTACATAAAAATGTTATTGATGGCATACATTTTACCTGACTGCCCAAAAAGAAGGGTTAAGTTTTTACGCGCAGTCGGGTTTTTTTGAACTATTTCCTGTTTTACTAAAAAGTGATTCTGCTCCCAATGCTACAATAGGAAGTTCCTCATTAAATATTTTTAATCATCAAACATTCATTATTAACAACAAACAGTCGACGGTACACACACACACACACACACACTCCAAGCAACCCTCGTGTCGGAGGTGTGGCGGCCGTTGACCCACGCGACCTGACAATAGCACAAATCACTAGGTGAAAGTGGTCACACTCAAATATGGTGTTCATTCAGTGACTGCCATGAATAGGCTATTTTACCGTATAAAAAAATAAATTAAGGCCCACTTAAGGCTTCAAGATGTGTCATTTGACTCATCTTAAGGCCTTAATTAAAGACTGCTGTTTTTACCCGACTACTAAAAAAGAAGGGTTACGTTTTTGACAGTCCACGTATGTATTTATGTTCATCAGTTCCCTCGTATTTACTTAACCACTTAAGGCCTTAAGATAGGTCAAATGACAATTTAAATTATTGAAAGACTGCATAAAGCTATCACTATGGGAAAAAAATATACTTAAAGTAATAAAAAATCGATTTAATTGAATGCAATTTTTAAAAAAAATACCACTTTTGTAAAAATTATACCGTAGACCCTTTTTTTAGTATTAATTGCAAAATTTCTCGAAAACAAATATAGTTAATGTTGAATGAAACCAACACACAAAAATCGGTGACTTTAACACCTTTCATTTTAATTGAAAACATTTTTTAAAAACTATGTTGAAAGTGATGAATAGTAATAAAAACATTTCAAAAATCGAGAATTGGGCGTTCGGTTTCAGCGTAACAGTCGCGTTGAAGCCCGCATTGATTTGAACTTAAAATAAATAGACTTACGTTAGAAATTATTTTAACACGTTTCAACCTGCTCGGATTGAGTCATCTCAAAGCCTTAAAAATACTATTCAATAAATAGCATTTCTTCTAGAATAGCTAAAACACTTGCTCATTTGAAATATTAAACAATGTTTAATTTTATAATGATTAAAAACAACAAATTCTATATTTGCCTACAGTCATCTGACTTACTTTTTATGAACTGTCAAAAACGAGGTTAATGTTCTAAAACATGTTTGAAATATTGAATTATGACGTCATATTTTTCATTGTCGTTGACGTACTTATTATGTGTTTTTGTTATATTAAAAAAAATGAAAATGATGTGAAAAACCAAAACGAGTAAGTTTTTCCTAAATTTGAGAAGGAGAGCTATGTAGTGAATTTTATTTTATTATTTAATTTTGATGCTGTCAAGTACCCAATTAGTTCGTTAAAGACTATGACACTTATGACGTCACTATGACAGTGACTTTCGTTTGTTTTCGACAGTTGTTATAAAGTTACTCAAATGACTAGTAGCAAAATACAGTATTGCCAAAATATATATATTTTCCCTGCCGAAATTCCGACCTTTCCGACCCCCTCGTTACCTAGATTGATACAGATTGGTTACAGTTTGGTGGTTGTCGACCGTATAGGATGTCGCCGCCATTTTGTTTTTCCGTCATTCCGTTTTTGAAATGTAACTTCTGGCCCATTGTATGAAGTGTCCAAGAAGTGACGTCACTATGACAGTAACGCGAATAAGTTCAGAACAAACTTTCGTTTTTGACAGTTGATAAAAAGTTACTCAAATGACTAGTAGTAAAATACAGTGTTGCTACAGGCGGTATCGCTTAGTTACAGTGCAGATTTGGAACTGACTTGGTAATCGATTGAAACCTACACATATTATGAATGCACTCATAAAGCTCTATTCATAGAATCTATAATGGTGCCCCAGCAGGATCTTTTAGTGAAAGTACCTACTTTTGTACTTCGAGCGACGAAAGAGTGAAGTTAGTAATCACTAAAGATGCGTTGAGTACTCGTTCACTACTCGGTAGGTACTCGGTGAATTCGGTATTTTTAACTACTCGTACTGGGACGAATAACTCGGTTCACGGGATGAGTACTCGGTGAAAATAAAGCATTACCGTTACAGGGATAACAAGCATATTTGAATAAAGTATCGAAAGAACATTTTATTAGTTTAAAATCAAATGTAGCAATAATCATTTTTTAAAAAAACATGTTTAAATTACCAATTTAATATTTAAAATTTAGCAAAGGCAAGTTAAGATGTAGGAATACAAGGCTTTCTTCGCGTTTAGGTAAAAATCTATTCCTCTTTCCTTCATGTATACATTAAGGAATAATTCGAAGACAATATTTCGATTGCAATAAACGTGTGTACGAGATTTACTCGCGTATTGATGGTTTCGTCCGTGCAATTTTTGAACAACATACATACATACGGACGGACTGATGAACTACGAATGCACCAGAGCATTTGTAAGGAACCGAGTAATTCGGCCGAGTACTCGGTTTGGCAAACATTAAACAGAGTAATATTTGATACTCGATTACTCTGTTAAACTTGTACTCGGCGCATCTCTAGTAATCGCTATACAGGCTGACTCCTAAGTCGTGAACCCAAATATGTTTTTTTGGCTCTTTCATCATCATATCAGCCACAAATCGTCCACTGCTGGACAAAGGCCTCCCCCAAGGATTTCCACGACGACCGGTCCTGCGCTGCCCGCATAGGGGGGTTTTGCCGTAGTCGCCACGCTTGGCAGGTGGGTTGGCGATCGCAGATTGATTGCAGGTGTGTTGCAATGCACGGAAAGACGCTGCTGCCCATCCTCCGGTTTTAAGTCACTTAGTCGCCTCTTACGACACCCATTGGAAGAGATGGGATGGTCCTATTCTTAGCCGGGAACCATACGGCCATTGGCTCTTTACTGTTAGTTATTAAAGCAATCGTACGTAACACTATGCAAAAATCTGTAAATGTACTCGTATTTTGTAATAATCAATAAAAAATAATTTTAAATTTACCGAGTCTCATAGTTACCCTACTTATTACGTTGAACTGTCATAGACTCCTAGTACGTTTTTCAGATTATTCAATTCAACCTTTTCGTATTTACTGGCTGGATACGTTAAAAAAGTCAACATTGACTATGACAAATCTCGTTAGTCACTGCGAATTTAAATTGATACATGTTTTATAACATTCAACCGAGGCACTCGATCGATAAGATTAAGTAACATTATAATTAAAAGTACTCTGAGTACTTATTATAAATAACTCGTCTAGTAGAATAGGTTGACCACACGGTTGGTAATTTTTACTCTTATTAAAAAAATTAAGTTTTACTTCAACTAAGTTAATTGTTGGTTTTTTTTAATTTAAATGCACTGAATTCTCCTTGAAATGCTGCGTTCATCATCATCATATCAGCCGAAGGAAGTCCACTGCTGGACATAGGCCTCCCCCAAGGATCTCCACGACGACCGATTCTGCGCTGCCCGCATCCAGCGGCTTCCCGTGATCTTCACCAGGTCATCGGTTCACCGAGTGGGAGGCCTGCCTACACTACGCTTTCCGGTGCGTGCATGCTGCGTTAGAAAACTTAAATTCGGTTCACGACTTAGGAGTCACCCTGTATATATTAGTACTAGCGTAGTAGTATTGTGATGGCAAAAAACTCTAAGTTGAGATTTTGATGGGGATCGCTTGTCTTACGATAGTCCAAAAACAAAAAAAAATAATAATATTTGTTTCTCTTTTTCCGTTGCTCTAATTCCCAATTTAGGACAATTTTTTTGAAGTTAAAACTTCTATAAGATAGATAGATAGATAAACATTATTCAGAGCCCACACAAGCAAAAAAAAACTTATAAGCGCGTTGGGCATTTTTGAGATGGGAAAAAACCGTTGAACTCGCGACACTGTAACTTAATATTACCAGGAATACTTTCAGGGTCAAGAGTTAAAAAACTGTAAAAAGTGTTCATCCTATGTCGGCACTTCTGGAGTTGTTAGGTTTTTTATCGATAATTGGTAAACCCTTGGCATCATCTCACCTGATGGTACGTGACGATGATGCCGAAGATGAAAGCGGGCTTACCAAGATTCCCCAACGCAGTGGAGAACTGGCTATCTTATCTTCAAGTCGGATTTTTTTTACACACCAATGCTGTTAACATTGATGTTTGGCGGCAAGACTTAGATAAGATGGTTGTATATGAGCTGATATCAAGTCCCTATATATACAGGATGTCCATGGACGTCCATACTTGCAAGCTCAGTGCTATTTGATGACGTTAAACACGCTAGAGAAACGACTAATTTAAATCGCAACAATTACAATACAATATTTATTGCATCACAACATAAAAAAAGAAATTAACAATATAGAAGAAAGCCTATACAATAGGCAGCCTAATTGCTAGCTAGGAATTTCTTCCAGGCAACCTTTGGGCAATTACAATTTTGCTAGTTATATCTTGTTTTTAACCGCCTCCGTGGCGTAATGGTTAGTCCACTCGCTTCACACCAGGGGGTCGCGGGTTCGATTCCCGGCTAGGGGCAGTGGAGAACCAAAGTAACCGACATAGCTCTCAGAATTGCTAAACTTAAGTGGCAGTGAACACTCGGTGGGCCGATGACCTGGTGAAGGTCGCGGGAAGCCGCTGGATGCAGGCAGCGCAGAACCGGTCGTCATGGAAATCCTTGGGGGAGGCCTATGTCCAGCAGTGGCCGTCCTTCGGCTGATATGATGAGGGCATTTTCATATCCCGCCTGGCTAGCTACCACCATTTTATCTAAGTCTTGCCGTCAAACATCAGTGTTAACAGCATTGATGTGTTCCGGCTTGAAGATAACATAGCCAGCTCCCCATTTCGTTGGGAAATATTGGTAAGCCCGCTTCCATCTTCGGCATCACCGTCACTTATAGGTGAGATGATGCTAAAGGCTTATCAATTGTTGATTAAAAAAACTTTTTATTTTTGTAATTTGCTGAAAAAGCAATAAACTTAATTTGATTTGACAATTTCTTCATATCAGCTTATATAATATGTCCCAATCGAGGGGCTCGAGCCTACGCTGAATTAGGGAGATCGGGCCTTAGTCGACCACGCGGGCCCAGTGCGGGTTAGTCGACTTCACACACAACCTTCGAGTTTCTCCGCAGGCGTGTACAGGTTTCCTCACGATGCTTTCCTTCACCGTAAGAGCGTCGGATAAACGTACATATGAAATCTAAATTCGAAATCACATTGGTACGTGGCGGAATTAGACAATTTACTTACGTGGTGAAGTTGTATACAAAATAATTAAAAACGGGTAATAATCATTGCGGCAAAAATCACGTAATATACATACAAAAAAACTAAGTCGAATTGAGAATCCACGTTTTTCAAAGTTGGTTAAGGCAAAGTATATACATATATTAGTACTAACCACAAAATAGAAGAATTTCGGAGAGACAACATTTTTTTTCTTATCTGTGGTGTAGACCTTACGAAGTAACTATTTAGTAATCTGTGCCTATGTTTGGATTTTTTTTCTATCGAGCCAAAACTGCTCAATCCTGTCTCTAATACCTTTTGACTTCAAGGAACATCATCTATTATCTATTAATAGATAAAACTGTAACGGGGCCGTGTCTGTACATGGAATATTTTTGGAAAATAATAACTGTGGTGGACATTACTAACGATACAGAGGCCAAAACAATAACTTTTGGAATTTTTGTCTGTCTGTCTGTCTGTATGTTCGCGCATCACGCAAAAACTACCGGGCCGATTTTGATGAAATTTTGTATGGTGGTTCCTTATAGCCCGGGTTAACATATAGGATACTTTTTATCCCAGAAAATTCAAGAGTTCCCGTGGGAAAATCAAAAGTATTCATTTATAGAATGGCTCACCACGCAAATGTGGCTTGACCTATTACAATCAAATTTTAAACGTTGATACCCTTATCGCGAACTAAAACTGGGACATTGCGAATCCCAAAAAAAATAAGGGTTCCTACAGGAATGCAAAAAATTGTATCTTTAGATTGGCTCAACGTAACAATATGAAACCTTTACATTGGGATGGGGTGTTTTGACCATAATTGTATAGTCGGGTATTCTTTATCCCGGAAAACTAAAGAGGTCCCGTGGGAAATTATCTATCGATACTTACAATAATAGCAATAGAGTACTTTTTTCTATTTATTAGCTACACATACCAAACATTATAATCATAGTAGCAGAATGCCAATAGATGGCGCTGTAGGGATAATAAAACGCGCTTAAGTTGTATTAAAACATTAAAATATTGTTTCATACTTTTTAGTGGATTTCTTTTATGTATTTTTCAGCATACGCTACTTTAAACTCTGGAACTATGGTACGTAGCGATGTGTTTCATAGACGAACAGAGAGGTATTTTTTACAGATTCCAATCGTGTAAAAAAATGAAAACACATAAATCGAGTTTAGCATCTTTTAACAGGAGGCACAGATATGGGAACTCTTCTGACGGCGACTATTTGCGTGTGGAAGTTGCTCTCCGCCTGCAATATCAATATCTGTGAACCTCATCAATGTACTTGCGGGTCCACGGTGGAGGCAATTGTCCATCACTCACTGAGTTGCAGTCGTGTTTGTGAAGATTCCCACGTCACCAATTCCTTAATGACCTCACTCGGAGGGCACTGGTCTCGGCCAGATGGAATATTCCATCTTTGATGCAGCCGCCGGCCGGGCTTTAGTCGATCTGATGGCAAAAGGCCGGAGGTTTTAAACAGGTGCTATGGCAGAGAGGAACGTGTCTGCTTTGGGAAGCCACTTTTTCTGTCTCACTCCTCACCCGTACGGTACTGCTGCTCAATTTGCGGCGAGAAAGAAGCATAATAAGTACTCGGTCTGGGAGGCAAATTACTGCTTTGTGCCGCTGGTCTGTGAGACAACCGGCTGCTGAACCCTCAGAGGCCTTTGCCTTCACAAAGGAGATTGGCCTTCGCCTTCGAGAGAGGAGATGTGACGTGAGGTCCTACCTGCTGCTAAGGTTGTCTATTGCCATCCAGCGCGGCAACGAGAAGTGCGTCTTGGGCTCCTTTGGAGCTGATACGACTCGAGAATTTGACCCATATTAATATTGTTAGGAAATTTTATTACTAGATTGATACCTATAATGATTTGAATTAGTTTTTTGATAATATAGGTAATGTGTTATTTCATCATATCAGTTTATATAGGTCTCCACCAAGGGGCTCGACCTGCCCTGAGTTAAGACCCCTGCCTTAGACGATCACGTGGGCCCATTGCGGGTTGATTGAATTCACACATAAGCTTCTAATTTCTTCGCAGGCGTGTGCAGGTTTCCTCACGATGTTTTTCTCACCGTAAGAGCGTCGGATAAACGTACATACCAGTATGAAATCGATATTCGTATAGATATTGGTAAGTGGCAGATTCGAACCACGGCCTTCCGGACAGGAGGTAGTGGCCCTAACCGTTTTGCCACCGACGCTCTATATTTTATTTAAGATTTAGAAATCCTTACTTATATTTAGTATTATAAATGTGAAAATGTGTTTGTTTGTTTGTTACCTATTCACACTTCAACATGATGAAATTTGGCATGCAGGTAATCTGTATCACTGGGAATGAAATAGTCAACCTTTCATCTGTGGAAATTATCATAGCCCGATGCAGTTCCTGAGGAAACTAAAACAATACTCTTTGTTCGCAAAATTTAAAATCGTAACGAAAAAATGGATTGGTGTGCTTTTAGCACAGAAATGAGGTGGAAAATATAATTTACTAATAAGTATATCCTGACATAGTTCCCCGAGGGATCTGGGGACAACTGTTTTCTACGCTCGCGCACGTCAGTGGCGTCGCAACGGAGCAACGGATTAAAGTGATTTTTTTGTATAGAATTTGTTGAGGGGGTGGGAAGTGACAAAGACTGCTAATCCGAATAGCCCGATACAATTCCTGAGGTACCTGGAGAAAACTCATGTCCACGCTTGCGAGCTGATTGCGGCTCGCGCACCACTCACCCTTCATAAAGAGTCATAAAAGCTGTGTCCACGTGGGCGAAGCCGCGGGCAAAAGCTAGTCAACAATAAAGGTATTTTTTCAACCTTGGGTTTTCTATCGTTTAGGAGTAATTGACGTCATTAATAACGAAAATCTGTAATATTACCGCCTTAAAAATAGGATATTTTACTCTCAAATATAAAACTTCTGACTGTGGGGTTCTTGACACCCCACAAACCCGGACTTGGCCCCCAGTATGTGGAGTATAGCTAGCCTATGTAGTCCAGAATAAGTAGACCCCTATTTACCTAGAGCAAAGTATGTAGTGAGAGGTCTTATTCTTTGGAAGTCAATGTTTTTTTTTTATTATTAAAAATTTGAGTGCGTTTGACTGCAACTCACCTGATGTTATGGTGCGGAACCCTGTTTGTGTGACCCCGAGTCGCACTTAGCCGGTTTTTTCTGTTTGTGGCACCAGAAATGACACCAAGACATGTCGCAGTTCCGTGTTGTCGCAGCTCCGTGTGACGCAGTTCCGCTTTGTCGCAGTTTAAAATTTCGCAACTTTATTTGTCGCAGTTTAACATTTCGCAACTTTATTTGTCGCAGTAACGTCGAAGTATATTATAATATTATAGTACTAACATACAGTATGGACACTCCGTACCGCTCTCTAGATTGCGACCTCACCACCTCGTCACCCAGATTGATACAGATTGGTTACAGTTTAATTGTCGAACGTATAGGATTTCGCCGCGATTTTGTTTGTTGCGTCATTATTTTTTTGAAATGTCATTTCTAGCTCGTTGTATGCAGTGTCCAGGGTGTGGTAAAGTGGTCGAGACGTTTAGAATGGGAATTGGGATGGAGTTTGTGAAGAGACCAAAACCCCAGCACTAGGGACTTTTATGGCTTGTTAACAAACACTGAAAAAACCGTCGGCGGCTCAACCGGTAACGACTCGGTCCTCCTAACCAGAGGTCCGAGGTTCAAATCCGGACGGCCAATGTACCAATGAGTTTTTTTAAACTTACGCACATCTGGTCATCCGCGTATAAGGTAATTTGCGTTTCTGCCACTATGCGTCTGAACCCGTACATATACTTACCGATTGATTTAACGGTAAAGGAAAACATCGTGAGGAAACCTGTACATCTGATTTCAGATGTTCTTCCTATTCCAGATTCTAGTTCCAGTCCGTTAGTGTGAATCGAAATGCCGTACACGTGACCGCGGGTGATTCTAAGTACAACACCAGGCAACCGCTTTCCATTCCTTGGATAATTGTGCCACACGAAAGGACCCACTGGAAAAGAGCCTTTATAGCACAAAAAAAATGTGTAAGAGCTATAGCTGGCAAGTCATCACGAGACTCCTGCAAGCCACTATTTAAGGAGCTTGGTCTGTTGCCACTACCCGCGCTATATATATTTGAGCTCTGTCTGTTTGTAAAGCAACATCTGCAAATTTTTAAAAAAGCCAGTGACAAAACCACAAGAACCCTTAGAGATCCATACAGGCTAGTTTTTAACGAAATCCCATTGACTGAAATGTATAGCCGAAATTGTGTGTGTATGAGCGTTAGAATATATAATAATAACCTACCAATTGAACTACGAAAGCTTGAATCGAAAACCTTTAAGACAAAATTGTTGAAATGGCTTATTGACAAAAATTATTATAGCGTTAATGAATACCTCTGTGACAAAAATACACTTATTGACATTTGAATTTTTAAAGTTTTCGTGACAAAATAATTATAATCTATGTTAAAAATTTGCATGCCTTGCACAGGCGAAACATGATTGCACTAAAAATTATATTAAACATCCTACTACCATGTTTGATGCAAATAAATTATTATTTCATTTCATATCATATCATTTCATTTCACGATAAGAAGAAGAACAAACACCGAAATGACATTTTTTTTATTTTTAAAATAAGTAAATTTAAAATTTAATAAAATAAAGTAAAACTGTACCCAAAGGTTTGTACTCCCTGTGTACTCTCCACGGAGAAAATATTGTTACCTCCTCGCGGGAAGTCGCTGGACGAGGGCAGCGCAGGAGCGGTCGTTGTGAAAATCCTTGGGGAAGGCCTTTGTCCAGCAGTGGACGTCTTTCGGCTGATAAGATGATGATGATGATGAGGAGCGTCTGAGAGGGCATCTAATATTATTGTGAGCAATTTTGGCGACTTTTCGAACTCCCCCCCTCCCAGATTTGGCTTCTTATATGGGAGGTAGGTACTCTTTTTAATACAATCGGTCCAAGAGTTTCTCTGCAATTCGAGGATACGGTTTTGCAAACACACATACACACACTTTTTATTGAACACTTTTTTGGTGTCTATTTAAGTGATATTAGATTGCTTTTTTGTCAAAAAATTTTAGAGTTCGATTCTTCAAATACTTCATATGACGTTCATGTTGGCTAACTTGTCTGTTATGCATAGACAATAGAGGTATACATAACAGACAGGTTAGCCAACATGACGTGCTAAGAAATGTTTGATGAAACGTATTGATTGGTTTATCCTGCTATAAACTATTTGCTCCTTCGTCTTTCGAAACCAAAAATTAAATCAATCAATCAAATATGCTTTATTGTATAAAATAAATAAAAAATATATTAGAGAATACAGAGAAAAAAATTAAATTGCACAATTTAGGCGACCTTATTGCTTAAAGCAATTTCTTCCAGGCGATCCAGAGATTGGATACATCTAAATAAAAGTAAGGGCTGTGTGCAAAGCAAACTTACGGAACAACATTGAAAAAAGGAAAATTTACTACTTATAACAACTTCATGATATCAGCTCATATATACGTCCCCACCGAGGGGCTCGAGCCTACCCTGAACTAGGGCAATCGGGCCTTAGTCGACCACGCGGGCCCAGTGCGGGTTGGTCGACTTCACACACAACCTTCGAGTTGCTTCGCAGGCGTGTGCAGGTTTCCTCACGATGTTTTTCCTTCACCGTTAAAGCAATCGGTAAGTATATGTACGTAAGTTTTTGAAAAACTCATTGGTACATTGGCCGTCCAGATTTGAACCCGGTACCTCTAGTTAGATGGACCGAGTCGTTACCGGTTGAGCATTATAAAATAAATATATTGTTGCGACGTGTTCTCCATCTAGAGTGGTAAACACTCTAAGGATACTGACAAGGTATTTGCGTGGCTCGGTTTTGGGAGGGGACTCCCTGAGTTTGCCGTCGACTCGAAAAGAAGAAGAAGAACACTGTAACGTGTATCTGAAAGAATTTCTCATCATCTTTGTTTCGCAACTGTTTACGAACATGAAGAAACATTATTTATAAACAGTGTTGCTTAACAAATTTTGGGCAATGAATACCCAGTTTTATTCTTTGTTATGTAGTAAAATATGATCGTTGACTGCCGGCAGGAGTTTTTAAAAAGAAGGCGTGAAAGTTCTTTTAACTAATTTTAATATAATTTTCACTAATGAAGCTTAGTTAACTGGATTACAGCTAGTGACTTAACCTATATGTCCTTTCGTTACGGCGGTTCATGAACAAAAGGCGCCGCTGCGCTGTAGTTAAAAACTGTTTAACATCACTTCCCTTACACAACACTGCGTCGTCAGCTCTTTCACACGGGCACTCATATGTTCTGGGAAGTAAATAGGCAATCGGTTGTTCAGCAGCAGATAGGGTACCTATGACCGTAACAAGTACTAAGCGTAATGTTTAATGTTGATTCGTGTATGCCCAACCACACCAGACAGTGAAGGGCGGTGAAGGCTTCGCGAAAAAGACAGTATGCTCAGCTTGACAGTACAATTTATTTGCTTTCAAATACCTTACGATAGGCTCGCAACACTGCCGTCATCAATGCCGTCAAAATTTGACTCCTCTGACAAGTGTATGATCTATTGATGTTATGACACCTTTTCTCGATAATTTTCCATTTTTAGGACCTTTTTCTACATGTTACCAAGATAAATTGTCACTAAATACATTTTAATAATGAATTTGTATTTACTGTTGATAAAATTATAGTGTACAATAGATTTATTCTAAGGTGTTATAAATAATAGATCACTTGGGAACGAATGTGTCTTCTACAAAACAAAGGGAAAATAGTTCGAACTGGTAAATATAAATAGTCTTTATTTCTTACTAGCTGTTTCCCGCGGCTTCATCCGCGAGGACAACGTTTCTATGACTTTTCGAGGGTGAGCAGTGCGTGAAGTGAAAAAAGGTAGCACATGTGTTAATCCAGGTCCTAATCTGTCTACCTGCCAAATTTCAGCCAGATCCGTTCAGTAGTTTTTGCGTGAAGAACTAACAAACTTACACACTCACACACTCACAAACTTTCGCCTTTATAATATTAATGAGATCATATTATAATATGTTTTAGCCGCTGGATGCGGGCAGCGCAGGACCGCTAGACGTGGAAATCCTTGGGGGGAGGCCTTAGTCCAGCAGTGGACGTTTTTCAGCTGATATTAACCACCTCCGTGGCGTTACGGTTCAGTCAGTCCATTAGCTTCACATCAGGTGGTCGCGGGTTCGATTCCGGCGGAGTCTAACTTTGTAGACTTGACTTGGTTGGTGAAAGGGTATTTTCTAACCCCGCTTGGCTAGCTATCACCATCTTATCTAAGTCTTACCGCTAAACATGTGTTCAGGCTTGAAGATAAGATAGCCAGTTCCCCATTGCGATGGGGAATGTTGGTAAACCCGCTTATACTTTAGGCATCATCGTCACTTACCATTAGGTGAGATGATGCCAAGGGCTTATCAAATGCATATAAAAAAAAGTTATTCATCATCGTTTGTACTATTTCAATTAACACTAAAATTTCGTGCATTGGACGAATTGGATTTGTTTTTTATTATTTTATCCTCAATTGATAAGCCTTTGGCATCATCTCACCTGATGGTAAGTGACGATGATGCCGAAGATGGAAGCGGGCTAATCAACGATCCCCAACGAAATGGGAGTTTCTTATCTTCATGCCGGAACACATCAATGCATTAATGTTTGACAGCAAGACAAATAAGATGGTGGTAACCAGCTAGGCGGGCTAAGAAAATGCCCTACCACCAACCAAACCGAGTCTTAAAAAGTTAAACCTCGCCGGGAATCGAAGCCGCGACCACCAAGTGTGAAGCGAATGGACTAACCATTACGCCCTGGAGGCGGTTAAGTATGTTATCATTATCATCAATTATCATATCAGCCGAAAAACTTCCACTGCTTAATGGCAGTGAAAGTGGGTTAAAAATAATAACTCTCATCTTCGAGATCGGTAACTTTATTGATTAACAGCTTGCCCGTATGATAGGCCTCTCGTAGTGTTTTCCATAGTTTTCTGTACGTGGCTTTTTTGTCATCAAAATGAATAGAAAGCTATTATAAAGCCGCTGTTTCCTACTAATATCATTATATCAGCTCATATACGTCTCCACCGAGGGGCTCGAGCCTACCCTGAATTATTAGGGCGATCGCGCCTCACTCGGTCGACCACGCGGGCCCAGTGTGGGTTGATACTTCACACACAACCTTCGAGTTCTTCGCAGGCGTGTGCAAGTCAGTCGACCACGCGAGCCCAGTGCGGGTTAATACTTTACACACAACCTTCGAGTTCTTCGCAGGCGTGTGCAGGTTTCCTCGGGATGTTTCCTTCACCGTAAGAGCGTCGGATAAACATACATATGAAATCGAAATTCAAAAACACTTTGGTACGATACAGGATTCGAACCACGACCTCCCAGACAGGAGGCGGCGGCCCTAGCCGTTACGCCACCGACTACGCTCTACCTACAAATAATGATATAGATAATGTCATGGTTAAATACATGCCTTTAACTTAAGACACTCTGCTGTTTACGATTTAAATAAACTAAAGAATCTCAAAATTAACAGAAACAGATTCAAGATTCACGATTCAAGGTATTTATTCAATCAACGTGCAAATTACACTCTTTCTGATAGTGTTTAAATAATAATGACATAATTTCATTTGTGATAAATCAAGAAATAAACAATCATTAGTTAATAACGTCAAAATTCAATCCTTAAAATAAACCAGATTATGTCGTTAGATCATGAAAACAATATGACACGAAAAGTTTTACATAAAAATAATTGAATGTCGTTAATACCTTTGATAAAAGTAGGCCAGTTCACACGGACAGCACCCGGTCACGAGTATAACGCGAGAGTCACAGTCGACATTGCTCCCATCAACCATATTAGAGGGAAAGGAACGACCTGGCTAACAAAAAGAAGTAAAACTTACCAGTTGTTAAATGTCATTTGCAGGAAATGGCTCCAACTAAAGATGACATGGACAAGCCCAGATTAAACCAGCCGAAATCCCCTAGCAGTACTAAGAACTGGGAGGCCATTGACATCTTCGTCTTCTCCAATGGCCAGCAGTACTCCCCGCCGAGGAAGTACCACCTAAAAGCAGACGAGCTGAACTGGTGGCAGTCTACCTTGGGGTATATTGCCCGTAGCCAGTATGGGGCTATGTAAGTGTAAACGTGAATCATCATCATCATCATCATATCAGCCGAAAAACGTCCGCTGCTGGACGAAGACTTCCCCAAGGATTTCCACGATGACCGGTCCTGCGTTAAACTGTCTCCGGTAAACTGAAGTGGCAGTGGGCAGGGCACATGGCCGTTGGGGTAGTAAAGTTCTCGAGTGGCGAACGCGCACCGGAAAACGTAGCGTGGGCAGGCCTCCCACGCGGTGGACCGACGATCTGGTGAATATCGCGGGAAGCCGATGGATGCGGGCAGCGCAGGACCGGTTGTCGTGGAAACGTGAATGTATGTACATTTTTTACCGACTTCAAAAAGGAGGAGGTGCTAAGTTCGACTGTATATATATATATTTTTAATGTATGTTCACCGATTGTTCCGTCAATTGTGGACCGATTTTCAAAATTCTTTTTTCATTCGAAAGAGTATATTCCCGAGGGGGTCCCATTGACACCAAGTCAGGATCTGATGATGGGATCCCAGGGAAATCGAGGGCAACCCTTCAAAAATAATGAAAAATTTGAATTTTAAAGGCACTATAATTACGTGATTCATATGTTTTCTAAAGCTATTATAATACTTGCGTCTGTTAGTCATAATCTCATGTTGATAAGCTGATGTAGGAAGGTACAACTCCTTAACGGTTAGGAGTTGCAGGAAAATTCTTATTAATGTTATACATAAATATATACGTAGGTATGCATAGACCGATAGTTGTATTCCTTCAGGTTATTCAGACGAGCTGATGATGGACGATTTAACTCCTTAACTTTCATGCTGCTGAGATGATGATGGAAGCCACAGGACTGTGTATCTGTTAATGAAACACATGTATTATGATTTGATAATTCCTATTGGTAAGTATAGGTGATTGGATTTAACGTTGCTAGATAGATAGCATTACCACTAAAAATAAATAAAATAAAAAAAGTTTAAAAAAACTTAAAACCGACTTCAAAATGAAATTCACTCAAAAGTATGAAATAATATTATTATACTTAAATATACAACATTAACCAACAATAACGAAATCAAAGGCGGGTACGAACTAAATTAGGGGCTTAAATTTTTTTTGAGGTCGGTACTAGCACACAGTTACTTACGTATTAAATGGTTTAGATTCAATGGTTTGCTGACACCAACCTCAAAAAAAAATTATTCGTACCCACCTTTGATTTTGTTATTGTTGGTTAATGTTGTGTTTTTTAGTATAATAATATTATTTCATACTTTTGAGTGAATTTCATTTTGAAGTCGGTTTCAAGTTTTTTTAAACTTTTTTTTATTGTTAGTTATTTATTTATTTATTTATTTATTTATTTACACTTATAGTACACCAAAACAATTATTATTTCTCATCATCACCATCATATCAGCCGAAGGATGTCCGCTGCTGGACAAAGGCCTCCCTTAACGATTTCCACGACGACCGGTCCTGCGCTGCCCGCATCCAGCGGCTTTCAGCGACCTTAACCAGGTCGTCGGTCCATCGTGTGGAAGGCCTGCCTACGCTAGGTCGTCGTCTGCTAGCTGTTCCTATTATCTACAAAAAAACTTTGAAATCTGATTAAAATATGGATAACAAGCATACTTATTGCGTATCTAACTGCGTACCATTGTGTAGTTACTGCGAAGTGATAATCAAACAGTTTATTTACCAAATCAATGTGCTAGGTGGACTGGCAAGTAGCAGATGATTAAACCTCAAAGAAGGCCATTAAACTTACATGTGAAACAGCCTTTATATTGTTGTAAAATAGTTTTCGAATAACCTTAAAACTTTTAGGTAGGTACAAGCTTTACTTTAAAACTTTTAGGTAGGTAATATACTTACATAGAGTGACTTTTAATTAATTCTTGATAGCAAAGGATATGAATGTACTCGTGTTACAAACAACTTTCCCGAAAAAACTATTAGTCAAATATGAAAAATAATTTTTTTGGAAAGTTGTTTATAATCACGAGTACATGCATATCTTTTGTTATCAAGAACTAATAAAAAGTCACCCTGTATATAATATATATATATGTATATACATATTAAGTGTGTTCGCGGATAATTTGAACCGATTTTGATCATTATTTTTTTGTTGGAAAGGAGATATCCCAAGGGTGGTACCATGATAAGGAAACCAGGATCTGATAATGGCATCCCAGAGAAATCGAGGGTAGTTTCCTGTTTGAAGTCGTTTTTTTTTGTTCTAAATTATAATTATTTCGTATTTTTCTCAGCAAACCCTTTCATTTGATACCCATATCATGGGGGTGCTTAAAATAACTGATGCGCCATATTTGGGAGTTCTCGCCAGTCGCCAGCATGGAGCTCGCGCAGATCCTTGTTCACCACATCGCACCATCGAAACCTGAGGCGACTGAAGGGGCGTCGACCTATCGGTTGACCCTGATAGGCTCTCTTTATATTTCTATCTTCTCCCATTCTCTCTACGTGACCTAACCCCCGGAGCTGGTGGCAACACGAACGTTATCAAGGAGACGGACTCACAGACTCCGGTTTTAAAAATAACTTTACCGATTTTGATACATTTATTTGGGACCAACTAGGTGCATAAACTATCAATTAAAATAAAAAAAACCAGTCAAGTGCGAGACAGAACCGCACACATAGGGTCCCGTACCATCATACTAAATGGTGCTAATCGTACCTAACAATAAAAGTATATAATATTAGTACTAACATACAGTATGGACAGTCCCTGCCGCTCTCTAGATTGCGACCTCACCCCCTAGTTACCCAGATTGATGCAGATTGGTTACAGTTTGGTTGTCAAACGTATAGGATTTCGCCGCCATTTTGTTTGTTCTGTCATTCCTTTTTTGAAATGTCATTTCTTGTCCGTTGTATGAAGTGTCCAGGGTGCAGGGTGTAACAAAATTGGTGTAGGTTCTAGCGCCATCTAGTATTATGGAACGGAACCCTTTGTTCTACGAGCTATTTTCTTATATAAATTTAAAACTATAATAAAATTATTTAAAAAAATACATTTGAGATACTCGCAACAAGCCCTCTCATGATATGACACGATATAGTTTGCAAAACTTTTTTTTTAAATTTTCTAATTTACCCCCCAAAAGTAGCCTCCATGTTTAAAATTGATTAACTTACGTTAGACGTCCGTCTTTGGGTCACCGACTAACATATTTGTAATTGTGTATCAAATTTCAAATTTGAAGTTGCAGTGGGCAGGGCACATAGCTCGTAGAACAGATGGCCGATGGGGCAGTAAAGTTCTCGAGTGGCGACCGCGCACCGGAAAACGTAGCGTACGCAGGCCTCCCACTCGGTGGACCGACGACCTGGTGAAGGTCGCGGGAAGCCGATGGATGTAGGCAGCGCAGGACCGGTCGTCGTGGAAATCCTTGGGCGAGGCCTTTGTCCAGCAGTGGACGATTTTCAGCTAATATGATGATGATGATCAAATTTCAACCCAATCGGTCTAGTAGTTTCTTAGCAAATTGACTGTGACAGACGGACGGACGAACAGAGAGACATACAGACACACGAGTGATCGTATAATGGTCCCGTTTTTCCTTTTGACGCACGCAACCCTAAAAACGCATTGAGAACCTCCTTCTTATCAACAGACTTCCAAAAAGGAGGAGTTGGGTTTTTAATTCGACTGTAAAGTTGAAAGTCGGTTGAAAAAAGCATAAAGTTGAATTAAGATCCTTCTGTTTATCGGTCAAAAATGATTCTATTATACAGGGTGTTAAAAAAAATATTCGAGCGAGACCTACAGTACTCGCATATGATGTGTAACATGTGACAAAATACTTTATAAAAGGACGGCAAAGATACGGCAGACTAGACTGTATGGTCATAGATACCTTTGCCTTTTCCGCGCTTTTTAAAGCCTGAAAAAATGCGACTTCCTGTTACACATTTCCGTCCCATGGGACACATTTCCGTCCCATTTCACGAAATCACTCCCACAAATTGCAGGAAAGCGAGAGCAAAGATGTTACACATCAAAAATTGGTGTAGGACCCGTTAACTGGGGTTTTACTCATTATACTGAACAACTTTCCCCAAGGAACCCATAGTCAATTCGCAAAAAAAAAATTTCGACGCTTCATACAAAAATGCACAAAATTGATTTTTCAACTGATAGTGTTAAATGAAAAATTTATATTTTTTTTGCAATTACAGCAAAGCTATATGATGAGCAGAAGCCCCAGTAAAGGAATCTAAACCAATTTTGTTACACATTGACTGACACACCCTGGTACACTTCATACAACAGGCCAGAAATGACATTTCAAAAAACGAATGACGGAAGAAACAAAATGGCGGCGAAATCCTAAACGTTCGACAACCAAACTGTAACCAATCTGTATTAATCTGGGTGACGAGGGGGTGAGGTCGCAATCTAGAGAGCGGCGGGGAGTGTCCATACTGTACGTTAGTACTAATATTATATACTTTGCTCCGGTAGGCGCACATTTTTCAGCGAAAGCGTGACGTAGTGATTTGACGGATCGCGTCAAACACTCCGTCAAAGGGGCCGCCCTGAGTTCAATGACGCCGCCTGTCGTACCGCTGACGTTGTCGACGCCGCGATTGAACTCAAGGCGGCTACTTTGACGGAGTGTTTGCAGCGAGCCTGTAGCAACGAGCGGCATTTCTGAACTAATTAACCAGTCATGCCCTGGACAGGTACTCGACTATCGAGCTGCACTCCATCGATGGGCGTAAGATCAGCAGCCCCGTAGAGCTGCGCGATGGGTCAGCCTACGTCGCCGTGGTGCCTCCGGACACCTTCATCAACGCTGGCTACGAGAAGTACATCATCAAGGCGTCTAAGTAAGTCCTCTTGTGTAAATATTCATTCTCGTGTAGACGTTGTTCCCTGTCTTCGATCTTAGCTGAGGCCACAGAAATCGCATTAATACAGTGTTTTTTGAAGTAAAACTTCTTTACGTACGCTTGACTTGGGGAGTAAGCTGGTGGATGCGTGACGAGAGCGTTACGGAAGTTTAGTCGGCAAGGCGAACGGAAGTTGAGAGGGATATATAAATTAGTAAAGATAGAAAGGGATACTATTTATTTTTGTTTACCAATAATATCGGTTGCTAAGGCAACAATATCGGTTGTCCAAACAATCAAAACAAACATAATATAAGATAAAAGAGATTGATCATTTTCAGAGGATACTAAAACTCTTTTCATAAACTGTCTACACCTCCATATGACAAAAAGATTTAATTATTTTTTGGAGACTAAGTATTTACTTTCATACATATAGATGGAGCTAAAGAAGTTTTAATTCAGTCGTGTGGTCTAAAAAGCACACTCGTATTTTTTTTTACACCGAGAAAGTCGATAAGGGTAAAAGTTATTTAGAGTGAAAGTAATTTTTTTCAAAAGAGTTTTAGCGTGTCCAATACCTACTTCACAAGCTTTGCCGAGATAACTTACCACTGGGTATTAAGAAAAAGTGTTAACAGATTTTTGTTTATTTTTTGTTTCAAGGGTTCCCTACCCAAAGGGTAAAAACGGGACCCTATTACTAAGACTCCGCTATCCGTCCGTCTGTCACCAGGCTGTATTTCATGAACCGTGATAGCTAGACAGTTGAATATTTCACAGATGATGTATTTCTTTTGCCGCTATAACAACAAATGAGGTTGATCGGGGCTTAGGTGCCTACGTGGCTATCTAAGGTGCCGTTTTTATTTTACAAATCTAATGTTGAAAATTACGATTTGCGCCATCTTCTGAGCAATGCAAAAACTATCTATTCATATAATCCCGCTCATGTAATAGCGCCAAGTGTCTCCGTTTTACCGATACTAAAATAAATTTGCCTAACGTAGTTAGAATTACCCCGAAAAAGAATTAAGTGTTTGCAATCATATTTTGGACCGTATTTTAAGGATTGGAAGGTATAAAATTTATTGGTTTTATCTTCCAAACTTACTGTTATGTAGTTATTTTATAAAAATAAAGTCCAATGTAGCTTTCAATTACACAAGTAGAAGATCCTACAGTCATATTTTTCAGCTTACATTGTAAAACTAAAGCCTTTTTGGTTTATTTTACACTTGGAGGTGAAGTTAATTAAACAATCCATGTTACCACGCAAGTATTTAATTAAAATATAATTCTTAAAGTACTTTTTGGCCTTTCAATTTTGACACATGTAAATTTTAGGTTACAATAGCCCCGGTCGACCTTACTAAAAATTAAGTAAAGTGAAAGTGTCCACACGAAAAACGTGTTTTTTTGAGACGTGAAGATATTACCGCTATCTAGTATGATGGTATGAAACCCTTTGTGCGCGGTTCTGACTCGCACTTTACCGGTTTTAAAAACTCTTTTAGAAGACAATTCCCATGAAAAGCTCAACTTATTTTTTTTTTGCATTGTATTATCTTCTTTACTCCTGCGTCGTCGCTCGCTGACTGACGCTCGCTCCTCAGTCCTTCGAATGCTATACTTTGAAAGTAATAATTATATCTAATAGGGCGAAACTTTGGCCTAAAGATTGTAACTGTTATACTTAAGAGGATTGTAAAGCTGCGACTTTTCATACAAACGGCGTTGACGATTTTCACCTCTCAAATGTAACCGATTTGGACCAATTTTTGAAAGGTTGCCAGTCAGAAAAAAGCTAGGCTTATACGTTTCGTTTTTTAAATTACTTATTATAAATAAACAAAAAATAGCCGAAATTAGTTTTGTACGAAAACACGTGAACGACAATAAAATTAATTAAACTTATTAACTTTATCGAAAAAACAAAAACGTATAAGCCTAGCTTTAGTTCTGACTGACAACCTTTCAAAAATTGGTCCAAATCGGTTAAATTTAAGAGGTGAAAATCGTTAACGCCGTTTGTATGGAAAGTCGCAGCTTCACAATCCTCATAAAGAAGTTATGTTTTCAGGTCATGGGAGAAAAGACAATCTAAGTTAAAAAATGCGACAAAAGGTAATTAGGGTTTTGCAAAATTCTACAAGTACATACTTATCTATCTACCTACTCAGATAATATTTGGGTGCAGGTTGGTAGCCACATACATTTTTAAAAGGAAACGTAATTTTAATTTTCATAACATTTCAGAATTTACAAATTCAGGTCAATCAAAATCTAATGTGGGCATAGAAATTCCAGAAGAAAAAAATGAAAATAGCAATGTAAGTATACTAAGCGGCTTTAACGTGGGAAACAAATTTTGTTTGCAGAAAAAGAATCCGTTGTATTATTATTTTTCACCGACTTCCAAAAAGGAGGAGGTTCTCAATTCGACTGTATGTTTTTTTTATGTGTGTTACCTCAGAACTGTTGACTGGGTGAACCGATTTTTATGATTCTTTTTTTATTTGAAAGCTAGTGCTTCCCGTGTGGACCAATCAAAATCGGTGTAGTAATTTATTAGAAAAGTTACAAAAACCAAAAATAATAATGCAAAAATGTACTAAGTTCTTGCGATGGAAGTCTGTTTTCTAACGTGTTTAGCGTTTTCAAATATTTTCAGCATTATGTACATGAGGCCGGAAGTTCACTTAGAAAAAAACTACAAGGCACCGGTCAAAGAGATCCTAAGAATAATAGTGCAAGCGTTATACTCAAGCCGAAGAGAAGGCCTTACTCAGGTGAGTTGTATACAAATTGCTTAAGTTTAATATTAAAATCCTCCCATTCGGTGGACCGATGACCCAGTGAAGGTCGCGGGAAGCCGCTGGATGCGGGTAGCGCAGAACCGGTTGTCGTGGAAATCCTTGGGGGAGGCCTATGTCCAGCAGTGGCTGATATGATGATGATGATGATGAATATTAAAATACTATAAACCAGCTAGTACCTACGCTATTGTTTCTAGCAAGTGTTAAAGTTAAAGTTTTCTCCAAAAAGGTAGCAACCGCACTTCTATTTTAAGGAAACTTAACAACGAACTTAAAACGTCTCCGGAAGCCAGGAATCCAGCCAAAAGAAAAGAAGGGCCTATCAAAGTGAAAGAGCCTGAGAAAGTGATATCACATCTGGCAGAAAAATTAAACAATGAAAGTGTAAAAACTGGACCTGCAGTAGATAAATTAATGCTTAGGCCCAAAACAACACTAGAAAAACCTGATACGCAGTTAATCTACCAACATGTACCTCCAATTTCTGAAAATGAAACCCACGAAAGACCTAATATAAAAAATGTTTCTCAAGTTACTGACCCAGTTGAGAAAAAAGAATCTAAAGGTTATGATCAAACAGATAATGGCGTAGAAGAAAAAGAAATAATGATACTTTCCAATCCTCACAAAGTCACTGTTCTAGCAGACAAAAAAGAATCTACGCATAACTCTGACATAGAACATATCCTAGAGGATAAAGAAATCATAGTCATTACTAATCCTCCAATAAAAGAAGAAGATGCCTTTATGTATATGTTCTGGAACCTAAATGATGACACGCGAGAAAACATATTGTCAGATTCTTTAATTCCACATGAGCTGAACGGTGTTCAGCTTGTAAAGGAGACTCAGACCCCAGATTTGTTAGTAAAATGTATCACACGGGCATCCAGCCCAATAATAAAACCTTCTAGAAATAATAGCAAAACAAAAACAGATCAAGCTACACAACCGGAACCTCTGACCAACGATGAACCTTTCATTGCAGTTACAAACAATGGAGATGCCATCAATTTAAAACTTAGCATTGAGTTAAAATATAATGGTGATGTTGTAAGTAATGTACATGCAAATACAGCGCAACAACCACACTGCACTGAGGATGCAGGTCAAGAAAAGCAAAACGCTATAAATATTGGCGAAATAATGAAGGAAAGTAAGTTTCTTTCTGATGAATGCGAGTGTTCTAAAAAAGATAGCAAAATGTATATACTACAATGCACTTGTGATCTTCAAGGAACAACTGATAACAATGATAAAATGTATATTAAAAAAACAGGTGATATTCATGCGCCGAAGACTTATTTAATTGTTATTCCTGTTGTAACTGTCGTCGATAAAGATAGGTGAGTGTAAAAGTTTTTTTTTTCTATCAGATATTTTAATAACACATTTTCACTTTCGAGCGACTATGGAGCGAGCGTCAGCGAGTGACTTTTTTTTAGTCAACAACAAGGAACCCTTATAGTTTCGCCATGTCTGTCTGTCCGCGGCTTAGCTCAAAGACACTTAGCGTTAGAAAGCTGTAATTTGGCATGGGTCATATTAATTACACCGATAAAGTGGTACAATAATAACTGGAAAAAAAATAATATTTTACCTCCCCTACATGTACAGAGGGGGTGATTGGTTGTTTGCTAAGGTATCCTATATACCTATATTTTGTTTGAATAGGTCTTTCAAAACAACTGAGGGTAATTTTTAAATAGCTAGAGCTAATTAGTTATCATCTCTGCCGCCTACGTATTAAAAGGTAAGGTAAACACGCAAAACAATGTGACAACCCCAACATTGTGATAAAAGGTTTCGAAGCTCCGTCCAAGTTATATGAGGGAAATTCTTTGTTTTAAATGCAACCTTACTGTCAGGTAACAATACTGCTTTCCGTATGTCAAAGTTTCGTTCAAATTGAGTGAAAGAAAGTAACAATTGCGAGTTTTGTCATTCGTCCTGCCATATTTTTACATCACGTGCATCTAATTGTTGCGCTCTGTTGTTTTAATCGTTTTTCCTTAGGAATCATTTGTTTACAATAGCATTACTTTAACACAGGGAATTTAAACCATATGGATTATGTTTCAGTAATCTTATATATAAAATTCTCGTGTCACAAAGTTCGTTTCCGTACTTCTCCGAAACGGCTTGACCGATTCTCATGAAATTTTGTGAGCATATTGAGTAGGTCTGAGAATCGGCCAACATCTATTTTGTTTTAGGGTAGGGTAGGGTAGTGTAGTGTAGTGTAGGGTAGTGTAGGGTAGGGTAGTGTAGTGTAGTGTATGTAGGGTAGGGTAGGGTAGTGTAGGGTAGGGTAGGGTAGTGTAGTGTAGTGTATGTAGGGTAGGGTAGTGTAGGTTAGGGTAGTGTAGGGTAGGGTAGTATAGTTTAGGGTAGGGTAGGGTAGTGTAGTGTAGTGTAGGGTAGGGTAGGGTAGGGCAGTGTAATGTAATGTAAGGCAGTACGTAGTTCGCCGGGACAGCTAGTTGAATTAATAAAATATTGTTAACTTTTAGAACTATAGCTAATGTTGTCATCGTGAACAGTTACCGATTTCCAAGTTACCGAAAGCGTATTACCAAGTTAACCAAGGTAAGTGTTATATGTTTATGATTGTGGCATAAATAATGAAATGTAAAAACCGCATTCTTTACGACCAGAAATAAAAAAATCTTAAATATTTATCACAAAGTTAAGTGAGTTAAATCACTTACTTAAATGTTTAAGTTATGTGCTTACATACGTACTGAATCAATAGCGTAGTGGTTACCGCTCCAAATTTGCTCGCTTTGTCTTGAGTGTTTAATACATTTGTGGTTATTTTAACGTAGGTAGATAAGAATATATGCTGTTGAAAATTGTACCTATACGCAAACTCAGATAGTAATTGAAGACTACGGGGGAAAACAAGGAATCTCAATATTTATCAAAAATTTAACTATCAATGCCATTAATTGAACCATTTATGAATTTTCGTATCATTTTTGAAATCGATGTAATAATATTAGAGGGTAGTCAAAAATACGTTTGAAGTTTTAAGGCGTTATTAAGGATCAAGTATAGATTACAGGAAAAATAATAATAAAATCCCATCTTAAAAATAGTTACACAAACTAATCGAGAATAATTACCTATTTTCGGCTTCTCTGGGAAAGTGGAATTTATTTTTGAAGATTTTTCTGTATTCTAAACTTTAAACCTAAAACTTCAAACGTACTTTTTCAACATCCAAAAATAAAAAACAACCGCAATTTTGACAATCGATTATATCGTAAAAGATTATTACCAAAATTTCTTATTTTTCCTCACAGTTTGCAATTTGTCTCGAAAATGTATATATTTTTTTATCAAGTAATCAATTGTATCTTTTTAGAGACCATGGAGGAAAATGAAAGCATAAGAAGGAAATATAGACCGTATAATGAAGCTATTTTAAATCAGCCATTTAAAGCGTTCTTGAGTTAAGAATGTCTCTATACAAAGCGTCCAAAGAATACGGTACACCTTGAAGTACACTGAAAGTCGATATTGAAAGAGTGAAAGCTGAACGCAAAAAGGGAATAACACAAATAAAGATGCTAAAAGTTGGTAGACCATTCCCATTGTCAGTGAATATAGAGCAAAAACTGTTTTTATATATATATATATATATATATATATATATATATATATATATATATATATATATATTGATAAAAATGCAAGAACTAGGATTTGGTCTAACAGCAAACCAGAAAAGAACAACTGCTTACTTATAAGCTCAAGAAAGTCAGTTAAATCACTGTTTTAACAAAGACAAAGACGTCACAGGCTGGAATTGGTGGGTCAGCTACAAAGATCGCTACGGGCTGTGCTTTAGAACACCAGAAAAATCCGTCCGCTGGCCGAGCCATTGTTCTAATCAATTTTTTATAAATCGCAGATTTTTTAAAAAGAACTTGAAACTACTTTGGTGAAGCTTGATTTCATGGATCGTCCAGAAAGGATTTGGAACTGTAAGGAGACAGGACTAATATACGTTAATAAAGCTGACAAGATTGTCACTAAAAATAGTAAAAGAAAATACGTGTATAACCGGACTTATGCGGAAAAAGGTCAACAACTACTGTGAAACTATTTATTTATTGAACTTTTTACTATGCCGACTATCTAGTGGCTGTACTATGCGCACACAAGCCACATATTACATCCACTAGATAATGGCATTTTTGTGCACTGAAATCGGCCTGGCGAGAAGAGTTGCACAACTATAAACAAAAAAACCCAGCATCATACCAACACGGTACGATTTTCACAAATTAATGACACCGGCTTATGAAAAAAGTTTTTCACAAACAAATATACGAGCAGGTTTTAGGAAATCTGAAATTTACCCTCTAGATAAAAGCGCAGTATGCCCAGAAGCTATTGCGCTATCACAACTATAAGACAAACCATTGAGAGCAGAAGAGATTCAAGAAGTATATTTAACAGAAGATTTTGAATCAGCTATTCCTGTCTTGGAAATTGGAACAAAGAATAATGATCCTCTAGAAAAGAGGAAGAAAACAGAGACCGTGTACCGTCAACTTCGAGTACAATATCAAAGGCTGAGGTATTACAAAAAGAAGAGACTGACGCTCATCTCGAGACATTACAAATGATATGCGATTCACACCAGGATTTGATCTCAAACTCTAATGAGCCGAATTCTGTGCCTTATAACAAAAGTAGAATTCAAATAAATGTTGTATTAAGGGGATACCTAAACCTAAAGAAAGTCAAAGAGGACGGTTCCAAAAGCACGGTGCTTGATGGATGTGGTTATGTCAACCTTTAAGGAACAATCTGAAAAACTACATTCACCAAATTATACTGCATGCACCACAAAAGCTAAAACCCGAAAAAATACAGTACTTAAAAAGGAAGAAATAAAAGAAAAAATGCAGCTGCATAAAAATAAAACACAATCAAGGAAACGTGAACCTTTTAAAGAAAAAATCCAACAAACAGCTCAAACAAATTTAAAATAGACTAGCTCTAATGACGACTCGATTGTTCTTTGATGACGTAAAATTAAAAAATGGAGCAGACTCAGTAACTTGTTTTTTTGTCTTAGTCCATACAATGTTCATTGCCAGAGTCAAGATTTAGATAAAAAACAGCAGGAGTTTTCATGTGCGATAGTTGCAGCATTAATGATTCTAGTGGCGAAGATTATGGATTAACACGTTTTTTATTTAATAATTATAATATCACCGTTATAATAATTGGGTATTTCTGATTTCCTGATAAACAAAATATTTAGTGTGTCCTTTAGTAAAGTGCTGCTCCAGCGGGGGGTTGCAACCAGTTCGCAAAATAATAAAAAAAATAATTAAGTGACACACATATGAAAATTTTACATTTTAAAACACGGTTAGTGGTAAGACAACGGACGCATTTCAGGTGGTGAACGAGAAGATAAAACGGAACAACTTTTCCAAGGACCTGCCAATGGACCAGACAATGGCATATTCTAAAAAATGGACCTTCCATACAAAGTTTGATCAATCACGTTACCATTTTCTTTTTATTTGAGTTCTTTTTGCTGCAAAAAAAAATTTAGTTTCGTCTTCTTGTCACCCCGTGAAATGCGTTCGTCGTCTAAGCAGTAACTCTGTATATATAATAAAAAGTATATAAATAACATAATTTTATATCAAAAATAGCAATACATTCTTGTACTTAGAGACGAATATTTATTAACAATAATATTTTACTTTAAGTAAAAAAAAATTTTGTTGACAGCTTGTGATCTAAATTCACCCCTACCGGAATTTCACTTTGCACAAACACATGTATAAATTTATTTAGTTTAAAAAACCTAACATGGATATAACATAGTTAGAGCAAAGGTGACACCAAGTTAAAGAGGTTATAAGAGAGTTGCGTGTGCTGTCACGTCACAAAAAGTACATGTTATTAATAGTATTTTTAAGTATATACAAAATTTTGATTGCGCCTATGTTAGAAGAAAGTACAAATTTATGTTTGAATTAAAAAATAAAGAAATTGATCAAAATGTTCTAGTATTTTATTTTAAATTTCCCAAATATCACAGAGTTAGATGAGATCACCCTACATCTATTTGTTACTATGTATACCAGATTTGTGTATACCAGACCACACCAGATGTTGAATGATACTCTAAAAAGTATGTACAGCGTGGCTAAACAATTTATTTTTATTGACATATCTTACAGTACACGCACACGCAATCAAGAAACTTCAAAGCAAAGTGCAGAAAAAGAAGTAAATAATGACGACGAGATAGTCACAGGCGGGAATTTCATGAACGATGGTCAAGAAATGTGTTACTTTCCGCGTTCTTTCCCTCTGTCTATAGAATACAAGGAATTTTCAATTCGTAGCGTAACGAATGTGGACTGCTACGCTATGACTGTGAACTCTGAAATGGCAGACACGCCGTCAGAGTCAAAAAATGCATCTACGCAAACAGAATGGTGTAGTATAGTTGTGAGTGTCAAATTTGAACATCTTAACAGAAGATATCCCCTTTTTCGTATTGGTTAGGTTAGGTTAGGTATATAAGGTCTCCTTGACTATGAAATTGCCGAATCAGTTTTTCAAGTTCAATGTGAATTTAATATAAAAAAAAGTTTTTATTTTTAATTATTGACTATTAGGGATGCATCGATACGCCTTTTTGCCGATACGATACCGATACCGATACTCTTATAAAAATATCGGCGATACCGATACCGATACCGATACGCTTATTGAATTCAAAAAGGAAGGTAGAATAAATAAAACACAATTAATTAATAGTTTTAGTAATCAAAATTAACATTTATAAGATTTTTATTTAAAAAACAAAGCATTCTTAAGTTTTGCGGGCAAAGGCGATTTCGCAAGTATGTTTGAATAAGACCTGCGGTGGAAAATAGTCTCTCAGATACGACAGATGTCTCGTTTGCAACGAAATAGATGGGACAACACACGCGTTTACATTACATTTTTAAAGCGCGAAATTTGAAAAGTATCGTTGAATCTGCCATAAAAATATCGCCGATACCGATATATCGGCAAACCCGAAGTATCGCCGATATATCGGTATCGGTATCGGTATCGGATGCATCCCTATTGACTATATTATTAGTGAACAGTGCTACGATCCATTGAACGTAACAACGTTTTCTTAGTGGTCAGATAGGGCAATTTTTAAAAGCTTTTATTTTAATTGCAATGTTTGTAATATTTATGCTGATGGTGTGCCTTATAAAAAAAAAGTAAGTGGGGTGGGAAATAATTTCCCATTATTTGTTACTGCATAGCAAAATTTCATAAAGTGGGAAATTGTTTCCCATTGTCCGATACGGTTACGAACATTTTTACTAGCTATTAGTTCTACCTGCTTTGCTTGAAATAAATCAAATGTTTTTTTTAAATGATTAACCACTCCAAACAACTATGTAGACTTTACATTGCTCGTCTTTTTTGAATTGGAACCCTGCTTTTATATTAATTTGAGCATTTTGTTTTTTGAACATACCTTTTAACTAAAAGTCTGGGATTTTAGAAAATTATTTGACTTGTTAATTTTTTTTATTTTCCTTAATGTGGACCACGTTTTTGCGGGGTATTCCCAGACATGATATTTTTAACGAAAAAACTGCTGCCTTAACTCTAGCTAGAGCTTTAATAGCTATTTATGCAACTGTTGCATAATGAGGGGTATTTAACACGAGTGTGGTTTATGAAACGAGCGCAGCGAGTTTCATAAAAGTATACACGAGTGTTAAATACTAATTATGTACAGTTGCATACAATAGTTTATCTACACTCATACAACAAATTTAAATTAAAGACAAAATAAAGTAATCATTGTTTATATACAAACTGCATAAGGAAAAATACAAACGTTAATGGCGCGAAAATAAATTTGCAGTAATATCGCACCGCGCATGCGCGCTGCCAAGGTTGCGTTCCGAAACACGCTAGTGTGCTCAAATAGCAAGCATCTGCGTAAAAATTAAAAAAAAAACTTCATTTTGTTACAACTTTGCGATAACGAAATGAAATTTGTATGGATCCTTAGTCACGGCTCCATCGAAAGGTATATCATTTGCTTAGCGTTTCTGATAAGTAAATGAAGGATTTACGACATGAGTGTAGATAAAATTTATTATCTCCATCGGTCTGTCGGACCTTTAAAAGCCATGCATCTTTGGTAATATTTTATTTTACAGAAATGTGTTCGTATGGGTGATTTACAGACGAACAATAAAATTTAAAAAGAAGAAAATTAAGGGGTCCCGCATACAAGAAACGTGTTTTTAAAGTTTTTTTGTTTTTGCTCTATCATAAAAGCATAAAACTTGGTGTGATGATTTTTTTCGTAAAAATGGTGATTTACAGAGAGGTGAAAAAACTGGTCTTCCTGGGCTTTGAGCCTTCGTGCTCTCAAAATATAGACAATAGGCATACATTTACAACCATTTAATTTCTTATTTATAGTAACTAGTGAGCTGCTCTGAGATTAAATTTTGTATCAATAACTTTTTAATGGGTATTAATATACTTCTTTAAAAAACACATTGGTACGTGGCAGGGTTCGAACCACGACCTCCCGGACATGAGGTAGCGGCCCTTGCCATTACGCCACTGACGCTCCATATGAACGGTGAAGGAAAACATCGTGAGGAAACCTGCACACGCCTGCGAAGAAACTCGAAGGTTGTGTGTGAAGTCGACCAACCCGCACTGGGCCCGCGCGGTCGACTAAGGCCCAATCACCCTAATTCAGGGTAGGCTCGAGCCCTTCTGTGGTGGGGACTTAAATGAGCTGATATGATAATACTTCTTTAAACTTTTTCATCCGATCGGCAATTTCATAGATAAGGACAAATTAATTGAACATAAGATAAGATAAGATAAATATGTACTCTTTATTGTACACACTAGTTAAAAAAAAAACAAATTAAAAAAACTTGAAAAAAAATATAAAAAAACACAGTTTAAAAAAGTAACTATAGTGGTACAATTTGGGCGGTCTTATCGCTCAAAGCGATTTCTTCCAGACAACATGGTGTTTAAAGACAAAAGCATAAAAACAGGTAGTGCACGAGGATCTAACTAAAACAATATTGAACATAATTGGGTAGGTACAGTCAGCGTCATATAGTACGTAGCAGTCAAGGTCATCAAATACTTGGAAACATCCAAAATGGTCATTAACAATGACGTAGGCAAAGCAATCAAATTGTTCGGACCATCCACCTTCTACAAATATACCGGAGCACCCACAACGCCTAATACTTCGTTACATCCAAGCCAACATTATTACCGTAACACCCACATCGCCACTAATAGCGAACCACCCAATGTATCCAAAAGTATGGCAGACAAGAGACTAGGAAAAGGAACCGATTACTTCATGAATGACACATAGTCGCCCCTCACTAGCACATAAAAATGTAATTCATAAAGCGATAACTCCCTTCAGAAGCTTCTCGCGCAGTCACTGAGCGCTTGTTTTTGCACTTCCCCCCTCCCTAGGGGGGGAGTCGCTCAGATGAAGGGCTCATAAGTCTTAGCAGACTTGTAATCCAGGGAGGATTTTGGGTATGCACTAGGTGAGCCGCACATAACCAACCTAGGACCGGACGTTGGTATTCTAAATGCATTTTTTAATCCTCCGACCTTCCGAAAAGGGGAACAAAAAAAAGACTAGGAAAATTAACTTTGTGTGCTACGTTACTAGTGGCAGTGTGAATGTTACTGTACTAATGTCGGCTTGGATGTTGCGTAGTAGGTGCTCCGGTATATTTGTAGACGCTGGATGGTCTGAACAATTTGATCGCTTTGGTTGAGTCATTGTTAATGACTATTTTGAATGTTTCCAAGTATTTGATGATCTTGACTACTACGTACTATATGACGCTGACTGTACAAACTCTCTCTTATCGTGTGGCACAATTAACCGTACTATCCAAGGGTGTAATGCATTTAGATTTACACCAACGGACGTGTGCAACGCGACCTCCATACACATCTGGAATCAGATTTGCAGGTTTCCTCACGATGTTTTCCTTCACCGTTAAAGCAATCGGTGAGTATATGTACGTAAGTTTCGAAAAACTCATTGATACATTGACCGTCCGGATTTGAACCCGGTACCTCTGGTTCAAGGTCACCCAAAAAGGCAATGGAGCGTGCTATGCTCGGAGTTTCTCTGCGTGATCGAATCAGAAACGAGGAGATCCGTAAGAGAACCAAAGTAACCGTCATAGCTCTCACAATTGCTAAACTTAAGTGGCAGTGGGCGGGACACATAGCACGTAGAACGGATGGCCATTGGGGTAGCAAAGTTCTCGAGTGGCGACCGCGCACCAGAAAACGTAGCGTAGGCAGGCCTCCCACTCGGTGGACCGATTACCTGGTGAAGGTCGCGACAAGCCGCTGGATGTGGGTAGCGCAGAACCAGTCGTCATGGAAATCCTTGGGGGAGGCCTATATCCAGCAGGGGACGTCCTTCGGTTGATATGATGATGATGATGATGATGATGACCTCTGGTTAGGAGGACCGAGTCGTTACCGGTTGAGCCACCGACGCTTCTTACCTACTGGTAGTAACGACGTAGTAGAGTAACGACTCGGTCCTCCTAACCAGAGTTCATCATTATCACTGTCAGTAGACAGTGGTTCCATTATATCATTGTTTTTCAGTTGGAAGTCAGGAGACACGAAGACGGCCGCTACACATTTCACCTTCCACCATTGCAAATTCTCAGAACTTTTAATAAAGATGTATAATTATTGCAATAGCGATTGTTTCTTTTTTAATTTTTCATTCTATGAACACACTATTGTCACACCCTGGACACTTCATACAACGGGCTAGAAATGACATTTCAAAAAAGGAATCACGGTACAAACAAAATGGCGGCGAAATCCTATACGATCGACAACCAAACTGTAACCAATCTGCATCAATCTGGGTAACTAGGGGGTGAGGTCGCAATTTAGAGAGCGGCAGGGAGTGTCCATACTGTATGTTAGTACTAATATTATATATTTCGGATCATCAGAAGGGTTTTGGCCGTATCTAAGAAATAAACTCGTCTTTGAGAAGTTTTGGAGTGTACAATCAATATTCACACACGTTTGCAGCACGAGGCTTAACGATGATTCGGATGAAAACCGATTATTTTATAGACTGCGATGAGTTCATGCGATCTGTATCAATCTTGGTGACGAGGGGATGAGGTCGCAATCTAGAGAGCGGCAGGGAGTGTCCATACTGTATGTTAGTACTAATATATATATATATATACTTTGCTATTGTGGAACCTACACGATATCGTGACAATTTAATGCTCGATGGTCTCAGTAGAGCCTCTCAACAAGTAGGTCTCAGAATGAACATGGACAAGACGAAAATTATCACACGTCCGTGTCATACCTACTCCTCTGAAGTTTGGAGGCTCTACACTCGAAGTTGTTGCCGAATATGTGTACCTCCGAAAACAGTACTATACGAGTAGGCAATGGCTGAGGTTGTCCGGTAAGAAAAGCTTGTGACATACAATTACATCGGCTGAGGTTAACCGGTAAGAAAAGCTTGTGACTTAAAATTACATTGGCTGAGGTTGTCCGGTAAGAAAAGCTTGTGACATACAATTACATTGGCTGAGGTTGTCCGGTAAGAAAAGCTTGTGACTTAAAATTACATTGGCTGAGGTTGTCCGGTAAGAAAAGCTTGTGACATACAATTACATCGGCTGAGGTTGTCCGGTAAGAAAAGCTTGTGACATACAATTACATTGGCTGAGATTGTCCGGCAAGAAAAGCTTGTGACATACAATTACATCAGCTGAGGTTCATCATTACAGCTCATATACGTCCCCACCGAGGGGCTCGAGCCTACCCTGAATCAGGGCGATTAGGCCTTAGTCGACCACGCGGGCCCAGTGCGGGTTGGTCGACTTCACACACAACCTTCGAGTTTCTTCGCAGGCGTGTGCAGGTTTCCTCACGATGTTTTCCTTCAAAGCAATCGGTAAGTATGTACGTAAGTTTTTGAAAAACTCATTGGTACATTGGCCGTCCAGATTTCTGTTTAGATGGACCGAGTCGTTACCGGTTGAGCCACCGACGCTTCGGCTGAGGTTAACCAGTAAGAAAAGCTTTAGACTTACAATTACATTGGCTGAGGTTATCCGGTAAGAAAAGCTTGTGACATACAATTAAGTACATAGTTAAAGCCGGGCTAACTTGTTTACTTTGCGCGTATTGCAATAACTTAAGGAATTAATTAGAAATTAAAAACCTGACTGCATAAAAACTTAACCTCTATTTTTTGTCAGTCGGGTAAAAATGTATCCTATGTCACTCACGGGATTAAGACGAATCTAACGACACCTCGCACTCCAAAATCCATCAAGCCGTTTAAGCTACAGACTTTGCCAAATAAATAAATAACCTCTTTTTTGTCAGGCCGGGCAAAAATGTATCCCATGTCACTCACGAGATCAAGACTATAGGCCTGCCATCACCTAAATTACGGACCCCGGACAAACATTTCGAAAACCCACGTGGTCGCGATGGTGGTCGCGATGGTGGTCGCAATGATGGTCGCGATGGTGATCGCAATGGTGCTCGTGATGGTGGTCGCGATGGTGGTCGCGATGGTAAATAATAATTATAATTGCTTAAGTTGATAAAAAATGCTATGTAATAGCTTTACCGCGGCAGTCCCCGAGTGCCACACGTCTTTTTTGTTTTATTTTATTTATAAAAAATCAACTTAAACCTCAACAGTACAAATGAACTGCGCTTTGATATGCTTAAATTTTTTGCAAATCATTCAATTAAACTAATGTCCCCTAACTCAAATAGTGTCCGGGTTTTACTCGGACACCATTTAAGAACCCCGCCCGGACGCTCTTCGGACGCCCTACAAAGTAGGACAAATCCGGGTAAACCCGGACGGATGGCAGTCTTGATGAAGACAAATCTAACGACATCGACACCTCGAACTTCAAAATCCATCAAGCTCCTTAGGCTATAGGGTTGCCAAAGAAATATACTTACTATACATTAAATGCACTCGAAGAAAATTACCCTCCTACTGGCGCAGTCGGGTAAGAAATAAAATTACGTTGGAAATTTTCCATGATAGTTATTTTCTGGTTAAAATTTGCAGCCTAGGACCGTGGTGAAAACAATAATAAATAACATTTTAATGCCTTGGACATACTGAGGATCACCGAAAATATAGATACACGTAATTTTTTTAAATCCACCATTGGTAAGCCCTTCGCATCATCTCAAATGATGGAAAGTGACGATGATGCCGAAGATGGAAGCTTGCTAACTAAGGTTCCCTAACGCAATGGGGAACTGGCTATATTATCTTCAAAACCGTCATTTGCTGAAATCGGTTCTAAATTTCCGGCTGCCACAGTGATATGCTATATATAGGTAAGGGGAGGTAGATAGGTTACGTGCGTCCTAAAAGTAAGCCAAAAAAAAAGATGGCAATAGGGATGATGAATGCTAGTCATCTGATTTACTTTTCATCATCTGTCAACAACGACATTTTGTTCTAAAAATGTTTGAAATACCTAGGCGTGACGTAATAGTTTTGCAGCGTCATTTATGTACTCATTTTGTGATTTTGATGAATTAAAAATCGAATACTTGATGGAAAACAAAACGAGTAAGGTTTCCGAAGTTTAAGTAGGAGGGCAATTTAGTGAGCAAGAGTTCATAATTTATTTCTGATGCTGTCGTCATCCCTATTGGCATCTCTATTCGTAGTAGCATTCGGTTAGCATTCATTTAGCGACCTACCTATTATATTGTGTGTGTAAATGGGTTCGATATTCAAATGTTTTTGTTAGTACATAACCCATCTATGGTAACAAATCTCTGGCATTTCAAAAAAGGAATGACGGAACAAACAAAATGGCGATGAAATCCTATACGTTTGACAACCAAACTGTAACCATTCTGTAGACAAGGGGGTGAGGTCGCAATCTAGAGAGCGGCAGAGAGTGTCCATACTGTATGTTACTACTAATATATGTATAAAATCATCGTTTTGACGGAGTTTGTAGGGCTGTCAGAAGTTTTGGAGTCTCACTAAACTACATCTAATTTGCAACAGAAAAAGTCATACTAAACGGGGGTCGGAAATCAATGGCTGTCGAGTTAAAGCCCATTTCATTTTTAAATTTTGTATGAAAAACGCATTTGTTCAAATATTTCGTGTATTTGCAAAAAAATGTTATAATACGGTTGGCGTGAAAAATACGGTTAAAACTTTCTCATTTTATCAGCATTCCAAAAAAGTAAAATAGTTAAAAAATACAAATTGATTGCAACAAAAAAGAATGATGGATGTCAAAGGGGTGCATCAAATCCCATACAAATTTTCAATAAACATTATTTGTTTTTTTAAATTTCATAATTTATCATGTTTTCCGCATAAACAAACATCTCTGACCCTCTAGAGCATCATGACTAACTTTGATTCACAAGCTCATCCAAAAAATTCGAACTTTGTTGGATAATTAGTATGGGTTTCTAGGCCCCCTTTTGACAAAAATAATTGTTTTTTGTTGCAATTAATTTTGTACATTTTTAACTTTTTTACTTTGTTCGAAAGCGTGATAAAATGAGGTAGGTTTTACCGTATTTTGCATGCCAACTTTTTGTTAAAAAATCACAAAACATTTGAACAAAATAATTTTTCATACAAAATTAAAAAGTTAAATGGGCTTTAACTCGAAAACCGTTGATTTTGATTTTCGACCCCCAGTTAGTATGACTTTTTCTGTTGCAAATTAGATGTAGTTTATCCCCTTAAAAGGATTTGCACTACTTACCAGTCACCCTGTATATTAGTACTAACATACAGTATGGACACTCTCTGCCTCTCTCTAGATTGCAACCTCAACCCCTCGTCACCCAGATTGATACCGATTGGTTACAGTTTGGTTGTCAAACGTATAGGATTTCGCCGCCATTTTGTTTATTCCGTCATTCTTTTTTTTAAATGTCATTTCTGGCCCGTTTCATGAAGTGTCCAGGGTGTACCTGGGTTCTACAAACTCAGGGACCAAAATCATTGACGGAGTTTGTGGGGCTGTCAGAAGTTTTGGATTCTCACTCAACCTTTGCATTATTATCTAAATCTATTACTTATTCAGCCTTTATGAGACCTAAGTTGTTCATCTCTTTTTGGGGATTCAAATATCTACATAGGTTGCTCAGGATCTGAAGCTGTCTAAGCTGATCTAATCCTTTCTAAGGCTTTCAAATGAGGAGGTCAGGAACAAAAGATAACATTTACGTATCCGGCTCGATTAGTTTTTTTTTTTAAATCGGGTTCAAAACCTTGGATTTTCTGAACCGATTTGGTTCAAATAGTGACATATCTCAAGAGAAAATAGCATCTTAAAGTCGTATTTTATTCAAAAGGTAACAAACATTTACACCCGACAGTTTTAGTAGTTATGGCTTTGGGAACAAAACGTGTCATTTTTGTAAATAAATTAATAATAAAAATAAAAAATAAAAATATATAAAATATCGTTATATTTGGTCTCCAGATTAAGGCGCAATGGTACGAAGAAAATAGTGAAGAAAATAACCACACTTTTGCATTTTTTCGATGTTTTCGTTTTTATTTTCATCATATTTATCTTAAATAAAAATTAATTCGATGTTTTCCCTTCAGTCACCTATGAACTTTATTTCAGTAAATAAATCATATTATCAAATTACTTATTTTAAGAACAAAACCGAAAATAGACGATAAAATGTCTCGAAAAGAGGTACCTTTGCGAAATTATTCTATCGAGCCAACTTTATTCAATCGTGTTTCCAGTCGATATAGTCCTTTGTAATTCTCAATAATACCAGTATGTTTTCCTAGAATTTAAATTTACTGTTAACTACTTCAAAAATGAATTCTAAAAACCTGTTTAAGTGGATTTTTAGGTACCACGGGGCCTTAAATCAAATGGTGTCATTTTCTTTGTGTGGGATCAAAAGGTGACATTTGAAAATTATTAATTTATATATTTCCCATATTTATTTATCTATTACAATATAACATAACACATATAATTGGCTAACTAAAGTGTTACTCTCCCTAAATTTATGATATTATAATAATCCATAGGCATACCCATTTCACATTTTTCTTGAATATTGATAAAAAAGAAAAAGTGTAAATGTCACCTTTTGTTCCTGACCTCCTCAAATAATACATGCAAATTACAATAATAATTAAATCCTATATTACTATAATTAACAAGGCAAACGAAACCAAAAATAATATCATTAATCTTGGTACACTCCTCTGAGAGTTGTTCAGGACCTTGAGCTTGCCCTGATACTCTTTGAGCCGTCGCACGCAGATATTCAGCGGTTTTATTCCCATATAGCCTAATTGCTTTTTAGTGATGTGCTGCAAGCTCTCGACTGGCATTTTCAGCATCACCTGGGAAGTAAATAACAAACCTGATAAATCTATCTTCGATGGCTGCATAAAAGTTGAAAAATGAACTTCTAGCTATTGCCAGCGGCTTCAATCGCGTGAACATAGTTCCTATGATTATCTCCGAGGGTACGCAGTGGAAAAAAGTGGCCTATATGTTAATCCAGGTCCTAATCTGTCTACCAACAAAATTTCATCCAGATACGTTCATTAGTTTTTGCGTGAAAGAGTAACAAACATCCATACATACAAACTTTCGCGTTTTATAATATTAGTAAGGATTGATCACAAAATTTCCCTCCTACTGAAATAATAAATGGCCTTTGCTTAGCAGTGGACGATTTTCGGCTGATATGATAATGATGATGATGGAATCATAAAAAAAACATTGTTCGCTTTATTTTTTAAATAAAATATTTAATTTTTAAGTCTTAAAAATCACAAGATGAGTACTTAAATGACGCTGATGTGATGAACTATGACGTCACTTCTAGGTATTTCAAGTTGCTGGAACAAAGTGACGTTTTTGACACATTATAAAAAGTAACTAAAATGACTACCATTCATCATAATCATCATCATCCCTTTAACGTTAAAAATCAGCAAGGTGGTCGGTGAACAAGGGACCACTACTTATCTTATTTTTATTTGAAAAATTAAAGGATTTCCTTGAAGAATAGGGGATCGGACTGATAGTCAATTGAGTTACTTTTTATGATCTGTCATAAATTAAATTCTCTTTTAGAACAAGTGTTTGAAATACCCACAAGTGACGTCATAGATGTTTAGCGTCATTGACGAATTTATTTCGTGAATATGATCTATTAAAAATTGAAGACGTGATGGAAAACAAAACAAGTAAGGTTTTTTGAAACTTCAAGAGGAGAACAAATTAGGAAATTATATTTCAGATTTTATTTTTGATACAGTCTTATCCTTTATTAACAGAGCGTCGGTGGCGTTAACCGCTAGGGCCGCCGCCTCTTGTCCGAGAGGTCTAGGTTCGAATCCTGCCACGTACCAATGTGTTATCGAATTTTGCTTTCATATGTACGTTTATCTGACTCCCTTCTGGTGAAGAAAAACACCGTAAGGTAACCTGCGCACGCCTGCGAAGAAACTCGAAGGCGGTGTGTGAAGTGGACCATCCGCACTGGGCCCGCGTGGTCGACTAAGGCCCGATCGCCCTAATTCAGGGTAGGCTTGTGACGAGCAACCCTAGCTGCCAGCGGAGAAGCAACAGCCCTACGACAATCCACGCATCACTCAGCCACCGGCCCCGCGCTCCGCACCCCGCATGAACATTGAACAGCCAGACCTTATATAAGCGAGAACGCGCCTCAGTACGGTAGCACTCGTCCGCGGGCTCTCGCGCCAACAAGGCAGCTAGCATCGTATTGACAGTGCTCCCTCTCTCGGCCAGCGCACGCAGGTTTGTGGCGTTTGTCCGGATATGCTAGTGCAGCAGGTCGAGAGTGGTTTTCAGTTTCAGTAGGGCCTTCACAGAGGAACGCTCCGCATTCCGAGCGCACGCATCCTTAGGGATCTGCTGTGCGACGTTACGGAGTTGTCCTCCAGTGAAGGTATATCAGTTATCAGCAGGACCTTCATAGGGGAACGTCCCGCATTCTGAGCGCACGCAGGTTTGTGCGTTTGTCCGGATATGCAGTTGCGACGTTACGGGATTCTCCCCCATTGAAGGAATATCAGTTATCAGTAGGACTTTCACAGAGGAAAGTCCCGCATTCCGAGCGCACGCATCCTTAGGGATCTGCTGTGCGACGTTACGGGATTGTCTTCCAGTGAAAGGACGTCAGGTCTCAGTAGGCCCATCTCCGAGGAACGTCCCGCATTCCGAGCGCACGCAGGTCCCGAGGGATCTGCTGTGCGACGTTACGGGATTGTCCTCCGGCGAAGGAACATTAGTTTCCGCTAGGTCCCTCACAGAGGAACGCCTCGCATTCTCGGCGCACGCAGACCCTCAGGGATCCGCTGCTGCGACGCCGCGAGGTTGTCCTCCAGTGAAGGAAGGTCAGGGCACCCGTAGGCTTGTTGCTAGGGAGCGTCACGTACTCTGAGCGCACGCAGGTTTGTGGCGTTTGTCCGGATATGCAGTTGCGACGTTACTGGACAGCTCCATAGTAACCATACGTTCAGTAGGTACTCTTAGATAAGTTCAGTATCACACGCGTAGCGTACTCAGGTGGTAAAATCCACGAATTAGGTATCTCTAGTATATAAGTAAATAGGATACAGTGAATCTAGATTTAAGGAATCTATGTTAAACAGAAATAAACGTTGTTGCTTTTGTATTACCTAGTGACCGATCGTTTCCATAGTAAACTCCCTAACCCTGAAACCCCCAGTAAACCGTCACGAGATCCTATCAAGTGCTAGCGAAGTGCTCAGGCTAGCCGGCCCGAAGAGCATTCCGTTACAGGCTCGAGCCCCTCGGTGGGGACGTATATGAGCTGAAAGCCTGAAATGAGTATTATTAATCATTAAGTTTGTACTTTGTAGTCAAACTTCTAACTCCCTGACATTATTAAGTAATTTTTGGTAGCTTATGGTAGATACGACCTCAGCCGTGATCCCCGACATGGCCTCAGGCTTGATGGCAGCGAGGGCCGGGCCGGTCGCCTCGGCCATCAGCAGGCCCAGACGGGACACGTCGCGCGCGCACCAGCTGTACGACTGCCAAGCGCCTGCACATACCTATATTTGTGTAAATTAAGTAGCTTATGGTAGATACAACCTCAGCCGTGATCCCCGACATGGCCTCAGGCTTGATGGCAGCGAGGGCGGGGCCGGTCACCTCGGCCATCAGCAGGCCCAGACGGGACACGTCGCGCGCGCTCCAGCTGTACGACTTGCCAAGCGCCTGCACACATATATTTGTGTAAATTAAGTAGCTTATGGTAGATACAACCTCAGCCGTGATCCCCGACATGGCCTCAGGCTTGATGGCTGCGAGGGCCGGGCCGGTCACCTCGGCCATCAGCAGGCCCAGACGGGACACGTCGCGCGCGCACCAGCTGTACGACTTGCCAAGCGCCTGCGCATATATTTGCAGCACTTACATTACTTTGTCGTATCGATGTTGGATATTATTAAGTTACTTAATTATTGTTATTAGTTACATTTATTAGTAAAGATTAACATTGCTTAAAAGAAGTATATTCAGAAACTGTATACTATTTTGTAAATTGAAAGAAGAATTAAACAATATTTTATTTATTTTATTTAATTTTTACTTGGCTTATTAAATTTAAAAAAAAATCATTTTTCTGAAATTTCGTTTTGCAATGGTATAGGTAACTGGAAATGTTTTCGTCATCATCAACATCATCATATCAACCGAAAATCGTCCACTGCTTCCTGTCCACTGATTTCCACGATGACCGGTCCTGCGCTGCCCGCATCCATCACCATGTCGTCGGTCCACCGCGTGGGAGGCCTGCCTATGCTACGTTTTCCAGTGTGCGGTCGTCACTCGAGAACTTTACTGCCCCAACGGCCATCTGTTCTACGAGCTATGTGACCTGCCCACTGCCACTTCAGTTTAGCTACTAAGTATGTGAGCTATATCGGTTACTTTGGTTCTCCTGCGGATCTTCTCGTTTCTGGTTCGATCAAAAATCAGAATCGGAAATATTTTATAGCATTAAAAATAAACCAGCGTACCTACATAATAGAGCGTCGTCGGTGGCGTAATGGCAAGGGCCGCTACCTCCTGTCCGGGAGGTCGTGGTTCGATCCTGCCACGTACCGACGTGTTTTCGAATGTCGATTTCATATGTACATTTCTCCGACATTCACGGTGAAGGAAAACATCGTTTGGAAACCTGCATACGCCTGCGAAGAAACTCGAAGGTTGTGCTAGTAACTAATTAGTAATCTGTGGTTGTGCGTTAAGTCGACCAATCCGCACTGGGGCCGCGTGGTCAACTAAGGCCCGATCGCCCTAATTCAGGGTAAGATCGAGCCCCTTGGTGGGGACGTATACATGAGCTGATATGAATACACCAAAAACTGACCCTATTATCGATAGTATCTACTAACCTGCATTAGGTATGCTTTGAAAAAAGACGTGCACTTTAAAAAGACAGACAGTTGAGCCTGAGCCGTCTGATTAAATCTATTACATATAATAAAATTGTAACGGGGCCGTGTCTGTACATGAAATATTTTTGGAAAATAATAACTGTGGTGGATACTAACGATATAGAAGCCAAAACTAAAACTTTTGGAATGTTTGTTTGTCTGTCTGTCTGTTTGCATCACGCAAAAACTACCAGGCCGATTTTGATGAAAATTTGTATGGTGGTTACTTATAACCCGGGTTAAGATATACGATACTTTTCATCCCGGAAAATTCAAGAGTTCCCGTGGGAAAATCCAAAAATTCCACGCGGACGACAGCTAGTAAATAATAATAGTCTTTATTGGTTCAAGTACTGGTTACAAGAGCAGTACAAAAATGCCTGATCACTGATCACCATCATCTTCAGCAGATATCTGAATATGTAGGAATATTTATTTATTTAACAGTTTGTTGTGTACAAAAAATATTACATAACAGGCAGAAAATAAAATTATACAATAGGTAGGTATTACTTTTTTCTAATTAGAAATTTATTCCAGCAAACCCGGGCAAGAGTAAGTTGAAATGGCAGACATGTACAATTGTACACAAATAAAGAGGCTATTAAAAATATTTGACTAAGGATTCAATAGCGTAAAATTCATATAACTTATAAATAATACTTATATAGGTTTAATTATATAATATAGTATATTATATGATAAAAAATATAATACAATATATTTATGACATGCAAATATTTTTAATTTCTTAGCTAATTTGGTCGATTTAGCAAATGGTCTCACAAGCGATATTACGAGACGGCTCAATGTACGCGTGCTGCAATCAAGCGACACGACACGCGGCCGCGGGAAGCGAGGTGGGATTGCGTTATACTCTGAGCACAAAAAATATGGAAATAAAATGCAAGTTAAAAACACTAAAACCCGACTACGGAAAAGTATGAAAACAAGCTTGCGGCTCGCGCACTGCGCACCCTCGAAAAGTCATAGAAACGTTGTCCACGCGGGTGAAACCGCGGGAAACAGCTAGTTGCTAATAAAGGCTATGATTTCAGGCGGGAAACTCTCGATCTTTAGTTTTTTTAACTTTCATTTTATAGCATTTTATTTGAAGCCTTATCGTAATTAAAATATTTATCATAAATACCTATCATTAAGGCTTGCGACTAAGGCTATTATCCCAGATGTAGGGAGATATTAAGGCAATGATTTCAGGCGGGAAACTGTTGTTTTGAAGCAATTCCCTAGTCGAGATTTTTAACTTTTATTTTTAGTTTATAAGATACTATTGTGGCGACATCTGCAGTACCCGCCACTAACAACTACATACGTCATATAGGAACATATCCGTTCCTACACTATATTATTAGGATAAAATACTTACCTCGGTCCTGGTCATCATCGCTAGATAAAACTTTCTCTGCATTGGATCACATGCCCTTATGTGATAAAATAGCTGAAGAAAAAAGAAAAAACATGAGGAATTGGTAGTCAAGTATGTAAGTAGTGAGGTTCCTTAAAAATGCATTACACTGTGTTTGTTTGTATCTTGTATTTTTGTCTGACAGGCGATATGTGTGATTAAGAAAAAAAAACCGGTCAAGTGCGTGTCGGGCCACGCGTAATGTAGGGTTCCGTAGTTGCCATTATCGCGTCTATATCAAATTTTCAAATTTCAAAATACAGCGGTTTAGTTGTTTGGGGGTGGGGACACTCTACTTCAACAAAATTTAGCACTTTCAGACCTATTTTTTCGAAAAATGAACTCTAAACTACAAAATGGTCAACCGGCAACGACTCGGTCCTCCTAACCAGAAGTCCCGGGTTCAAATCCGGACGGCCAATGTACCAATGAGTTTCGAGAAACTTACTTACATTATACTTACCGATTGCTTTAACAGTGAAGGAAAACATTGTGAGGAAACCTGCACATCTGATTCCAAATGTGTATGAAGGTCGCGTTGCACACGTCTATAGGTGTTAATCTAAATGCCCTACACGTGACCGCGGGTGATGCTAAATGCAACACCAGGCAACTGCCGTCTATCCCTTGGATAGCACGGTTAATTGTGCCACACGATATAAGAAGAAAGAAAAGGTTGTATCTTTTAATAATACATAGCCGGCTGAAATTATCACAGAATATTTGTCATTAAGGCAGATTTACTAACAAATAGTAAGAAAAATCAATAGTAAAACAAAATTAAGGGATATTTCCCCTTATGACGTGTGTTTTTTAAAGTTTTTTGTTTTAGCTCTATCGTAAAAACGGTAATACTTACAAGCGTGATACTTGGTGGGATTATTGCACCAACCTTAAAATACAACAGCAAATAATAAAAAACCTGCCAAGTGTGAGTTGTACTCCCGCTGAGGAGCACGAACTGAATGAGCAAATAAAAAGAAAACTATACTTTTTTCTATGGCATTTATTGATGTCTTTTGATTGAAATGAATATACAGGCACTCGTACTTATCGTTTTTGTTCTCATATGGGGAGGTAGAATAGAATAGAATAGAATATAATTCTTTATTTGCTTTTAAATAAGGTAAGTGTCGCCTTATTCAGGGTAGGCTCGAGCCCCTCGGTGGGGACGTATATGAGCTGATATAATAAGGTAAGTGTATATGTATAAGTTCTTGCAATAGTTTTAGAATCACTTATTAAGCTACTTTAGTATTATTGTCGACCTGGTGAAGATTGCGGGAAGCCGATGGCTGCGGGCAGCGCAGCGCCGGTCGTCGTGGAAATCCTTGGGGGAGGCCTTTGTCCAGCAGTGGACGATTTTCGGCTGATATGATGATGATGATGATGAGTGTTATTAGCGTGCAAATTTTGTTTGTTTAGAAGTACAAAATAAGATAATTGAAAACGCTAAACACGTTAAAAAACCGACTTCGATCGCAACAACTTAGTACATTTTTGCATTATTATTTTTGGTTTTTGTTAATTTTCTAATAAATTACTGCACGGATGTTGATAAAATTTATATGGGACCACACGGGAAGCACTAGCTTTCAAATAAAAAAAAAGAATCATAAAAACGGTTAACCCAGTCAAAAGTTCTGAGGTAACACACGTAAAAAAAAACATACAGTCAAACTGAGACCTCCTCCTTTTTGGAAGGCGTTTGAAAAAGTCCAAGTAATTAATCAACACTTTCCAAAGTATAAGGTGACACACTTAATGATACAAGACAGATTAACATTGCTCATGCTTTAGAAAATCGTCAATGGAATAAAACATGTTCAGAAGAAGCCACTCATTCAATGTTGCCTTAAACTTGATAAAGGGCAATTCCCGAATCGAATCCGGTATTTTATTGTATACTAGCTTTTTTCCGCGGCTTCACCCGCGTGGACATCGTTTTAATGACTGTCTTTAAGGGTGATTAGTAAATCATGTCGTTTCCCACCTACTCAACCATCTCTGTGCAAAAAATCACAAAAATCGAGTATTTTTTCAGTTCACTCAGGAACTGCATCAGATTATGCTATTTTCCTTCCCGGGATAAAAAGTAGCCTATGTCTTTCCCCGTGACACAGGCTACCTGCATGCCAAATTTTAAAAAGATTGGTCAAGGCGTTGAAGCGTGAAGAGGTAACAAACAAACAAACAAACACATTTTCACATTTATAATATTATAGTAAGGATTATGTGACTCATCCAGTAATTTTTTTTCCGAAATCGCGTTGTTTTGGGAATCTCATCCATTACTAACCTGTCAGGATTCCTCTTATTTCGGACTGATACGTCTCTAACTTTTCTGTAGAATACTTGTTTGTTTTTTTTTACTAATTTTGCCATTTCTTGTATATAAAGACAAGATAGTGGCGGTATGTTTAAGTTTCTTAATAGGGGCCTACACCGCCTACATGAAACATCTTGTGAAACACCGAATATTGCACGGACACACTTTTTTAAACGAGTACTGTTCCTCCATATTATGAGACCGTATCTGAGGACCGATTCTATGTAAGCAAAATACACTGTGACTGCAGTGTGTCTAGGCACACCCCGGACACTCCATACAAACGAGCGAGAAATGATATACATATATATAACTGACGTATCTATAGGCAAGAATGCAGGTAGGGTTGAATCACACAGGGGGTATTGGTCACGAAATGTTTGTTAGTTATTTACTGAATACAACAGTGTGAATACTAAACTCTTTTTTTTTTCATACTTTTCGTTGTAAACAAACACCGCTCGAACAAAAAACACCACTTTCCGAATACACCATACACATTATGAGACTAAAAAACATTGTAAATGGTAACTGCGATGTGAACGTATGAATTAACACTGAAAACTGCTATTATTTTGTACATCTTTAAACACTTTTTCCATAAAATTGCGAAATTGATAAAGGATTTTGTCACAGATTAAAAATCGACATGATAGTTTTGTTGCTTTGGTGTAGAGATGGGACGAAGTGAATGACTGAATGAATGATTTTGAACTGTTGTTGCGAGGTAAAAATTGGGTCATCTTTGGGCTCAACTGTACAATAGGGTACATCGATTTGGCAGTCCGTGATTTTTTGGTAAGAGACAGGCTTTAGCTGAACATCCGTACCAAATTTCAAGGTTAGGAAACCAGCGGTTTTTGAGTTATGAATTTTTGAAAATTGTATTTTTAGGTACTCTTTGGTCTTTGTTTTGTGAGTTTATGTAGGACCAAAGATGACTTATTACTGATTGTATAATTTGATTCCTAAGATTAATAATATGGGGTTAAAACCCCCAACAAACCTTCGGGATCCGAGGGGGATGTGGGAGTATCAGGGCGGGGAAAACACGCGGGGCCAACTTGAGGGCAGACAAACTTGGGGGTAACAAATCGAAAACCAAGGGGTAATCTGTTAAGGTCAAGGTCAATCAGTCAAGGTCATTTCATTTTCAAGGTCAAGGTCTAAGTAAATTTGATCCCAAAGATTCATAATACGGGGTCCGCGAGTGAGGTACGGGGAGTTCTAAATAGAAGCGGGAGCGAGCGAAGCGAGCTCGGACTTTCGGAGCACCCCGACTCGGATCCGTTAGGTTCGGAGACTGTGCGGGGAGGCGAGCTTAGCTTGCCTCCCCGCACAGTCGTAGTGTTAGGTTTAACATGAGAATGCAGAAGTAGGAGCCCCGAGTTTGGCGGCCCCGCGTGCTTTCCCCACCCTGATACTCCCACATCCCCTTCGGATCCCGAAGGTTTGTTGGGGGTTTTAAATGGGTGGCGGGGGCTACGCCCCCGTTAGGGGTCCGGGCCCCGCGTCCTTTCCCCGCCCTGATACTCCCACATCCCCCTCGGATCCCGAAGGTTTGCTGGGGATTTTAAAAGGGTGGCGGGGGCTACGCCCCCTTTAAGGTTCCGGGCCCCGCGTGCTTTCCCCGCCCTGATACTCCCACATCCCCTTCGGATCCCGAAGGCTTGTTGGGGGTTTTAAATGGGTGGCGGGGGCTACGCCCCCGTTAGGGGTCCGGGCCCCGCGTGCTTTCCCCGCCCTGATACTCCCACATCCCCTTCGGATCCCAAAAGTTTGTTGGGGGCTTTAAATGGGTGGCGGGGGCTGGGCCCCCTTAATCCCATATAATGAATCTTGGTGATCAAATTGACTTACACCTTTTTTTGGAATTAGCGGTAGCGATTTTTGGCGTCATAGAAGTAGATGACCTTTTTTTTAATAAGCGGTAGCGATTTGTCGGTCAAAGACTACCTAACAAAAAAGATTACCCCCTAGTTTTCTATTTGTCACGCCCAAGTTTGCCCGCCCTCAAGTCGGCCCCGCGTGCTTTTCCGGCTTCGCGGACCCCATATTATGAATCTTTGGAATCAAATTATACAATCAGTAATAAGTCATCTTTGGTCCTACATAAACTCACAAAACAAAGACCAAAGAGTACCTAAAAACACAATTTTTAAAAATTCATAATTCAAAAACCGCTGGTTTTCTAACCTTGAAATTTGGTATGGATGTTCAGCTAAAGCCTATCTCTTACCAAAAAATCACGGACTGCCAAATCGATGTACCCTATTGTACAGTTGAGCCCAAAGATGACCCAATTTTTACCTCGCAACAACAGTTCAAAAACACTTCGTCCCATCTCTACACCAAAGCAACAAAACTATCATGTCGATTTTTAATCTGTGACAAAATCCTTTATCAATTTCGCAATTTTATGGAAAAAGTGTTTAAAGATGTACAAAATAATAGCAGTTTTCAGTGTTAATTCATACGTTCACATCGCAGTTACCATTTACAATGTTTTTTAGTCTCATAATGTGTATGGTGTATTCGGAAAGTGGTGTTTTTTGTTCGAGCGGTGTTTGTTTACAACGAAAAGTATGAAAAAAAAAGAGTTTAGTATTCACACTGTTGTATTCAGTAAATAACTAACAAACATTTCGTGACCAATACCCCCTGTGTGATTCAACCCTACCTGCATTCTTGCCTATAGATACGTCAGTTATATATATGTATATGATTTCTCGCTCGTTTGTATGGAGTGTCCGGGGTGTGACGGAACCCTTGTTGAGAGAGTCAGACTCACACTTGGCTGGTTTGTCCGATTTCACGTTTTTAAAGTGTTATAGTACGTTCGGGGAATTAGCCGCAGAACGGAGTTCTGGAAATGTGTTAAAGAATAAAATAATAATAAAAAATAGGTTTTTTTAGAATTTATCACTAATTTTAATCATTTTTACTGCTGGACTGTGTGTGAATGTGTTTTAGAATTTCGATTTCATATGTACGTTTATCCGACGCTCTTACGGTGAAGGAAAACATCGTGAGGAAACCTGCACACGCCTGCGATGAAACTCGAAGGTTGTGTGTGAAGTCGACCAACCCGCACTGGGCCCGCGTGGTCGACTAAGGCCTAATCGCCCTGATTCAGGGTAGGATCGAGCCCCTCGGTGGGGACGTATATGAGCTGTAATGATGAACCAAAAAAAGAGTAATTTTTCAGTTCCCTATGGAACTGCATCGTACAATGCTATTTTCACGGAATAAAACGTAGCCTATGTCCTTCCCCGAGATACAGGCTACCTGCATGCTGCTGTTGTGACAGTTGCAAGTATACACTGGGGTCGATCCTCCGCATGAAACTAATGGGCACGCCGCACAGAAGATTGTTCATTAAGTTAAGGTACTTCGTCAGCGACCAAAGAAGTTATACCTACCTGTTGCGACAGTTGCAAGTATACACTGGGGTCGATCCTCCGCATGAAGCTCATGGGCACGCCGCACAGTCGATTGTTCATTAAGTTCAGGTACTTCGTCATCGTCCAAAGAAGTTGTACCTACCTGTTGTGACAGTTGCAAGTATACTTTGGGGTCGATCCTCCGCATGAAGCTCATGGGCACGCCGCACAGAAGATTGTTCATCAAGTTGAGGTACTTCGTCATCGACCAAAGAAGTTATACCTAATTGTTGTGACAGTTGCAAGTATACACTGGGTTCGATCCTCCGCGTGAAGCTCATGGGCACCCCGCTTAGAAGATTGTTCATTAAGTTGAGATACTTCGTCATCGACCAAAGAAGTTATAACTACTTGTTGTGACAGTTGCAAGTATACACTGGGGTCGATCCTCCGCGTGAAGCTCATGGGCACGCCGCATAGAAGATTGTTCATTAAGTTGAGGTACTTCGTCATCGACCAAAGAAGTTATACCTACTTGTTGTGACAGTTGCAAGTATACTGTTACAGCGCCATCTAACCTGTAACTCATTTTCTACGTTCATCTCGTAACGCCTATCTTACTATCGATACAATATGTAAATTCTATTTGTCTTTCACATAAATACCACAGAGGGCGCCTGATTAACATTAATATATAAAAACACTGTACTGAGTTGTTCGTGCATTCTCAATCTGTACCTACCGAACAAAATATAAAAACGTATCTGTATTTCAAGAAGTGTTTCAATCTCTTGGTCCCCAATTCTTCATGGTGACCCCGAACAAAGACCTTCGAAACGAAGACCAAACAAAATCGATACGGCAACTTTCTGTTTCCTGAGAAAAGGCAAAAAAGGCGGGCCGGCCGGCGAAGAGACGAATTCCGATCGAGGGTGTGGCTGCAAGCTCCTGAGTTCCTGACCACATAGCGTCGTCGTGGGAATTCCACTGCGTTTCCTGAGATTTCCAGCCCTTCTTCACATGCCAGAAGCCGAGTGGACCTTTTTTTCAACTGCCAAAAACTTGAAATTCGAAATTTTCAAGAAAATCGTCCAAAAAGGATTTTTTTTTCCAAAAAGGACCTGAAAGAGATTGAATCGTCATCACTGCAGCACGTTTAACCGAATAATCAACCGAGAAGAATCATCTTGTCACCGCAGCAAGAGTGAAAAATCACCGGACAGATTGAGCTAAGTACCCATCAATTAGTGAGTTGACCCTTTGTTGATATCTTGTTCCTAATTAATTTTCAATGTGTTTCCACAAGGCGTAATTCAATATTCCGAACTAATTTCACTACCTAATAATTTATTTAATCTCTGTGCTAAGTATTAAGTAACTATACCTACTTCCCTACCTACCTACATCTCTAAAAAAAAAAAAAAAGATTTCTCATTAGCTTATTTTCAGTAATAATTGTTTCAAAATGCCTACTGATTCCGAAACAAGTCAAGGAGTCGTTATTGAAAATGTTGAGTTAAAGGATTTAGTTAGCAAACGTGGTGTAATTAAGAGGAAGCTCACATTATTCAAAAAATTTCTGAATACACTTGATCCGAAACAAATTAATGCTGATCAATTAATCGATTTAGAACTTATAACTGATAGGGCTATTAAAATTTTCGATGAATTTGATTCGCTTCAAGATAAAATTGAAACTATATGCTCAGACGTTGATGCACAATTAGAAGAAAGAGAAAATTTTGAGACGACATGGTACCAAGCTATAGCTCTAGCAAAGAAATATTTAGCAAAAAAGTGCACTAAGGTCACAGAGGTACCTGTCACAACCACTACAGAGACCTCTGCGGCAATCAAATATCCAGAAATATCATTGCCTGAATTTAGTGGGGATGTAAAGGACTGGATAGAATTCAGGGATACCTTCAACGCCTTAATTAACCAAAGTAACCTTAAACCTATACAAAAATATAAGTATCTTCGTAGCTGCTTAAGGGGAAGTGCACTCGAAGTTATAGGTTCATTAGAGTATTCAGAGGAAAGCTATAAAATTGCATGGACTCTTTTGTGTGAGAGATATAATAATCCCAGGGTCCTTGTAAATAACCATTTAAGGGCACTCTTTAACATTGACACTGTCCCATCAACTCCAGCTTCCTTAAGAGGTTTGGTTGATAACATATCCAAGCATATTAGAACGATAAAATTGCTAAATATACCTACCGACGATTGGGATATATTAATTATATTTTTTCTATCTTCTAAACTCGAAAAAACATTACAAACTAAATGGGAGGAGAGAATCAACTCAAAGGAGCTACCTACATTACAGGAATTCAAATCATTCCTGAAGTCCCGAGCTGATCTTCTGGAAGCAACGAGCTCCAGCCAAGCAGCTGAGCAACCCGAGGCTCGAGCGGGACCTTCCAAAAAGGCACTGGTGACCACGACCCAACCGACTGTGAAGACATGGATTAAGGGTAAGTCCAGTAATGATCGATGTCCTTATTGTATGGAACCCCACTATATTAATCAATGTCCTCGATTTTTGGCTCTGAACGTACCATCACGCATTCGCGCTATCAAGAGGTTGAAACTTTGCCTTAACTGTTTAGCCTCTAATCATATGTTAGCTAACTGCCGTTCGAGTACTTGCCGAACGTGTAAAGGTAAGCATCACACATTGTTGCATATCACACCGATATCAACACAAAACAATGTCCAGAGCACTGAACCGAATAACCGAAACCAAATATCGACTTTGTACACGGAGCAGGAATCGAACCTCGAACCTCGTTCAACCAGTTCTCGTAGTACAGCGACTCAGGTACTAAATACTACCCTCACACAACCGAATAGTAACATTCAACAAAAGAATGTTATTTTATCAACTGCCCTCGTAAATGTGGTCGATAGTAATAACCAATTACACACTTTTAGGGCCCTACTCGATTCGGGGTCCCAATCGAATTTCATTACCCAAAGCGCCTTCCAGAAACTTAACTTACCGAACCGAAATCTAGATATGGAGGTCTTGGGATTTAATGATAGTGTTACCAAAATAAACCAATATTGTAATGTCACATTCCAATCAACAGACAACTCATTCTCTTCTAGTATGTCCTGCTTTATTGTGCCAAGTATATGTAATGTACCAAAAATAAATAATATAACCGATCTTAAGATTCCGCGAAAATATAAATTAGCCGATGAAAAGTTCTATGTGGCCGGTGAGATAGATATAATTATAGGTGCCGAGTTATTCTATAACCTATTGTGTATCGGTCAACACAAGCTCGGTGACGGATTACCTATTATGCAAAAAACCCGTCTTGGATGGATAGTGTCCGGAGCGATCGCGATAAAGAATGTGCAACCATACGCTAAAACACGGTGCAACTTTATTATTGAAAACCAAATGCAAAATATTTTTGATTCAAACGAAAATAATTGTGCATATTTACCAGATGATGAAATTCAGCAGTGTGAAAAAATTTTCAGTAAACACACTCGTAACTCTGATGGTAATTTTGTGGTAGAAATACCGTTTAAATCCCCTATATCTTGTCTTGGTCATTCAAGACACGTTGCTTATAGGAGATTTAAGTCATTAGAAACCAAGTTTTCGCGCGATTTGGATTACAAAAAAAATTATGTGCAATTTATGCAAGAATTCGAAGATTCGGGCCATATGATTAAACTGGATAAACCTGATGGCTCATGTAACTACCTACCCCACCATGCAGTAATAAATTATCAAAAAACCACCACACCACTTAGAGTTGTTTTTGACGCATCTAGTCCTACCGATACAGGGTTATCACTAAACGACATACAATATAAAGGCACTATGAACCAGGATGAGTTAATAAACATATTATTGAGATTTCGAAAAAATAAATATGTTATTATTGCCGATATAGAAAAAATGTACCGAATGATTTATATCACCCCCAACCAACAAAAAACACAATGTATTTTATGGAGGAAAAACCCACAAGAACCGATTCTTACCTACAAACTAACTACACTTAGCTTTGGGCTAAAGAGTGCACCCTATTTGGCTACGCGGTGTTTAGCTCAACTCTCAATCGAATACGAAAACCAGTTTCCAAGAGCGTCAGCTGTTATTGCTTCAGATTTCTATATCGACGATATGATCCACTCGGGCGATGAGGAGAAGCAGGTGGCAGAGACAGCTGTCCAGGTCAGCCAGATCCTCCAGAGCGCCAACTTTAAGCTTCGAAAGTGGAAATCGAACTCAAAAACCATTATAAATATCGTGAGTAACCAATCAAATACACACGATACTAGCTCGCCCCATGGTGGTCCCACCGCTACGTTTGGGGACAGTTCTCATAAGGTATTGGGGCTAGCCTGGGATAGTGATTTAGATGTTCTTAAATTCTCACTCCAAAGGCAATCAACACCGAACCCATTAACGAAACGAAAGGTATTATCAATTTTGTCTACCATATTTGACCCACTAGGTCTACTAGGTCCCGTGGTCGTTACGGGAAAATTATTTATCCAAAAATTGTGGTCTGATAAAACTGGTTGGGACGACCCGCTATCCGTTTCATTAGCTTACGAATGGGAGCAATTCTATAAAACGATCACTAACTTAAACTCGCTAATAATACCAAGACATGTGATGATAAATGATTACATAACCATTGAACTACATGGGTTTGCGGACAGTTCGAAGTCCGCCTACGGGGCCGCTATTTATGTACGCTCCATAGATAAAAAAAACAATATACTTGTACGATTATTATGTTCAAAATCGAGAATCGCAAAAAGGGAAACCATTCCACGACTCGAGCTATGTGCCTGTTTACTATTGGCAAGGTTAACCGATAACGTAAAAAGAGGGTTAAAGGCAAAGGTAAACAAAACGTTTCTATGGTCAGACTCCAATGTAGCTTTGGCATGGATAAATACCCTACCTCAAAAATTAAAATGTTTTGTCAGTAACCGAGTAATGGAAATTCAATCCTTAACCGACTCTGAGGATTGGCACTGGGTCGCCTCTAAGGACAACCCAGCTGACGTTCTGTCTAGGGGCATCCCAGCTGAGAAACTATTAAAAAATAATATTTGGTGGGAGGGGCCACTATGGTTGAGCACTCCGCAGGCAGAGTGGCCGTCACAGCCACAATCTGCTTACTTAGGTCAGGTCACAACCTCCTTCCCTCAGTCAGAAATCGAATCAGAAACAATCTGTAATATAACAACTCTAGATCAAAAAAATACATTTGTTCAAGATTTGTTTAACAAATGGGGAAGTGAAACAAAACTGACACGAGTAGTCGCCTTTATATACCGATTTATACACAACATGAAATATCCAAATAGTAAAAAAACAGGGCCGTTTTCTGTCAAGGAATTGAACGAAGCCCTATTAAATTTAGTACGATTCGCCCAAGTAGAATCTTTTCCGAAAGAATATCAGCTATTACAAAAAAATAAACCAATACCCCAAAAATCCAACATTTTAGCATTAAAACCATACATGGAAAATGGTTTAATTCGAACAGGGGGTCGATTAGAGCTTTCAAATTACACTCATGATAAAAAACATCCAATTATTTTACACCATAAACACACCCTTACCAAACTGATAATGAAAAACCAACACATACGATTATTCCACGCTGGACCACAACTGTTACTGTCATCAGTACGGGAGCAGTTCTGGCCCACACATGGTAAGACTTTAGCCGCTAAGGTAGTATACGATTGTGTGACGTGCTTCAGAGCCAAGCCACGTACCACCTCCCCTGTAATGGGAAACCTACCGCACGCACGTGTAACACCGTCACCACCGTTCCATACAACTGGAGTCGATTATGCTGGGCCCTTTACGATCCGTGATCGGAAGGGTCGTGGTTACAAAACGTATAAGTGCTATATTTGTATTTTCATTTGCTTTAGTACCAAAGCAATCCACATTGAGTTGATTTCAGGTCTAGAATCACAAGCCTTTATAGCTGCTCTCCGCAGGTTCATAGCGCGAAGGGGTAAACCAAAGGAAATCGTAAGTGATAATTCTACAACATTTCACGGGGCAAATAATGAACTGCGTGAATTATATCAGTTCATAAATACCTACTCTAATGATATTATAACTGCCTGTGCTACCGAACGTATCTCATGGAAATTCTTACCAGTCTATACTCCTCATATGGGTGGTTTACATGAAGCAGCGGTTAAAAGTTGTAAATATCATCTCAAAAGGGTATTAGGTCAAGCATTGTTAACATACGAAGATTTTTTGACCGCGTTATGCCAAGTGGAAGGAATTTTAAACTCCCGCCCGATTTGCCCGATTCCGAATTCAGATTTAGATGACTTTCCCACCCTCACACCAGCTCACTTTTTGATGGGTAGATCGGCCACATCTCTGCCGGACTACGATTACCAAGATATACCTACCAGTCGCCTAACACACTTCCAACAACTCCAACAGCTCCAGCAAGACTTCTGGAAAAGGTGGTCAAGAGACTACATCGGACTGCTACAACAACGAACGAAGTGGAGGAGCTCCAAGGGTCCAGGCCTACAAGTGGGCTCCTTGGTGTTGGTGAAGGATGACCGACTCCCGCCCTGCCAGTGGCGACTGGGCCGCATCACACACAACCACGACGGGACGGATGGCGTGACCAGAGTGGCTACGATAAAAACGCAAGGAGGGACAATTAAGCGTGCATTCAATAATATTTGCCCATTACCATTACATACGTAAATTTATTTTTTATTATATTTTTTTTTTGAGGCGGAGCATGTTACAGCGCCATCTAACCTGTAACTCATTTTCTACGTTCATCTCGTAACGCCTATCTTACTATCGATACAATATGTAAATTCTATTTGTCTTTCACATAAATACCACAGAGGGCGCCTGATTAACATTAATATATAAAAACACTGTACTGAGTTGTTCGTGCATTCTCAATCTGTACCTACCGAACAAAATATAAAAACGTATCTGTATTTCAAGAAGTGTTTCAATCTCTTGGTCCCCAATTCTTCATATACACTGGGGTCGATCCTCCGCATGAAGCTCATGGGCACGCCGCACAGAAGATTGTTCATCAAGTTGAGGTACTTCGTCATCGACCAAAGAAGTTATACCTAATTGTTGTGACAGTTGCAAGTATACACTGAGTTCGATCCTCCGCGTGAAGCTCATGGGCACCCCGCTTAGAAGATTGTTCATTAAGTTGAGGTACTTCGTCATCGACCAAAGAAGTTATACCTACTTGTTGTGAGAGTTGCAATTATACACTGGGGTCGATCCTCCGCATGAAGCTCATGGGCACGCCGCGCCGCACAGAAGATTGTTCATTAAGTTAAGGTACTTCGCCATCGACCAAAGAAGTTACACCTACCTGTTGTGAAAGTTGCAAGTATACACTGGGGTCGATCCTCCGCATGAAGCTCATGGGCACGCCGCACAGAAGATTGTTCATTATGTTAAGGTACTTCGTCATCGACCAAAAGGGGTTCATCTGCATGTATTTGCTCGCTACCACCCCCATCTGTTGAAAGTTTTGCGTATAAGGTGAAAAATTATAATAAAAATAAAAGTTTAAAAAAAATTAAAATTGACAATCGACAAAATGTCAAAGAAATGAACCAAAAAGGTCATTTTTTTCAGTTCCCTCAGGAATCGCATCGGACTATGCTATTTTCAAGGGATAAAAAGTAGCATATGTCCTTCCACAGGCTACCTGCGTGGCAAATTTCATCAAGATTGGTCAAGGTGTTGAAGCGTGAAAACGTAACAAACAAACAAACACATTTTCACATTTATAACATTAGTCATTTATAATATTAGACCAACCCGATCTGGGCCCGCGTGGTCGACTAAGACCCGATCGCCCTAATTCAGGGTAGGCTCGAGCCCCTCGGTGGAGAGGTATATGAGCTGATATGATTATGAAATCAAAGGTAGATACGAAACGAATTAGGGGCCTAATTTTTATGAGTACCAGCACTTAAGAAGAGTGTACTTATCTAATCAATGCACAATTATTACTGTATCCCGATTTGGGGAAGTGCTCTAAAAACTAAATTTTTAGAGTTAGAAAGATCACAGCGTTCATTGCTCAAGGTAATGTATTTTAAACCTTTTCGATTCCCAACTGAAACTCTATACTCAACATGCGAACAATGGTCACAGGATTCGATGACTTTGCTGGCACCGACCTCACAACAAATGTAGGCCTCCGATTTGTTTCTTAACCTACCTTTGACTTCGTTATTGTTGGTTAATTCAGTGTATTTGTACAGAGTGTAACAAAATTGGTGTATAGGTCCCGTTTTAGCAATAGAAGCCCTGCACAAACCTTCACATGGTGTTTATTGATTTTGAAAAAGCATTTGATCATGTTCCTCGAGATCTCATTTGGGAAGCACTATGGCAAAAAATGGTTCCAGAGTACTATATCCGCCTAACACAGGACATGTAAAAATATATCACTAACCAAGTCATTGGCCCAGCTGGCAAGGGAGAACCATTTAAAATAAAAGTCAGAGTGCATCAAGGCTCCACACTGAGCCCATTGCTATTCAACACTACCTTAGACCACCTCACAAAACATTGTCAAAAGTCGCTGCCTTGGTTTTAAAGATATAAGGGTTGGAAGGTTCACCCTCTAAAAATTTCTACAACTGTCCAGAATATTTTTGGCCGATGAGGCGGTTCTTATTTCAGATAACGTAGAAGACCTTCAGTTAAATTTTAATTCCTAGATAATATAAATAATAATAAATAAAATATTGTTTATTTCTTCATTGAGTTTACAAATAGTATTCAGTTTCTGAATACTTCTTTTAAGCAATGTTAAACTGCTTGTGTCAGAAGTATTCGCTCTTCTTTACCAAAACAAGGGTACATAAATAGTTACTCTAAGACAGATTCAAAGAAATAATAATAATAATTGTAATTATAATAATTGAAAAATAATTAAATTTAAAATTAGTAGTTTATAGTTCAAGTTCAAGTTTATTCGAAAAACAATTTAAATTGTGTACGAATTACATAAAAATATAAATAAACATAGCATACAAACAATTCAAAAACTAAACGAAACTAAAGTACCTACATAAACTAATCCCAATGAAGTATCACATTGTACGATCTAATTATGAAAGAGTAAAATCTTCAATGCAATAGCAACACTTGTCCAAAAGAAGTGCCTTTAGTGCGCTTTTAAAAACACGAATGCGTGACTCCAATTTTAATTCAATAGGCAACTTATTAAAAAGCAATACTGCTTGATTTCTTGCGGAATGCGTTACAACTTTGAGTTGTGGTTTAAATTTGTTCTTAAGGTCTTTTCTCCTTGTTTCGAACCTTGCCTGCATCTCAATTTCAGATTCATAATTTTGTCTATTTTTTAATACGTCTGTCAGAAGGACTAAAATATAAAGACTGGGAACTGTTAGTATTCTGAATTTTTTAAAGTACTCCTTACAAGATTCCCATGGATGAATACGTGCTATAGTTCTTATTGCCCTTTTCTGAATAACAAATGCTCTATGTATGTTATATTTGTAGCTGTTGCCCCAAAACCTTATGCTGTACCTCAGCTTTGACTCAACCAGAGCATAGTAAAACAGTATTAAGTGATCAGTTCTCAATTCATTTCTTAAAGTGCGCAAAGCATAGCAAGCTGAGCTTATATGGTTTTCAATTGCGATAACTTCAACCTTCCAGTTTAATAAAGAGTCCACGTGGACGCCGAGAAATTTTACAACGTCTGCCTGAACCAACGTGTCATTCATTGTTGATATATGTAAGTGTTCTTTTTTATTTTTTGTAGTTGTCTCAAATAGCATAGCATTTGTTTTTTGAGTGTTTAAATGTAAGTCATTGACAGAAAACCACCGCTCAAATAAGGACATCGTTTCATTGTATACATTTTCAAGATCTTCTATCATTTTTCTTGATAAAATAGCATTGGTATCATCTGCAAATAATACTATTCCGATTTCTGGTAAGGCGTTATAAATGTAGTAGAGCATGTCATTCATAAATATAATAAAGAAAATTGGACCCAAGACTGATCCTTGAGGTACACCCCTGGATACTTTAACCATTTTAGATTTTACACATTGCTCACTGTCATCAATGTCCATGATCTCGACAAATTGCTGCCTGTTTGTCAAATAAGATGTAAAAAGCTTCAGTTCCATATCTCTAACCCCGTAGTGTTCTAGCTTCTTTAACAAAGTTTCATGATTAACCATATCAAAAGCAGCACATAAGTCCAGGAATACTCCACCAACCTTATCCTTTCTGTTAAGCCTTTGCATTATATCGTCCAACAGAGTATCAATAGCCTCCGACGTACCTACACCTCGTTGGAATCCAAATTGTCTTTGGTGTAATAGTTTAGAATTTTGCAGGTGGCATACAAGTTTGTCTTTAATAATGTTTTCAAATATTTTTGATAAGGTAGGTAGTAGAGAAATGGGGCGGAAATTACAAATATCCGTCTTTTTATTTTTATGAATCGGTAGAACTTTTGCTATTTTTAACTGCTCGGGAAACATACCTTGTTTCAAGCACTTATTAAAAAGTTGAGCTAATGGCTGTGCCAAAATATCTATATTGTCCTTAAATAATAGAAGGCGCAAGCTCGCGGCTGTGTGTTTGTGTATGTGTGTGTGTGTCTGTGTGTGTGTGTGTGTGTGAATGTGTGTGTGGGAGTGTGTGTGTGTGTATATGTGTGTGTGACAGGGAAGGATATAGTGAGAGAGTAAATTTGCAAGTGTCATCAGGATTTGTATGTAAGTAGGTTTTCTATCTCTTCATAGTTTAGACTTTTCAGTCATTCAATCACTGTTTTTTTGCATTCGTTGTGAGTCGTAGGGTAGATATTAAGTTTTTTGTTCACAGTATTATATAAGAAGGTTGATAAAGTTTTGTACTGGTGCCTTGCAAAACTAGTTCTAATGGCCTTGGAATAAGCAACAATGTCCTTTCTTCTTTTACTTAGTAAATCATAGGTAAAATTGAGAGATTTATGTTTTTTCAGTATGGTATTTATAACATACAATTTACGAACTGTCACTAGTTCGCATGTTGAGTATAGAGTTTCAGTTGGGAATCGAAAAGGTTTAAAATACATTACCTTGAGCAATGAACGCTGTGATCTTTCTAACTCTAAAAATTTTGTTTTTAGAGCACTTCCCCAAATCGGGATACAGTAAGTTATAACAGATTGAGCCATAGCAATGTAAATTGTATTAAGTAGATTTATTTTAGTCGTATGATAAGTATTAAGTGTATATTTAGTTGGAACAATATGGCGTAGAATCTTAAAGATCCATATTAATTTACGTATTCGGTTTGAAATATGTTCTATTTGACAGTGCCATTTTAGTCTATGGTCAATAAAAACGCCCAGGTATTTAGTATTAGCAACCCTTTCAATTTCGGGACAATAATCAAGGGAATTCCCACATTTGTGTATCTTAATTTTGAAGTTAGTATCAGGTTGAGTACGATTATAGATGGTAAAGCAAATGTAATTAGTTTTTTTCGTATTTAGGGTAAGAAGGTTACAGTCAAGCCAATTCGCAATCTTTGCCATACCCTGTTCAACATCTGTCCGAAGAGTGTTCTAAGATTTACCAGAGAAAACAACAGCAGTGTCATCAGCATAAGATAAAATGTGTGCATTCTTAATTTTCATTTTGCAGAGATCATTGATGTATATTAAGAATAAGGTTGGCCCAAGGACACTCCCTTGAGGAACTCCATAGGTAATGTCAGCCTCATCACTGATGTAAGAACCAATTTTAATAGTTTGTTTACGTTTACTAAGGTAATCTTCAAGTAGAGTCAAAGGAGAATACCACAATTTACAAGGTTCACCCTCTAAAAATTTCTACAACAGTCCATAATATATTTGGCCGATGAGGCGGTTCTTATTTCAGATAACCTAGAACAGGGATGGCCAATTTGGTGAGACCCAAGATCTACTGTTCACTGACGACACCCAGTGCGATCTACCAATAACATACTTCTTGACATCTTAAATGAAACAGCATAGTGCAGTACACAATTATGTAGTATATTTTATTTTAATAAGAGGGAAAATATAAAATTGAAAATTATTATTAGTAACTACTTATTTATATTAGTGTGAGCATTGCGTTTGAGCATCTTTCACTAGATTAGCAAAATCCGGTTTGTATTTGGAAACTGGTAACTTTAAGGAATCTAATGTGTGAGCGTCTATCAAGCGAGAAAGGTTTTTTTTTTTTGTTTTAAGTAGGAAAATGCTGACTCACATAAATATGTTGAACCAAAACACAAATGCAGTTGTTCAACACATTTCTTCAAATTTGGATATTTTTCGTTGGAAACCAATGCCTAGAATTCTAGACCTAAGGATGGTCTTGCTTTTAGAAATATGTCGTAGCGCAGCGTAATTATTTCGTTAATAGGATTATCGAAAGAGAGCTATACTGCATAGAAAAGAGGATTAATAACGTGAAGGAACGGCGACTGAAAAAAGATACAAGATGATGCGTGCAGCAGTTAGTTATTAGGTAATTTGCGCAGTCTGTTCTACGTATTTATATTTTTTGCCTTGCCACGATCGATTGAACTATCAGTCGCAATCGACCAGTCGATCGCGATCGACCGGTTGGCCACCCATGACCTAGAAGATTCAGTCAAAATTTAATTCCTGGATAGAAGCCTTAGAAACAGATGGCCTAAGAATCAGTAGGAAAAAGACAGAATACATGTAGTGCGTCTTTGATAACGTCACTGATACCAATAACATCAAGATCTCCATAGGAAGTACACTACTACCAACAGTCGATCAATTTAAATATCTTGGCTCGATAATCAGATCCTGACTTGGTGACAATGGGACCACCTTAGGAGTATACTCTATCGATTAAAAAAAAATATTTTGAAAATTGGTCTACAATTGACAGAGAAATCGGTGAAAATACTAAAAAAAATACATACAGTGGAACATAAAACCTCCTTCTTTTTTTTAAGTCGGTTAATGACGAGGTATACGATCATTTTTAGGTACATTCAATTTGACACACCTACTTACAGTACCTGGAAATAAAAGTGGCTAAATTTGTATATCTCCCCCAAAAAAACGTTGACGGTCGTTGGGACAATAAAGTTCTCGAGTGGCGTTCGCGCACCGGAAAACTTAGCGTAGGCAGACCTCCAACTCGGTGGACTGATGACCTTGTGAAGGTCGCGGGAAGCCGCTGGATGCGGGCAGCGCAGAACCTGTCGTCGTAGAAATCGGTAAAATGTGCCACACGATAAGAACAAGAGGATGCAAAGGCTATATACTGGAGTCAGGTTTGGATTCTACCTTTGGGAGTCAGGATCTTCAAATTTCCTGTACCTGGTGTCTATTAAGATCAGGGTGTGTTCCAATGAATGTGATGATCCTGTCATCTCTTAAGTTGAGGCGCGCGATCTCCCGCCCGTTGATGTACTTGAACAGTGGCCGATACAACTCCAGCGTCTCGTAAGGTATCTCTATCGCCTTCCTCCCGTTCTTCACCACCCCCCAAGTTGCTGCCAGCTTCTCTCGGTTAGCTTTGATCATCGATATAGCACGTGCCTGTGATGAAAGATCGAGTCACTAGCTTTATTTATATCCCGAGCGCTTGTGGTCGAATTAACACATTCGCGTTATAACCGCCTCCGTGGCGTAATGGTTAGTCCATTCGCTTCACACCAGGAGGTCGCTGGTTCGATTTATACTCGGTTTGGTTGGTGGTAGGGCATTTTCATAATCCACCCGGCTAGCTACCACTATATTATCATGATGACCAGGCTTTTACGGCTCTCGAAAAGGATCCAAGCTAGGATGTCGTAGCTACAATTTCCACCGATTAACCGCCTCCGTGGCGAAATGGTAAGTCCATTCGCGTCACACCAGGAGGTCGCGGGTTCGATTCCCGGTGGGGTCAACTTGCAAGACTCGGTTTGGTTGGTGGTAGGACATTTTCTAAGCCCGCCTGGCTAGCTACCACCATCTTATCTAAGTCTTGCCGCCAAACATCAGTGTTAACAACATTGATGTGTTTCGGCTTGAAGATAAGATAGCCAGTTCTCCATTGCGTTGGAGAATCTTGGTCAGCCCGCTTCCATCTTCGGCATCATCGTCACTTACCATCAGGTGAGATGATGCCAAGGGCTTACCAATTGTGAATAAAAAAAATATAAAAAAACAACGTATGTAGACGGCCAAAATACTGGAAAAACATGTTTAACAACGTATGAATACGTAAGCTCAACATACTTGATTTACTTTGAGAACGTAGATAAACGTCAGCTAGTAATACTAAATCCTATTGATGACGTCATTGCGCCACAACTTATCATAATCTCGAATATTTAGCGCCACGCAACATCGAAATTTTATAGCGCTAAGTTGACACTATACACAATCCAGTTCTCCGTGAGACACACAACGTCTATATACGGGATGAACGTTGACGCGTATTAACGTCAATGTCCATACTAGTCGCATGAAATAAATAAGACAAAGCGGAACGTTTTGATACGTTTGCATATTTATATGAGAAAAATATGCGTCCCGACATGTGGCTTAGTAAAGTACCATGCTCGCGCGAATGTGTTAAGATCGTATGATTTTCATTTTAAGTTTCAAGTTCCCATAAAAATTTCGCCATAACTTATCATAATCTCGAATCTTTAGCGTCACGCAACATCGAAATTTCATAGCGCTAAGTTGACAGTATACACAATCCGGTTCTCCGTGAGACACACAACGTCTATATACGGCTTTTCGTGCATGGGCTGCGATGAACGTTGACGTGCATTAACGTCAATGTCATTACTCGTTGCATGAAATAAATAAGACAAAGCGGAACGTTTTAATACGTTTGCATATTTGTATGAGAAAAATATGCGTCACGCACGACGTGTGGCTTAGTTAAGTACCATGCTCGCGCGAATGTGTTAAGACCGTCTTAAAATTTCGAATCTACGGCACAATTTTAGGTAACTAACCTCTTTTTACATTTAAGCTTAGATATAAGAAGTTTTTATTATTTTTTGTTTTCTTGTAGCTTTGAATAAATGTTTTATCTATCTATAAAAATCAGTTTTAATTTTGAGTTTCAAGTTCATATAAAAATGACGTGTCAATCCTTACTTTCTTACTAATATTATAATGTGAAAATGTGTTTGTTTGTTTGTTACATTTTCACGCTTCAACGCCTTGACCAATCTTAATGAAATTTGGCATGCAGGTAGCCTATGTCACGAGGAAGGACATAGGCTACTTTTTGCAGTTCCTGAGGGAACTGAAAATATACTCTTTTTAGGTTAATCTCTTTAACATCTCAACGGAACAATGGATTGTGTGATTTTTTGCACGAGATGGTTGAAGGGGTGGGAAATGACATAATTTACTAATAAGCATATACTGACATAGTTCTCGAGGGATCCGGGGAAAACTATTTTCCACGCTCGCGCACGTCGGCGTCGTCGTCGGATCGGAGTAACGCATTGGAGTGATTTTTTGTATAGAATTGGTTAAAGGGGTGAGAAGTGACATAGACTGCTAATAGATGCACAGAGATGGTTGATGGGGTGGGAAATGACATGATTTACTAATAAGCATATCCTGAAATAGTTCCCGAGGGATCTGGAGAAAAGTCATGTCCACGCGGACGCGGAAAAGCTAGTAGTCTATAAGACGCTCGCTGGTTGCAGATTCAATAGTACTTTTTATTGGTGCGCTTATCTTGCATAATATACTTTCTCAGCACTACTTCTCAAAGCGTAGATCGTCATAATCATTTTAAGGGATCCGTACATCCAAAGTGTGACCAACGGGATCATATTACTTAGCCTTCGCTGTCTGTCTGTCTGTCTGCCTGTCTGTCCGCGGGCTGTATTTTATGAACCGTAATAGATAGACAGTTGAAATTTTTACAGTGTCTATTTCTGTTGTCGCATTAACAACAAATAATAAAAAAATGGGAGCCCCATACAAGAAAGTGTTTTTATAGGTATTTTTGATTTTTCTCTATCATAAAACGGTAACACATCTTCTTCTTATCAGCTCATATACGTCTCCACCGAGGGGCTCGAGCTTACCCTGATTTAGGGCGACCGGACCTTAGTCCACCACGCGTGCCCATTGCGGGTTGGTCAACTTCACACACAACCTACGAGTTTCTTCTCAGGCGCTCGAAGATGGTTCATGTAGCCAATCTTCGCAGAGAAACTCCTCGCGCACTGAGGGCATTTAAGTATGCCACCCTCGTTATTGTATAAAATGGTCTATTCTGTAACTATTAGTTCTTGGTAGGACTCCTATTTATAAGTCACTCTTAACGATTACTTTTTCTTTGTAATTTTGATAAACACAAACCATTACGTTCCTAGAGTAAAATTAAAGCAAAATAACCCTTACTGACTTGAGGATGTAATCTGGCGGCAGTCTTTTGACGTCCTCTAAGTTTACCATCCACGAATATGGCAAAAGCGTCCAAAGCCGTTTGCATGGAGAGGTGTGGTGGTACGCAACAATTGAAGGGCGAGGCCGACTTACACTTGGCCGCTTTTTTCTATCCTGTATCTAGTTAGTACTCGGTATAGTATTCCTTGGTCAAAGACCTTGGTCTTAAGACACTGCGGTATCTGGGACGTAAAGATATTGCGAAGCTTCCCAAACGCTGCCCAGCCGAGTTGGATTCGACGATTGATCTCTTTCTCGAAGTTGGACCTACCTAACTGGACTGTTTGTCCCAGGTATACATATTCGGTAACAACTTCGAGTGTAGAGCCTCCAACCTTCAGAGGAGTAGGTATGACACGGACGTTTGACATAATTTTCGTCTTGTCCATGTTCATTCTAAGACCCACTTGTTGAGAGGCTCTACTGAGGCCATCGAGCATTGTGCCTAAGTCGTCCATAGTCTCAGCCATGACCACGATATCGTCAGCGAATCGAAGGTGGGTGATGTACTCGCCGTTGATATTGATGCCGAGTCCACCCCAGTCCAAAAGCTTAAAAACATCTTCCAGGGCGGCGGTGAACAGTTTCGGAGATATAACGTCTCCCTGTCTCACCCCTCGCTGCAGCTGGATAGGTTCCGAGTTTTGATCCTGGAGGCGAACCGACATGGTGGCGTTTTCATACAAACACTTCAGCACTTCGATGTATCGATAGTCAATTTGGCACCTCTGGAGAGACTGTAACACAGCCCAGGTTTCGACCGAATCGAAGGCTTTCTCATAGTCCACGAACGCCAAGCACAGTGGCTGATTGTACTCTTCGGTCTTCTGTATAATCTGCCGCAGCGTATGTATGTGGTCTATGGTACTAAATCCTTTTCGGAAACCGGCTTGTTCGGGAGGCTGGAAGTCGTCAAACCTGCGCGCGAGACGATTCGTAATGACCCTCGAAAACAGTTTGTAGATATGGCTCAGAAGTGAGATGGGTCTGTAGTTCTTCAGCAGGGTATTGTCGCCCTTTTTGAAGAAAAGCACGACCACACTTCTGTGCCATGCCTTAGGCGTTTGTCCCTCAAGTATAACGGAATTAAATAATTTCTGAAGAGCTTTAAGTACCGGTGTTCCACCTGCTTTCAGAAGTTCAGCCGTAATTCCATCATCACCCGGTGCCTTATTGTTTTTAAGCTGTTTAAGAGCCATTCTAATCTCGTACAGGCTGACGTCCGGGATATCTTCGGTATAGTGTCGGGTAAGTCTAGCTCTTGGGTCTTTAGCCAGATCGCTGACAGGCGGACGTGTGGTCGTGTACAATTGTCCGTAGAACTTCTCAACTTCTTCCAGCAACTCAGTCTTAGACGATATGATCCTGCCGTCCTCAGTCTTCAGCTTGGTCAGTTGGCTTTGACCAACAGACAGATCTCTAGCGAACACTTTTGAGCCTTTGTTGTTTTCAATCGCCTCTTTAATACAATTTGTATTAAAGTGGCGCAAATCGCGAGTTAAAGACTTAGAGATCTGCCTGTTTAGTTGCCGATACTGAGTAGCGTCTTCAGAGGACTGCAAAACCAATCTGCGTCTTTCTTCCATGAGGTTGCTGGTGAAGTCAGAGATTTTTTTGGTTCTGTTTGAACGGCGAGTTTTGAAAATCTTAGACCCGACCGTTTGGACAATTTCCACGAACCTGTCGTTATAATCGTCCACATTCTCGCAGTCTCCTAGGCATTCGAAGCGATTGTGCAACTCGAGCTGAAAGTTTTCGGGGTTTTGGAGCTGGATGGGCGCTGGTCGGAGTGTGGACTTCATCAGTCGACATCTTTCTAGCTTGGTCTTTAGATTCAATGTGCCTCTTACCATTCGGTGATCACTTCCTGTTTTGACTGAGTTGATCACAGAGACATCATTGAATATTTGCCTTCTTGTCGACAAGATGAAGTCGATCTCGTTCTTGGCTACGCCATTGGGATGCAACCATGTCCACTTTCGCTGTTTAGGCTTTTTGAAGAAGGAGTTCATCATAAAGAGGCCCTCCTTCTCCATAAAGTCGGCCAGCAGCTGGCCACGTGCATTTCTCTCTCCATATCCAAATTGCCCCACTCTCAGCTCACCATCACTTCGTTTGCCCAGTTTCGCGTTAAAGTCCCCCATAACAATGGTGTATTGAGTCCGGGAGCTATTATGTAGAGCTCTAGAGATATCCTCATATAGGAGCTCCACTTCGTCGTCGGAGTGTTGCGCGGTCGGTGCATATACCTGAATAACTTTCAGCGAATACCGTTTGGTAATTCGGAGAATAAGGTACGCTACCCTCGTCGAAACACTCTCGATCCGGACCACATTGTTAATGAGGGACTTGTGGACTAGGAACCCGACACCACCCTCGGACAGTTGGTCGCCCTCCCGGAAATAGAGCAGGTTTCCGGATTTAAGGATTATGGTGTCCTCCCCCTCTCTTCGGACTTCACACAATCCTACGATGTCCCATCGTAACCTGCTCAATGCTTCCTCGAGTTCTGTTAGCTTTACGTCGGTTCGCAGTGTGCGCGTGTTGTAGGTTGCCAGGGCCAGAGGTCTTTTGTGTTGGTAGCCTGGCATCTGCCGGGGATTCTTCGCACCCCATGCCCCGCCGTTACCTTGACCGCTACCGGAGCCAGGAATAGCGGGGCCGCCGGGGACTAGGGGCCGTTTTTTCTTTGTGTCGGTCATTTGGGGGGTGTTGCCGTAATCGCCACGCTTGGCAGGCGGGTTGGCGATCGCAGTGTTGCAGATTGGCTGCAAGTCACGGAAAGACGCTGCTGCCCATCCTCCGGTTTAAGTCCCTTAGTCGGCTCTTACGACACCTATTGGATGAAATAGGATGGCCCTATTCTAAGCCGGGAGCCATACGGACTAATGCCAATGTGTGTTGCCAGTGTTGCCAGTGATGACGTACGGAACTGAGACATGGTCGCTTACTATGGGCCTCATAAGAAGGCTCAAGGTCACTCAAAGGGCAATGGAGCGTGCTATGCTCGGAGTTTCTCTGCGTTATCGAATCAGAAACGAGGAGAGCCGTAAGAGAACCAAAGTAACCGACATAGCTCTCAGAATTGCTAAACTTAAGTGGCAGTGGGCGGGGCACATTGCTCGTAGAACAGATGGCCGTTGGGGCAGTAAAGTTCTCGAGTGGCGACCACGCACCGGAAAGCGTAGTGTAGGCAGGCCTCCCACTCGGTGGACCGATGACCTGGTGAAGGTCGCGGGAAGCCGCTGGATGCGGGCAGCGCAGAACCGGTCGTCGTGGAGATCCTTGGGGGAGGCCTATGTCCAGCAGTGGACTTCCTTCGGCTGATATGATGATGATGATGATAGTATTCCTATTTATGCGTCACTCATAAAGAACTTCTTCAAGTCCTCGGAGTCTGTCTATCTGTTCTATAAGATGTACGAGTATCACCCCAATCCGTTAATTCGAGAGGCAGCGGACTATACCCCGCTACTCGAAATATCTAGTAATATGGTCCGCAGACCAAGACACGTTCTGTCTGATCCTCCCGATCATATTCTCCTGGCTGTCTCCTGGCAGCTCAGGGAGGAACCGATAGTGTCACTTTTTGAATGACACAGTCCCCCTCACTAGCACATTAAAAATGTAAATCAAAAAGCGATAGTTCCCTTCAGAAGCTCCTCGCGCAGTCACTGAGCGCTTGTTTTCCACTTCCCCCCTCCCTAGGGGGGGAGTCGCTCAGATGAAGGGTTGATAAGTCTTAGCAGACTTGAATCCAGGGAGGTTTTTAAGTGGTAATGCACTAGGTGAGTCCCACATAACCAGACCTAGGACCGGTGTTTGGTATGCGTAATGCATTTCTTTATCCTCCCACCCTCCGAAAAGGGGAACAAAAAAAAAACCGATTACTTTTTCGTTGTAATTTTGATAAACACAAACCATTATGTTCCTAGAGTGAAATTTTAACAAAATGACCCTTACCGAGAGCGTCGGTGGCATAATGGCTAACGGTTCCAATCTTGCCACGTAACAACGTGTTTTCGAATTTCGATCTCATATGTACGTTTATCCGACGCTCTTACGGTGAAGGAAAACATCGTGAGGAAACCTGCACACGCCTGCGAAGAAACTCGAAGGTTGAGAGTGAAGTCGACTAAGCCGCACTGGGCCCGCATGGTTGACTACGGCCCTAATTCAGGGTAGGCTCGAGCCTCTCGATGGGGACGTATATGAGCTGAAATGAAGAATTCTTACCGACTTGAGGATGTAATCTGGCGGTAGTCTGTTGACGTCGTCTAAGTTGCCACCCACGAATATGGCGAATGCGTCCAAAGCCGTTTGCATGCTATCGTTGGTTATTGCCAGGTAGCAGTGACCTTTATGCAGAAGCTCAAACGGCGGGAGGTGGACGCTGCTTCTCTTGTTGAACATTTCTGCCCTAAAAACCAGCCAGTGCTAAGTACTCGAAAGAAAATATATACGTTCGTGTCATGTGGATATGGCTTACAAGGACTTGATACTCCCAGATTGCTTCCATGGTGGATCCATGAATGGTTAGTATACTCCTTGGAATTTAAAGTTGAAAAAATGTTTAAATATTTAATACATTATATTTATTTATCCTTACTACTATATTAATATTCTGCCCTAAATACCAGCCAATGCTAAGTTAAGTACTTGAAAGAATCAATATACGTTCGTGTCATATGGATATGGCATACAAGGACTTGATACTCCCAGGCAGTATCATTATTTCCATGGGGGATCCATTAATGGTTAGTATACTCCTTGGAATTCATAGTTGAAAAAAGTGTTTAAATATTTATTTCGTTATTTTTATTTATCCTTCATCATATCAGCTCATATACGTCCCCACCGAGGGGCTCGAACCTCCAACCTTGCTAAGGATGCAATCCACCAGCTTGTTTTAGGGTTTCAGTATTGCCCGCTTACCTACACACCCAAAAGATTTCTTGGTGCGCTATTTGCCACCAAGGTGAATCCGAATATTTTGCTTAAGGCGCAATCTCAGTACCTAGCCATGTACAAAGCTCTGTGAACTACTGGCAACCGGCAACTTTTTTTTTTTTTTTTTTTTTTTTATTCACAATTGGTAAACTTGAGTAAATAACCTTAAAAAGAACTGTAATACCACCCGTCGTACAATTCTCCCTCCCGATGTCCTGGATTGTTACGTTCACATCTTTTAAAGCTTTCTTGTGCGCTTTACTCACCCCAAACTATTAGACAACAGTCCTAGGACCACCCCGACTTTGTCATTGTTATTGTTTTGCCCCCCTCCCCTTCCCCCTCCCCCTCTTTCCCCTACACACAGAAGTTTTCGTGCTGTCCAAGGCGGTGATTCTTAAGGACTTCAAATGAAATCATTGAGTATTTTCGCACATACAGGGGTACAAGGTGTTGTTTAATAAGCGGCTCGCAAGCGTGAAGAAAAACAGCCTATGTGTTAATCCAGGTCCTAATCTGTTTACCTACCAAATTTCAGCCAGATCCGTGAAGAAGTAACAAACATACATACTTACAAACTTTCGCCTTTATAACATTATTAGTGTGATAATTTTACATAAGCAACAAGTTATGTTTGCCGATATTGTCAAAAGTGACCAATTTTAGCAGTTTTGAAAAACATAAATTGATATTTACAGTTATAATATAACTGGTGGCGACTGATGGCGCATCGGGAGCCGGGTCGTTCCTTTCCCTTTAATATGGTAGCGATGGCTGACTCGTGAACGGGTGCAGTCCGTGTGAACTGGCCTACTCTTGTCAAAGGCATTAACGACAAACTCAATAATTTTCATGTGTTACTTCTCGTGTCATATTGTTTTCAAGTCCAAATGGCATTTTTTGTTTTATATCAATGATTTTATTGACATTATTAACTGATGATTAATGTTTAATTAATTCCTTAATTTTACTATTTATTCTGTACTTGTATTTTGTAATTTTTGTAATTGTACAATAAAGCATATTTGATTGATTGATTGTTTATATTTTTTTCACAATCAGAAATTGTGTAATGTAATCGCTATCTTATGACCATCAGAAACATGCACCTGTTTTTTATAACCATTTTGAAGTCTTTAAATCTTGAAACAATTATTAAACCATAGGCACACCCCGGGCACTCCATACAAACGAGCGAGAAATGATATACATATATATATAACTGACGTATCTATAGGCAAGAATGCAGGTAGGGTTGAATCACACCGGCGGTATTGGTCACGAAATGTTTGTTAGTTATTTACTGAATGCAACAGTTTGAATACTAAACTCTTCTTTTTTTCATACTTTTCATAAGTTGTAAACAAACACAGCTCGAACAAAAAACACCACTTTCCGAATACACCATACACATCATGAGACTAAAAAACATTGTAAATGGTAACTGCGATGTGGACGTATGAATTAACACTGAAAACTGCTATTATTTTGTACATCTTTAAACACTTTTTCCATAAAATTGCGGGCTCAACTGTACAATAGGGTCCATCGATTTGGCAGTCCGCGATTTTTTTTGGTAAGAGATAGGCTTTAGCTGAACATCCATACCAAATTTCAAGGTTAGAAAACCAGCGGTTTTTGAGTTATGAATTTTTGAAAATTGTATTTTTAGGTACTCTTTGGTCCTTTGGAAATTGGTATTTTTACATACTCTTTGATCGGAAAACTCGCTACCGCATATTACAAAAAGGTGTAAGTTAATTGGAACCCGGAGTTTCATGATATGGGGTCCGCTTCGCGGACCCCTAACGGGGGCTACCCATTTAAAACCCCCAACATACCTTCGGGATCCCAGGGGAATGTGGGAGTATCAAGGCGGGGAAAGCACGCGGGGCCCGGACCCCTAACGGGGGCGTAGCCCCCGCCTCCCATTTAAAACCCCCAACAAACCTTCGGGATCCGAGGGGGATGTGGGAGTATCAGGACAGGGAAAGCACGCGGGGCCCGGACCCCTAACGGGGGCGTAGCCCCCGCCACCCATTTAAAACCCCCAACATACCTTCGGGATCCGAGGGGGCTGTGGGAGTATCAGGGCGGGGAAAGCACGCGGGTCCGACTTTGTCGACAACTCAACACCGTAGGAAGAGTGTGGTACGGGGAGTTCTAAATGGAAGCGGGAGCGAGCGAAGCGAGCTCGGACTTGCGGAGCACCCCGACTCGGATCCATTAGGTTCGGAGACTGTGCTAAGCTCGCCTCCCCGCACAGTCGTAGTGTTAAGTTTAACATGAGAACACAGAAGTAGGAGCCCCGCGTGCTTTCCCCGCCCTGATACTCCCACATCCCCCTCGGATCCCGAAGGTTTGTTGGAGGTTTTAAATGGGTGTTTTGTTTTTTGTTCGAGTGGTATTTGTTTACAACATAAGACAAGTATGAAAAAGTTCAGGAGTTCAGTTGGGCCTTTACGTTCGGTAACTGGTTGGTTTTTATTCCTGTGAACGAAATCACACAGCGGCGCGCAAAGTGAATATAGTGAATAAAAGTGCTTGCGTAGCTCGTCCTTTACGTTTGGTAACCAATCTACAGTCAATCTGAGTGACGGGGGGGTGAGGTCGAATCTAGAGAGCGGCAGGAAGTGTCCATACTGTACGTTAGTACTAATATATATACTGTGCCATAGGTTGTGCCCCCCTATATGCGCAAAATACTCAATGATTTCAAATTAAATCATATTAATAAACTAGCAAAAGGGATTTTCCCTTGTCACCTGGTTTCTGCCAGAAGTTACGAAATAACTATTTAGTAATCTGTGCCAGAAGTACCATTCTACCAGTCGAACAAAGTCCACTGCTGGACAAAGGCCCCCCCTAAGGATTACCACGTACTGCGCAAAATCCTGCGCATATAGCGCAAAATACTCAATGATTTTAAATTAAATCCATAAGATTGAGTAAATTATTTATTTCTATTGGCGTTCGATGGGAATCTTGAAGTTGGTATGGGCGTTTTACCGTCAGCGGCAGGAAGCAGTGTGGCAGCGAGCGATCCCTGAATACGCTAACAAAAGGGATTTTCCCTTGTCACCTGATTTCCGCCAAAAGTATCATCATATCAGTCAATAAAAGTCCACTGCTGGACAAAGGCATCTTCCAAGGATTTCCACGACGGCCGGTCCTGCGCTGCCAGCATCTAGCGGCTTCCCGCGACCTTCACCAGGTTGTCGGTCCACCGCTTGGGAGGTCTGCCTACGCTACGTTTACCGATGTGCGGTCGCCACTCGAGAACTTTACTACCACATCGGCCATCTGTTCTACGAGCTATGTGCCCTGCTCACTGCCACTTCAGTTTAGCGATTCTGTGGGCTATGTCAGTTATTTAGGTTCTCCTGGGGTTTTTCTCATTTCTGATTCTATCACGTAGGGAAATAAAGAGTACGCCAGGTGAAAATGTTTTAAATCACACTAATATTATAAAAGCGAAGTTTGTGAGTGTGTATGTTTGTTACTTCTTCACGCAAACACTACTGAACGGATCTGGCTGAAATCTGGTTAGTAGACAGATTAGGACCTGGATTAACACACAGGCTACTTTTTGTCCACTGCCCACCCTCGAAAAGTCAAAGAAACGATGTCCACGTGGGTGAAGTCGCGGGAAACAGCTACTTCAATATAAACTCCATTTTTGCCGCTCCCGCTGTGTTCTCTAATAAGGATGACAAGTTAACAATTGTACGAGAGTGGGAAGGACTAACATTTTTCTTTATTACCGTACCCAAAGGTATGGTTGTCCAAACTCTCGGTGCACGAGTCGCCTCGCGCTTGCCCGGTTTTTCCCCGGCTTCACTAGAAGGAGGGATATTTTTTATTCTTAATTGGTAAGTAAGCCCTTGGCATCATCTCACCTGATCGTAAGTGACGATGATGCCGAAGATGGAAGCGGGGTTACCAAGATTCCCCAACGCAATGGGGATCTGGCTATCTTATCTTCAAGCCGGAACACATAAATTTTGTTTAGCGGCAAGACTTAGATTAGATGGTGGTAGCTAGCCAGGCGAGTCTTACACGTTGACCCCGGCGGGAATCGAACCCGCGACCTCCTGGTGTAAAGCGAATGGACTAACCATTACGCCACGGAGGGTTATGTTTTTCGGCAGTTTTGAGGGAGTGTATGTATATTTCTTTGGCACGCTTTGTAGGCTAAAAGACTTGATGGATTTTGGTATGCGAGGTGTCGTTAGGTTAAATTCGTCTTGATCCCGTGATAGGATTAACTTTTACCCGACTTACATAAAGAGGGTTTTGGTTTTTGGGCAGTCAGGTTTTTTAACTTTACTTTGTTTACGTTAATCTATTTTTTAAATTTAAAATTTGAGTGCATTTGACTATGACTCACCTGATGGTAAGTGACGATGTAGTCGACGATGGTACACTCAAACTCAAATAATGTCTATTCACTCTCGCCTTGAAGATCCCCAAAATTGTAGGACTATTTGGTCACGGGAATGAAAATCTACAAAAACTTACCTATTTATAGCTCCCGATGGATATTGAGCGCACCTGTCTTGTGTCACCTTCGCTTTGCCTTCTTTGTGTTTTAGCTTTTCTTTTGTTTCGAGCATTTCTTGAACTTATCGGAACAATAGTTAATTAGTTACATTATTAAAAAGGTCAACTTATTATCTATACATATAATAAAACTGTAACGGGGCCGTGTCTGTACATGAAATATTTTTGGAAAAAAATTGTATTCAAAGGATTCAAATCTACAAAAAACGCTAAACACGTTAAAAACCGACTTCCATGGCAACAACTTACTACAATTTTGCTTTTTTATCTTTAGTTTTTGCTAATTTACTAATAAAGTACTTTACAAATTTTAATAAAATTTACATGGGATCAACACGGGAGCATACCCTATCGAATGAAAAAAGAATCATGAAAATCGGTTCGCAATCTGCGAAGATATCGCGTAACAAACATACAAAAAAAAAACATACGGTCAAATTGAGAACCTCCTCCTTTTTGGAAGTCGGTTGATAATAACTGTGGTTGACATAACTAACGATTTTTTGTCTGTCTGTATGTTCGCGCATCACGCAAGCACTACCAAGCCGATTTTTATGAAATTTTGTATGGTGGTTTCTTATGCCTGGGTTGACATATTTATAGAATACTTTTTATCCCAAGAAAATTTAAGAGTTCCCGTGGGAAAATTAAAAACCTCCATGCGGACCAAGTCACGGGCACAGCTAGTACTAAATGTAATCTAAATATAATTCAGTAAAATCATAACTCTAAAAAACCAAGCTCGGTACAGAAAAATGTGGAAAATAATCGGCAATTGTCTTCCCAATAAAATAGAGATAGTGCTCAGCGGGCCCAGTTGACCACCAAGTGATTTAAATGATTGTAGTTTCTTAAATCATAGCGCCGGAAATTTAAATATAAAACAATAATTTTCGAAAAGTTTAAACTATAAGCTTTTATTCGAAAATTATTTTAATTGTTTCATATTATGATACCCATAGCAAAGGAAATGACTGCGTACGAAGTAGAAGGAGTAAAAGGAAAACACTTATCGCTGATCTACAGTTACTTAATGGCGATTAGGCCAACCAGTGTTGAGGCAGAAAGGGCCTTTTCTGCTGCAGGTTATATTTGTAGTGCCATCAGAAGCAGATTAGGAGACAGTAAAATCAACACTATATGTTTTCTTAGATCGTTTTTTCAGGCACAGAAATAATATTCACTTGCATTTTGCATTGCAAAAAATAAATGCTTCTTGTTTTATTTTTTCTTAGGATTATGAACTGAAGTTGATTTTATAAGTACAAATTTAAAAGACTGTTTTGTTAACTTAAGTCTGTGTAGATTATTAATAAGAGTTTAATAGTATTGTTACTTAAGTACTTTCAGATACTTACAGCAATAAGTGAGAGTCAGACTGATTACGTAGTACCGTATACCGGGGTTACTTTGAACAACGGGATTACTTTGATCGAAACTTCCGTTACACATACAAATGCGAATTGCGTAAAACGGAACGACTTTTGGTAGTTTTTTTTTTTTGGATGACAACACCGATGAACTGTCAATTCCTTTTCTGTAGGTGCGCTGGAGATTCGGCAGTGGATTATTTAAAAAAAGGTAATTCTTCTCTTCATATCATTTTTTGGTTAAAAAAATGTGTTGCAAAACTTCACGTGCAGCTCAGTACGTGTTTGTATCGTGATATTTTGTTATGAATTTCATGTAGTAGTCTACATTCGGGAATCCCAAGTAAATGTTATTGTTGTTCTAACCTCAAAGCTTACGTAATGGCGTCGGATAATTTAATGCGGGGTGTCATTGATCGGGCACATGGTGTGAGATTGATCAACTGATCAAAGTTACCCCAGCTATTAGCCGAAAAAATTGCTTCATGAAAATGAAGAAAAATGTTATTAGAAGTAAGTTTTTGTTTCTGAATAATTTTGTTGTGATTATAACTTACGTTACATAGGTATATGTTCCTTGATTAAAGTGAAGACTGATTCATTATTGGGAGTTTTATTAGATCAAAGTTACCCCAAGGTTCAAAAACAGTTATAACTTTTTTTCCTGTTGACCGATTTTTTTATTTTTTTTTATTTAATTAGTGATTGGGGCGACTTTGCAGTTTCGTAATAAAAAAGGGGGGTATCAAAGTAACCCCAAATCAAGTTTAACTTTGAGCATGCAATTTTTATTTTTTTAATCAAAATCTACAAGAAAAAACATATATTTTTTTACTTTTTTCCAAAGATCTAAAAAAACCGATTATAACGTTTTTTTTTGGTATTCTTTTAATCACTGGATCATAACTTACGGATGATTAAAGTTTAAAATTGATCAAAGTAACCCCGGTTTACGGTACTTACTTTATTATTTAGAATAGTTTCATAATTTCATTTAGTATAAATAGTACCAAACATTACAATTAATACCAAAAAATATACTTAAAAGTGATTTTATTTTCCATAAATACGTATTTTATTTTTCTTTTTATGTATTATTATCAAAACTAAAAATCACTAAACACTAGGCCCTATGTAACTTTAAAATCCGGCCGGATCCGTCCGGATCCGGTCGGATTGGCGTCAATCCGGTGAAATCCGGCCGGATTGAAAATGACACCGGATTGCAATCCCTAATTGCCGCGTTTTATTGCAATGGACAACCTTTACACCAGGAAAGAACAGAATCCTGGGTAGTGCAGTCTTGAGTATGGTCAGATGTATGGTCAAGAGCAGATCAAGCTAGACTCTCCTAGTACTATTCTGACCCATATGCGCACGGCATAAGAAGAATACACAGCCCAAAGTAGATGGATCTGCTCTTGACTGTACAACGTTTTTCAGTTGCTTTAAAAGATAATGCTTTATGTTCTATGCTACTATAGTGTAACTTGGCAAGTTTTCATTAACCAGATATATTACTAATATGCTTCATTCGCGTACAGGTTTTGAATTTTCCGGGATTCAAAGTATCCTATATGTTAACCCGGGCTATAAGGAACCACCAAACAACCTTTCATCAAAATCGGTGATGCGCGAACATACAGACAGAAAGACAGACAGACAAAAAATCCAAAAGTTGTTGTTTTGGCCTCTATATCGTTAGTGATGTCCACCACAGTTATTATTTTCCAAAAATATTTCATTTACAGACACGTCCCCGTTACAGTTTTATTTTAATATATTTATGTAAATAATATAGATTTGCGTTTATTTTTAAAAAGTTAGGGCTTGACTATTTAACTTGCCAAGTTACCCCATTAACCAATTGTCTGTTAGGCAACTGAAAACCGTTGTATAATTGTCTATTACTTGAAAAAGTCTGAAATAGATTTTTCAATTTGAATTCCCGTAGCAAAGTATTATGTCGCAGCCATTTGGTTAAATCTGCCGTTCAATGGAACGGCTATATAGCCCGTAAATTGAATGACGACATTCAATGGAATGACTGAAGAACAACTGGCCAAGTCGTTGAATGTAACGTTCAACGACTTTGCTGAACGTCATTTAGCCAAGTCATTACTATGAAACTCCGAATAAAACTGATGATTTATTCTTCTGCGAAGCATTCTGCTACCCATAGGGAGGGAGCCTCGCTTCGCGACTACACTACACTGCTGCTCAATCAACTTTCGGGCTAGCTTACAATCAGCCAACTAGTTGAATGTTTAGTGACGCTTGTTCAATCAACGTTCGGCCTAGTCATTCAAAGACATTTAAGACCAATGCTTCACGAGTAGCAGTCCCTTAATTTTTTTTTATAACACACTACTTACGTACTTACATACGTACCTTTTTGTTACGTGTTGTATGACACCATTTTAATGCGGAATTAGTCATAGTAGGTACCCATGAAAAACAAAATTTAAGATAACATAATTTCAATGACTGTCATCGAGGGTGCGCAGTGCGCGTGCCTCAAGCGGCTCGCGAGCGTGGAAAAAAGTAGCCAATATGTTAATATTCATCATCATCATATCAGCCGAAGGACGTCCACTGCTGGACATAGGCCTCCGCCAAGGACTTCCACGACGACCGGTTCTGCCCTACCCGCATCCAGAGGCTTCCCGCGACCTTCACCAGGTCATCGGTCCACCGAGTGGGAGGCCTGCCTACACTACGCTTACACTACACCCTGGATTCTGGATACACTAATTTTGTACACCCTGGGTACATTATTTAATTTTGTTACAGCCTGGGTAATTTTGTTACACCCTGGGTATACTAATTTTGTAACACCCTAGGTACATTATTTTGTTACACTCTGGGTACTCTTTGTTACATCCTGGGTTTACTAATTTTGTTACAGCCTGTGTACACTAATTTTGTTACACCCTAGGTACATTAATTTTGTTACACCCTGGGTACACTTGTTTTGTTACACTCCGAGGCCTGCTACGTTACGTTATATACAACGTGAATATGTGTCATCCAGGTCCTAATCTGTCTACCTACCAAATTTCATCCAGATACGTTCAGTAGTTTTTGCGTGAAAGAGTTACAAACATCCATTCATACAAACTTTGGCGTCTATAATATTAGAAGGATGCAGGATGACTTACTATTGGTTGTATCTATGTTATTCTCAAATTTGGACCCAAACACGAAGCTGTGGACTGCTTTATCAAGAATTGTTAGTGGATCTGTAAAACAATTATAAGGGTTAAAAAAATTAATGGTACAGAGGCCAGCACATCAAGCTAGACACTCGTAGTGCGATTCTGATCCATACGCGTACGGCATACGAACGGTACAAAGTCCAAAGTGTCTAGCTTGATGTGCTGGCCTCTGTACAATCAGTTAACAAATATATTTAAGAAATAAGTCGATCTGATTAAACAGATTTTACGCCATTAGCTCTCTATATTGATGCACAAAGGAGATACTGAATATGGTAAATTCAATCAACAATCAATGCCCTTTAAAAATGGTAGGTATTCAATCAACAATAAATGCCCTCTGAATATGATATGGTAAATTCAATCAACAAGAAATGACCTCTGAATATGGTAAATTCAATCAACAATAAATGGCCTCCAAATATGGTATGGTAAATTCAATCAACAATAAATGCCCTCTGAATATGATATGGTAAAATCAATCAACAAGAAATGACCTCTGAATATGGTAAATTCAATCAACAATAAATGGCCTCCAAATATGATATGGTAAATTCAATCAACAATTAATGGCCTCTGAATATGATATGGTAACTTCAATCAACAATTGATGGCCTCTGAATATGATATGGTAACTTCATTCAACAATTATTAGCCTAATAATCAATGCGCTCTGAATATGGTATGATAACTTCAATCAACAATCAATAGCCTCTGAAAATGATATGGTTAATTCAATCAAAAATAAATGGCCTCTGATGATGGCATGGTAAATTCGATCAACAATAAATGGCCTCTGAGTATGGTATGGTAAATTTAATCAACAATAAATGGCCTCCGAATATGGTATGGTAAATTCAATCAACAATAAATGGCCTCTGAATATGGTATGGTAAATTCAATCAACAATTAATGGCCTAACAATCGATGCTCTCTGAATATGGTACATATGATAACTTCAATCAACAATCAATAGTCTCTGAGTAGTTACCGTCGATTTATTCAATGCCTTGAAAGAAATGTGGTAACTTAAAATCCATTAGCTTCAGATCAAGAGGTCGCGTGTTCGATTTCCGGTGGTGTATAACTTTGTAAGACTCGGTTTGGTTGGTCACAGCACAGGGCATTTTCTAAGCCCCCCGTCTAGTTCTATCTAAGTATTGCTGCTTGCACCATCTTATCTAAGGCTTGTAGCAAAACATCAATTTTAACAGCATTGATGTGTTCCGGCTTAAAAATTAGATAGCCCGATCCCTATTGCGTTGGGGAATCTTGGTAAGCCCGCATCCACCTTCGGCATCGTCGTCAATATTACTATCAGGTACATAATACATATAATCATCATCAGCTCTCTCCCCAAGGAACCCATAGTCAATTCTCAGAAAAAGAATTGGACCCTCCATACATCATTATCATATCAGCTTATAAACACATCCCCACCGAGGGGCTCGAGCCTACCCTGAATTAGGGCGATCGGGCCTTAGTCGACCACGCGGGCACAGTGCGGGTTGGTCGACTTCACACACAACCTGCGAGTTTCTTCGCAAGCGTGTGCAGGTTTCCTCACGATGTTTTCCTTTACAGTAAGAGCGTCAGATACACGTAAATATGAAATCTACATTCGAAATCACATTAGACGTGGCAAGATGCGAACCACGACCTCCCGGATAGGAGGCGGCGTACCTAGGCGTTACGCCAATCAATATATTATCAAGGACTTACCAATCTATCTATCTTCTATCTATATATATAAAAATGAATTGCTGTTCGTTAGTCTCGCTAAAACTCGAGAACGGCTGGACCGATTTGGCTAATTTTGGTATTGAATTATTTGTGGAAGTCCAGAGAAGGTTTAAAAGCTAAATAAATATGAAAAAACTCGAAATTAAATTTAAAAAAATAAAAAATAAAATATCAGTCAAAAAAGATTGGTTTTAGGGTAGGGTAGTGTAGTGTAGGTGTAGTATAGTTAGGGTAGGGTAGGGTAGTGTAGTATAGGGTAGGGTAGTGTAGGGTAGGGTAGGGTTGGGTAGTGTAGTGTAGGGTAGGGTATGGTAGGGTAGGGTTGGGTAGTGTAGTGTAGTGTAGGGTAGGGTAGTGTAGGGTAGTGTAGGGTAGGGTAGTGTAGTGTAGTGTAGGGTAGGGTAGGGTTGGGAAGTGTAGTGTATGGAGGGTAGGGTAGTTTAGGGTAGTGTAGGGTAGGGTAGGGTAATGTAGTGTAGGTTAGGGTAGTGAAGTGAAGTGTAAGGTGAAACGAAGTTCGCCGGGACAGCTAGTTGTAGATAAAAAAGGTATGTCTCCAAAATAAATTCTGAAGGGCGAATATTTTTTTTTATACGATATGTTACAAAGTTTAACTGGGTATTCTTTCATCATACTGAACAACTTTTCCTAAGGTACTTAGTCAGTTTTTACAAATATTTTTTTCTATAGCTGATCGTTTTGTGTATTAAGAGTGAATTTTATTGCGTGACTATCTCTTGGGAAATGTTGTTCAGTATGATGAGTGGAAGCCCCAGTTAATGGGTCCTGGGTACACTAATTTTATTACTCTCTGGGTACACTAATTTGGTTCATTATCATCATCATATCAGCCGAAGGACGTCCACTGCTGGACATAGGTCTCCCCCAAGGATCTCCACGACGACCGGTTCTGCGCTGCCCGCATCCAGCGGCTTCCCGCGACCTTCAACAGGTCATCGGTCCACCAAGTGGGAGGCCAGCCTACACTACACCCTGGATACACTAATTTTGTACACCCTGGGTACATTATTTAATTTTGTTACACCCTGGGTACATTATTTAATTTTGTTACACCTTGGGTATACTAATTTTGTAACACCCTACATTATTTTGTTACACTCTGAGTACACTAATTTTGTTACACCCTGGGTACTCTAATTTTGTTACATCCTGGGTTTACTAATTTTGTTACAGCCTGGGTACACTAATTTTGTTACACCCTAGGTACATTAATTTTGTTACACCCTGGGTATACTATTTTTGTTACACCCTAGCTACACAAATTTTGTTACTCCCCGGTTATACTAATTTTATTACACCCTTAGAATACTAATTTTGTTACACCCTAGGTACACTAATTTTATAACACCCTGGGTACACAAATTTTGTTACACCGGGTACACTAATTGTGTTATACCTGGGTTTGCAAAACCTCTTTCAACCAACCCTAGCACTAGTGTAAGCCGCTGCTGCGTACCTTCGTTTTTAGGGACCGGGACAGAGTCTTCCTTGTCAGCATCTCCCTTCTCTTGGTGCTCCTCGCGCATGTAGCCGAGCAGGCGCGTGATCTTGTCGAACGGCTGCGCCGCCGCCGAAGCGCGGTTCGAGCACTGCATCACTGCACATTGCACGATCACAGATGAGATACTAGTTACTTCGTGCACAATACAAATTAAAGTGACGGTATAACCAACCACCTCGGGTTTATATAGTTTCCGTCAAGTAAAAAAGACCGCTGAGCGACAATGGACGAAATGTGTTTCCGCACGAGTACAGTCGCGCCCGAAAGTACTTGGCTATTGTTTTATAATAATTAAGATAAGAGTAATGCTTATAATATAAGAGCGTCGGTGGCGCAAACGGCAAGGGCCGCAACCTCCTATCTGGGAGGTCGTGGTTCGAGTCCTGCCGCATACCAATGTGTTTTCGAATTTAGATGTCATATGTACGTGAAGGAAAACATCGTGAGGAAACCTGCACACATCTGCGAAGAACTCGACGGTTGTGTGTGAAGTTGACCATCCCGTACTGGGCTCGCGTGATTGACTAAGGCCCGATCGACCTAGTTCAGGGTAGGCTCGAGCCCCTCGGTGGGGACGTATATGATGAACTGATGTGATGAATGCTTATTGTATAAAAATATTAAGTACTTTTTAGGCTGTTGTATGGATGACAGCGGACTTCGGGGCGGTAGCGGCGCGTTCAAACAAGCCGACTTGCCGGTAGCGGGCTGCTCCTTTGTACGCGCCGCTGGCTGGCGCCCTGATGCCCGCTGTCATCCAGACCGCGGCCTTTTTACTTTGGAACCGGCTGCCGCGACTGTACTCGTGGTTCTCTTCCACAAGGCTCTCGCCTTGCAGAGTACCAGGACAAGCGTCTTGGCGGCAAGACCTACCGCAACTGGTCCTTGTCTTTGCCTTATGGTGCTGGCAGGAATAGCGGCCCTCACTATATGACCTAGCTGTCGGTGAGTGGGGACGCTTTATCATAAACCTGGAAGTTTAGCGTATCTGGTAGATGTACGAGAGGGAATGTAACCGTGCGCAAACACATCTTCTCCAGTCGCTCAGCGGTCTCTTTACGTGATAGGATCTATTAAGGGGTATTTATACGGTAATTTGTACTGTAACTGTATAAAAATGTATTGTGTGTGCTGGGTGAAATCCTAAATAAACGCTTATCTATCTATACTTTGTGCTAAACAAAGTCTGGACTATAATTAAGTCCTGACTACAATTAAATTACAATTTGGCAGTTAAAGTGCATTTAGATTTTTGGGCGTAGTCGGCCGGCGCATCTGTGGCACAGGCACAGGGCGTATCATATCTGCACAACTGCTATACAGGCTGTCCGCTAGTACATCTACTATTTCTTGACTAGTTCATACCTTTGATTATTTACTCTCTAGATATAGCGCGCTATATCAGAATCATCGAAAAAAATAACGGATAACTGTTGGCCGATAATCAACGCCCACCAAGAAAAATAGTATGGCAGGCGCGGGTCACGAACACAAGCACAACAACATAGAGTCTTCATTTAAAAAAGAAACGTTTTTTGTATGGAGACCCCCTTAAGTTTTCACTTTTTCTAATTTTTAGTATTTGTTGATATAGCGGCAACAGTAATACATCATGTGCGAAAATTTTAACTGTCTAGCTACCACGGTTTATGAATTACAGCGTGGTGACAGACGGACAGACATTCCCTCTCGTATATCTACCAGATACGCTAGAATACCAGGTTTATGATATAGCGTCCACACTCACCGACAGCTAGGTCATAACGTGAGGGCCGCTATTCCTGCCAACACCATAAGGTGAAGACAAGGACCAGTTACGGTAGGTCTTGCCGCCAAGACGCTTGTCCTGGTACTCTGCAAGGCGAGTGCCTCGTGGAAGAGAACCACTACCGCTTCTCTGGCGTCCCGAGAGGGGATCGAACCGCCAGCACCGAAAGTCGCGAGGTGAGCGCGCCTACAGCTCCGGGACCTACCTGGACAGTAGACGGACAGACAGTCGGACGGACAGCGATGTCTTAGTAATAGGGTCCCGTTTTTACCCTTTGGGTACAGAACCCTATAAAGGTGGCCCGTTTTTATCGCAGGGTATATAGGTGACGCTTTATCTAGAGAGTAAATAATCAAAGACTCACACATCGGTGCCTACCAAAGTCATTATTTTCCAATTAAAACTAGGAGATCTGTAGAAGAATCAAGGTCACCGACATGGATCACGGAAGTGGCAATGAGCAGTATAGGTCATCATCATATCAGCTCATATACGTCCCCACCGAGGGGCTCGAGCCTACCTTGAATTAGGGCGATCATGCCTTAGTCGACCACGCGGGCCAAGTGCGGGTTGGTCGACTTCACACACAACCTTCGAGTTTCTTCGCATGCGTGTGCAGGTTTCCTCACGATGTTTTCCTATTCACCGTTAAAGCAATCGGTAAGTATATGTACGTAAGTTTTTGAAAAACTCATTGGTACATTGGCCGTCCAGATTTGAACCCGGTACCTCTGGTTAGATGGACCGAGTCGTTACCGGTTGAGCCACCGACGCTTTTTATTTATAGGTCATACATATCTCGAATATATAAAAGCTAACTACTCCCGAAGTGCCCACAAAAGTGTTTTTTTATACAGTTTTATAAGTTTTGACCCTGCGAGTGTTCCTGGTAAGGTGTCGGTGTTGGTGTCAGACTGTCAGGTGTTGCGAGCTCATGGCAAAGTATATAATATATTAGTACTAACATACAGTATGGACACTACCTGCCGCTCTCTAGATTGCGACCTCACCCCCTCGTCACCCAGATTGATACAGATTGGTTACAGTTTGGTTGTCGAACATACAGGATTTCGCCGCCATTTTGTTTGTTCGTCATTCCTTTTTTGAAATGTCATTTCTGGCCCGTTGTATGAAGTGTCCAGGGTGTGTTCATGGTAAGATAAGATAAGTTAAGATATACGTCAAAACTTATAAAACTGTAAAAAGGTTTCACTTCTGTCGGCATTCCCGGAGTGATTAGGTTATTTTTCAATTGCACCTTTTTGTGTGTTATATCACCTTCACCAGGTCATCTGTGTCCAGCGAGTGGGAGTCCTGCCTACGCTATGTTTTTCGATGCGCGGTCGCCACTCGAGAGCTTTACTGCCCCAACAGCCATCTGTTCTAAGAGCTATGTGCTCCGCCCACTGCCATTTAAGTTCAGCAATTTTGAGAGCTATGTCTGTTACTTTGGTTCTCTTACGGATCACCTCGTTTCTGATTCGATCACGCAGAGAAACTCCGAGCATAGCACGCTCCATTGCCCTTTGGGTGACCTTGAGCTTTCTTATGAGGCCCATAGTAAGCGACCATGTCTCAGTTCCGTAAGTCATCACTGGCAACACACACTGGTCGCAGACCTTGGTCTTAAGACACTACGGTATCTGGGACGTAAAGATATTGCGAAGCTTCCCGAACGCTGCCCAGCCGAGTTGGATACGACGATGAAGGTGAAGGTTGCGGGAAGCCGCTGGATGCGGGCAGCGTAGAACCGGTCGTCGTGGAAATCCTTGGGGGAGGCCTTTGTCCAGCAGAGGACATCCTTCGGCTGATATGATGATGATGATCATCATCATCAAATAGGTTTGATAAAAAGTATTATAATAAAGAACGGTTCGTAGCTTAGTGTAATTTGTGTGGTTGGGTTGATCGCGCAGGTTAGCTGACCTGAAGCACGGTCATTACCCAGATGGGTTTGACTGTTAGTGGCATTTTTTTAAGACCATTTCCGTGCTTCGCAAGCCACGTGGCTCCTCCGTCCCTAAAATTAGCAACTCGATTCACGATGTTTCAAACATCCAACGAAATAGCTTGAAAATAAACTTCTTGTCAGCTCGTGCTGCAACGTGACTGTTACGTCAATCGCTGCTAACGAATCGTGTGAAAATTGTGGTTTTTAATTCATTATAAATAAAAAAGGATGAATTTCCAAAGAGTCAGAGAACAAAATAAATTTATATTGTTTTGTTATGAAGTTCATAAGTTATAATGTTGCAATTAAAATTGCAGCAGTTCTATGGTTACAACTAGAAAAAAAACCCCTTTTTTATAAGGATATTTTTTTCTTCAGTTCTGTGTATAAAACCGGGTCGTCTTGAAGAAATCGCTTTGAGCGATAAGACCGCCCAAATTGTACCGCTATAGTACCTACCTATACAGGTGTGACAAAATTGGTGTAGGGTAGGTCCCGTTAACTGGGGGTTCTACTCGTCAGACTGAACAACTTTCTTCAAGGAACCCATAGTCAATTCTCGAAAAAAAAAATTTGGACCCTCCCTACGAACAACATAGGACCCTCCATACTAAAATGCACAAAATCGTTCGAACAGCTGATCGATTTGTATAAGGAAAAAAATTACGTATTCAGCAAAGTTGTTCAGTATGATGAGTAGAAGCCCCATTAACGGGACCTACACCAATTTTGTTACACCCTGTATATGTCCTTTGGGTGGCAACACACACTGGTCGAAGACCTTGGTTGGAGTTTTTGGCGGGATTTGTGGTGAACGCATTCGTAGTTTTATTTTATTGTTTTCTGCTAGAGTTTTATTTCAAAACGTGGTGCATTTTGAAGAAAATCATCTGGTGCACGTGAGCCATCCACATTTGGAGAACAAGAAAATAAAATGAAATAGGACATAAAGACCCGACTTGCACTGGGTGCAGTTTTATGGACACCCATACTGTGACCGGGTGCTCCAACTCAGAATGAGGCTGCTGCAAATACTGTCAAGAACCCCAGAGATGATTTGTAATGCATTGGCACAAGCATTTCAAATCTAAAAATAAATGAAGACGAAAAATGAAGATTGTCCCAAAAGGGCGTGTACCCAGAGACGTTAATATATTTTAACCAACCAACAAGAAGACCTTGATGGTCTTAAGACACTGCGGAGTTTGGGACGTGAAGATGTTGTGAAGCTTCCTGAACACTTCCCAGCCGAGTTGTATTAGACGATTGATCTCTGTATTGAAGTTGGACCTACCTAACTGGACTGTTTGTCCCAGGACACATATTCGGCAACAACATCCAGTGTAGAGTGTAGAAGTACACGATGTTTCATAGAGATGCGAAAAATCCAGGAGATCGGAGGCCTATTCTCCGAACCCAACATCGTCTGCGAAACTAAAGCTGCCAGACTGCAGTGGCTCGGCCACGTGGAGAGGATGAGAGAGGATCACGTAAAAAACGTATTTTGGACGACTGAGGAAAAAACGCCCGGTTGAACTACCCAGATACCGCTGGAAAGATGTAGTCAAAAAAGACCTCAACGCCTCCCAGATAGCCAACTGGCAAGAAGTGGCACAGGATCGTTTGTGACGGTTGACGAAAAAAGTGTCGGAGGCCAAGATCCTCTTCGGGTCGCTGAGCCAACGCAGTAAGTAATGATGAATGGTCGGTCACCTCCACCCCCTTCCGCATCAGAACGGAAGCCGACCTTCAAAAAATAATTTAAATTTAATTCAAATTAATCTAAATAATATTTGTTCGCTACTAACTAAGACGCTTATTATGCCTCAAAATAATAGTTTGGGAATCGCAGATCAGCTGTTGTGTGAATGCCTCACTCTTATCTATAAAGCAATTGGGTATGCTAAAAAAAAATATGTATTTTTTTTAATTTTTTTTCTGATGGTTTAGACCATTTTGAAAAACTAATTTGAATATTTCATTTTTTAAGCCTCTAGATATTTTTAAATATTTTTTTAAATTTTGAAACCTTGATGACGTCATCGGTTCACATTACTATGAAACGAACAGCCCTTTTTCTATGACGATGAAATGAATAGGCCTTGACGTCAACTGTCAAGTCACTCAAGTCAATCATTCCCAAAGGTTTTTTGGCGGGATTTGTGGTAGACGCATTCGTAGTTTTATTTTGTTGTTTTTTCATTGCACCGGCACTAGCATTACAAATCCAACAGCTAAGGAAGCCTAAATACGTCAGACCTGGCTGTATGGTCTTAGTAACCTTTGCCTTTTCCGAAACGAAACTATCACAAAGCCAACAACGAAACGTCAAAGTCAAAATTTACTTGTCATCAAACATCATAATCTATGTATGGACAAGGCCTTCAGAGTTTAAATGTTTTTTAGAACCACAATAAAAATTGGACCTCTAATGAATATCTTACCCATTTAAGTATTTAATTTGAATGACTTTCTAATAATATTTGATTGTTTCAAACGTAGTTTTTGGTGGATGATAAATAAATAGTGCCTTTTTCAGTGCTCGACGAAAGCTCGTCCTCAAATGCAAGGTCCGTAATTGATATGACAAGTAAGAGTGCACGTTCCGTTCAGTGGTGAAATAAGGTTTTATTGTAAACTCGTGACGTCATAGGGGTCAAATGAAGGTTATTGTCCTTTTCCGATTTTTTTACGCAATCTTTTACTTTTTCGAGTGGAAAATGAAAAAATATGGCTTTAAATAAAAATATCTCGAAATGGTTTTTTTATTTTCATGGCTTATAAAAAATTTAGCATACCCAATTAGCGGAATCGTACCCGTTTTTACCTACTTTTTTTGTTCGAAACTGACCGATAGATTGTTTACAACAAGGTTCTGTTTGCTTTGCTATTTTTATAACGCAAGTAATAAAATTCTATTTATTGACTGGGATTACTGCACCAAACAGGTATCGATGCCACAACCGTTGGTTTACAATTATTATAACTCTCGCATAAATATACCCGCTTTGTTAATTTATTTAGAGTTTATTCACATTAGCTCACATATTGCTTGTTTTGCTTTGTTTGGCGCTTACAACTATGACGGTAAAGTACACAAAATAGATATTAGGATTCCATACGCCCGTAGTTATGCCGACATATCGCTTTTACATAGTGGAATTTATACTTATATAAATAAAAGGTTCTGCGTCATTTAATATTTTTTACCAGAACACTCGAGGGCTGCGTACGAAAACTAACATATTTAAGAGGGAAGAATAGCTTCGCGATCCTAACGAAATAGGTATTTGGGAAAACATTTGCTATCGCTCGTGCGCTTATGCCCCCGGGCATCGCGCACAGCACATACAAAGAGCCTCACGCACACATCGACGGACGCTGCCAGTTGGCGAGAAGTTGCGACGAAAGGCGGAGTGTTTTCTTACTTAGGTACCTACGGATAGTGATTGTTGTGGCGTCCCCGACACTCCGCTACAGAGACATTGAATGTAATAGCAGTAGGGAATAGTGATAATTTCAAGTGAGTATTTTGTTATGTAGATAATAGTAATTAGCAAGGAGTATAAACTAAATTGATTTTTGATAAATCGGCTTGTTGACGATATGCTATGCGCCCTAAATGACTGAAATTTTGTATTGTAAGGTTATTTAGGTATTTGCAGTGTATCTAAAATAAATAAAGTTTAAAAAAACACGCTTTAAAAGTACATCAGACTAAAAAGTAAAAGATAATTCTTAATATAAGTTAAAAATAATAATTAACGAAAAATATAACTAGAATTACTAAAATAATACTAGATTATTGTGAAAAAGCGTGGGACGCTCTGTGTCATATTTTTCGTCTATCGAGCAACCCACACTTTTTCACAAATAAGACTAGTATTTTTTGTTAATTATTATTTTCAACTTATATTAAGAATAATTTTTTACTTTTTAGTCTGATGTACTTTAAAAGCGTGTTTTTTAGTTTTTTTAAACTCTATTTTCATTTAGTTCAAACTTATGAGATTATTATATTGTCGCTGATTCTTGATAAGTCTACAAAGTTTGAATTAAATTTGTCCGTTTAAAGTGGGTCAAAATCGAGTCCAAAGGAGTCGGTTACATACAAACATACAGGTGGAGCATTTTTTTTAATTAAAAATTTGAGTGCGTTTGGCTGCACCTCACCTGATAATAAAAGCGTGATAAAATATTATGCTAGTTATTGTGAACGAAACTACTAATGTGATACTATATTAATTAAACGAGTATACCTAACGTGACCATCTAAATAATAAGACGTAGTGATGAAACGATTTCGATTAATCGTAATCGTCGATTATGGACATTTCACGATTAATCGTAATCGTCCAATTATCTAGCGATTTTTTTTTTTCAAAAAATAATTTAATAACGTGACATACTTTGTGAAGGCGCAGGATATCTATTGTTCATGCGTGTATCCGAACTCTTCTTTGCCTGGCCTGATGTTGGTTTCGCGATTTGGAGAAATTGAGAAAAACACAACCTATGCGATAGCTACGGCTCTGGACCCAAGATTTAAGATTCGTACATTTAGACAACCTACAACTTCAATGAACGTAAAAACCGCCTTATATACTCTTTGTTCAGAGCGTAGACATGTTGTCGCTGGAAATGAAACGATTGATAACCTAACCTCTGCAACACAGTCATCCTCCAGTAAACCAGGAATTTGGGATATTTGTAAAGAGATAATAGAGGACACAGCAATGGATGAGCTCCTAATCACATTACAAAGTAGGTAAAATTTATTTGTCGAAGTTATTTATTTTCTTAGTATAAATAAAATTAACAAAAATCAATTTAGAAATTCAGGGTTTAAATTAAAATAATAATTTATTTACAAGTATTCAACGAGTTTAACTTCAGTAAGAAATGATATTTTCTTATAAGTAATTTATTCTTTTTCAGACAATCCTATTAAAGAAGAAGTTGATTCCTATCTCAGATCACCTAATCTGCAACCAGATGCTGATGTATTTCAATTTTGGAAGGAAACTACACAATATGGCCTACTAAAAGAGTTAGCAAAAAAATACTTTTCAATCAAACCATCGTCAGTGGCATCGCAGATGTTATTCTCCGCCGCTGGGTTGATTCAAACTGAAAAACGGAACAGATTGATGCCCGTAAAGCTAGAAATGTTATTGTTTTTTGAACAAAAATTAAAAGTATATTAATTTTTAATTACTGATACCTTTTTATGATACTAAATCTTATGTTCATTTGTCCATAATACTTTGTTTTATTAATACACACCAATAATCGGTATCGTAATCGTAATCGTCGATTATTAGGTGCAATAATCGTAATCGTGATCGTAATCGCTAAGTGATAATCGTTTCATCACTAATAATAAGTAGGTTTTATGGGTTCCTTACAAAAAAACGGAACCCTTACAGGATCACTCGTGCGCCTGTGTGTCTGTCCGTCTGTCACAGCCATCACAGATCACTGTCCGAAACTACTGGACCATATCAAGTGAAATCAGGTAGGATGGTGTAATCCTATCACCCAAACACAGATGTGCAGTCAATAAATATTTTCAAAAATTAAGGGTATTTTCGGGGGACCAATTAGGAAATTTTAAAAAAAAATTTGCAGACCTTACTATGTCATATTAATGTCAAATGAACAACTTCGAACAATTTTGCATTATTATTTTTGGTTTTTGTTAATTTTCTTATAAAGCACTACACCGATTTTGATAAAATTTATATGGGACCACATGGGAAGCACTAGCTTTCGAAGAAAAAAAGAATCATCGAAATCGGTTCACCCAATAAAAGTTCTGAGGTAACACTTAAAAAAAAAAAAAAAAACATACAGTCGAATTGAGAACCTCCTCCTTTTTGGAAATCGCTTGGAAAAAGACGAAAATTGACCATTCCCCCCATTAGGTGATTACTCCAAAACTACAAAATATAGTTTATTGCTTGAAGATTACAGGAAAACCTATAAGAATTCTATCAATTGTAAATAAAGTGGTAAACTCTTATTTATTACGTAAATTTACGGAAAATAGTTCACTAAAACACCACTAGATAGCGCTAGTGCATCTTACTGTGACGATTTCAAATGTGATATTTTTAATTATTTAAAAATCACCCTAAATGTCTTTGTAATTGTACGGAACCCTCTCTACGCGAGTTCAACTCGCACTTGGTCGTTTTTTTTTAGTTCACATAAGTTGAACTACTTATGCCTTAGTAAGTAACATGACTTCTAATATCTAAGCAGTTGTTTGCGAGTGAAAAAATAATAGGTAGATACTTCAATTAATTTATCGTTTGGTCTGTTTGCGAAAGTGGGACGTTTTTTCCCTCGCTGGGGACAGCGGGACGAACAGCCTGAAAAAGGGACTATGGTCACGTTTAGTATAGGTACCGTATTTTTTTTTATTCTTATTCGTGGACCGTTGAAATGAGTAGGTGGATAAGCCACATTACGGTTTTGGTTTTATTAGGGATCTGAATTTTTTTTTTTTTGAAATGACAAGCTTGTTGTTGGCCGTGGGGGCCTTTACAACTTCACCGGGCAGGGGAGGCGAGTACGGAAGGCACTCAACCTAGTGCAAAGCAAAAAGATAAGGGCTCTGAAGCAAAACAACAAACTCTAATGCTAGCTCATCACATCGCTATTCGTGTTCGCGTATTCGTCTTATTCGTCCAAATGCGACGATGGCAAATTCGGCTACATTCACGAACATGTTTAGCTGCTGTAACGTCTTGGAACAGCGAAGTACAAACACACAATCGTTAACAAAAAAAAGCAATGTAATCTATTTTGAGTTAGGAAGAAATAAAACAATAATCACTGTTCAATCTTTTTCTGGAAAACCTACTAATATTAACTTTTCCCACTCCCAGAATTTTTTAAACAGATAGATATCGATAGCGTGGGTGGGATCCCATCTCTACTATCGACTTCACCATCGACATCTCTATTGTACGTGTGCTTTGCTTTCCCCCCGACCCCCACTCGTGCGATAGAGAGCGTTGCAGCTCGCAACTGACAATAGGTACTTTTCTGGACGAAATTCCCATTTCGGGAGAAAACGGTTTTCACTAACTAAATCTTAACAAATCTCTTTGATTTTGATGTCGATCGTTTCAGCACAATATATTCTAGGTTTATAGGTTTCGCTTTTAAAAAAAAATACATTGATTTTGTTCAAAAAACGGCTTAATTCGACACAGTTTTAATCACAAAAATTACGTTACTTGAGCTGCCTATAAGTTTGAATCCATAGCAAATTTTGAAAAAAGGAAAAGCTATAAACCTAGTAATTCATTGTGTCAATAACATACTAAAAAATCATGGTGATTGGAAAATATTTAGAAGTGGAAAAACGTTTTCTCTTTTTGTATGGACGAGCACGTACTATTCTTCCCTCTTAAGAGGAATTTGTTGCTTAATGACTTTGATGTTGTTTCGATTACTGAGACGTGGTTGATGGACAGTATATTTGACCAGGAATTATTTGACGGTAGGTATTTAGTTTGGAGGCGTGACAGAAATTATGCTTCAACGAATCAAAAATATGGTGGTGGAGTGCTTTTGGCAGTTCGTCGCGACCTCGCCGCGGTCGAGCGCCCGGAATGGCGTTCTTCGGCTGAGGATATCTGGGTCACATTGAGTATACGGAGTATGAGAACTACCGTCAAAACTCATCTTTGCACTTTATACTTGTGTAGTGAAAACTCTGGTAACACTTACACCACACAACTTCAAAATTTCACAGATAAGCTGTTTGAAATAGTTAGTACGCATCCGAACGATAATTTCATTATTTTAGGTGATTTTAACTTCCCAAACGTAGTTTGGAGTGCTCTTCATAATGCACTAGTACCCTCAAGTATCACGGGTGCGGCTCAGGAATATTTCTTTGATACTATTAACTTATGCAACTTAAATCAGTTCAACCACGCTCAAAATGCAAACAACAAAATTTTAGACCTGATTTTTTCTAACCACCACCTGGATATACAGATTTGCTCGGACCCACTTGTACCTGAGGATGTACATCACAAGTCTTTGGAAATATTGCTGACGCTCCACACTCCTACATCCCTTAAAATAAATAAAAGAACTAAATACTTTTATAAAAAAGGTGACTATAGGCTATGTGCTTGGATTTGAATATGATACAGTGGCGTACAGTTCTGCTAACAGGCTCGCTTGACGATGCTGTTACTGTTTTTTATGATTATTTAAATAATCTACGAGATAAACACATACCTAGCAATAAAGTATCCCCTAGTAGTTTCCCACCTTGGTATAATTTCAGTTTAAAAAAGTTGTTAAGGGAAAAGTACAAATTTTGGATTAAATACAAAAAATATGGAAACCGTGAAGACTATCAGACATTTTCGTTACTGCGCAAAAGGGCTAAGGTACTTGAGGCTGTTTGTTTTAAGTCCTACATTTCTCGTACTGAAGATTCTATTTCAACTCATCCCAAACTCTTTTGGTCCCATGTTAAATCATTAAGTAAGGCTGCGCACGGCCTACCATCTACAATGAGTTATGATGGTACTTCAGCTGATAAGGGTGAAGATGTTTGTAATCTGTTTGCGTCTTACTTTCAGTCCACATTTCTCTTGTCAAATAGTGCATTTCAACCGCCAATTCAACCGATAAATTCGGATGCTCCGAATATTTCCAAGAGCTCTCTAGGCCTTGCTGATATATCTATAGATGTGACTGATGTTCTTAAATTACTTGAAACGCTGGATACCAGTAAAGGTGCCGGTCCAGATAATGTTCCTCCCTTGCTTATAAAGATGTGTTGTAAGAGTCTGGTGGAGCCCCTATGTACTCTATTTCAAAGGTCCATTAATGAAGGGGTTGTTCCTAGACTATGGAAATCGGCGTTTATCACACCCGTTCACAAGAGTGGTGACAAAAGCGACATCAAAAACTACAGGCCGATTTCCAAATTATGTATTTTTGCTAAAGTTTTCGAAAGAGTAGTTTACAATCAGGTTTACACCGCGCTCTCGTACTCTTTTATACCTCAACAACATGGTTTCCTCAAGCGTCGCTCCACTGTTACTAACCTCCTTTTATTCCATGATTTTGTTACTATTGGTATGGATTCTGGTGAACAAGTTGACGTCATATTTACTGATTTCAGCAAGGCCTTTGACCGCATAGATCACAGTATACTACTACAAAAGTTATACAATGCTGGAATCCATGGAAACTTATACAGATGGTTTACTTCATACATATACAATCGCAGTCAGGCTATTGCAATAAATGGTTACACATCTTCCTGGAGTCTTATCCCTTCAGGTGTCCCCCAAGGATCCTTATTAGGGCCCTTGCTTTTTATTGTATTTATAAATGATGTCAGTAAGTGTTTTTACCATTCTGACTGCTTGTTGTACGCTGACGACATGAAAATATTTAAAACCATCAGTAGTGTTAACGATTCACTACTTTTACAAGAGGATTTAAATCGGTTTCAGGACTACTGCATCTTAAACAAACTTGACCTAAATGTCTCCAAGTGTTACTTTATCACATTTACCCGCAAAACTAATATCTTACCGACTAGCTACTTTTTAAAAGACCATCAGCTGACCAAAGTCAGCTGTATGAGAGATCTTGGAGTTTTCGAAGACTCTAAGTTTATTTTTGACCAGCACGTCGATAACATAGTCAAGAGGGCTTCTAAGACACTTGGTTTCATCATAAGGTGTTGTAAAAACTTTTCCAAACTTAAAACTTTAAAAATCATCTATTGCAGTTTCGTACGCAGTATCCTTGAGTACGCTTCTGAAGTATGGAATCCTTCTTATGACAAGTATAAATACAGAATTGAAATGATTCAAAAAAAATTTATGCGTTATTTACAGTACAAAAGTGGTTGTGTCGATATTAATTTCCCACCCCCTCAACCATCTCTGTGTAAAAAAATCTCAACATTCTGTTGCTATGTTGCGATAAAGTTTATAGAAATCAACCAAAAATCGTTTTTTTTGTTCTCTCATGAACATTATCGGACTTTTTTTATATATTTTTTATTCACAATTGGTAAACCCTTGACAACATCTCACCTGGTGGTAAGTGATGATGTTGCCGAAGATGGCAGCGGGCTTACCAAGATTCCCCAACGCAATGGGGAACTGGCTATCTTATCTTCATGCCGGAACACACCAATGATATCAACATTGATATTTGGCGGCAAGACTTAGATAAAATGGTGGTAGCTAGCCAGACGGGCTTAGAAAATTCCCTACCACCAACCAAACCGAGTCTTACAATTGACCCCGCCGGGAATCGAACCCACGACCTCCTGTGTAAACCCAGTGAACTTTGCCTCTGAGCTACGAAGGCGGTTAAAACTGTTCTATTATTACAGAATAATTAAGTTCTATTATTAAGACTGTTCTATTATTACGGAATAATTAAGAAATTGGCCAACTTTTATGTGCGAGTCTGACTCGCGCAAGTCGCGCACGAAGGTTTCCTTACCTATATCTATAAAAACGACAAAAAAATCACGTTTGTTGTATTCCAATACAATCTATGTCCTTTTTTATAATACAGATTACCTACAAGCTACGTGGTTGCGAGGTGATTGCCAAATTTTGTCAAGATTGGTTGAGGTGTTGAAGCGTGTAGAGGTAACAAACAAACACAGTTTCACATTTAAAATTTAGCTTTTGCCCGCGGCTTCGCTCGCGTGAACGTAGTTTCTGTAACAACTATCTTCGAGGGTGCGCAGTGCGCAAGTGGCTGGCGAGCGTGGAAATTGAGTTTTCTCTAAATCCCTGGAACTAGGTATTTCGGGTTATGATAATTATTAGTAGTTTGTGTCACTTTCCAACTCCACAGCTATCTGTGCACAATAGCATGAATTCCTTCGCTTTATGTGCCAGAAATTAATAAAAAGAGAGTTCACAATATCCCACGGGAACCACTTAAAAATTGGTATAAAGAAGAAGCCTATATGTTAATCCAGGTCCTATCGGTCTACCTACCCAATTCCATCCAGATCCGTTTAGCGGTTCTAGCGTGATTAAATAACAAACGTCAATCCATCCATCGAAACTTTCACGTTTATAAATAGAGGGAAGAATAGTACGTGCTCGTCCATACAAAAAGAGAAAACGTTTTTCCACTTCTAAATGTTTTCCAATCACCATGATTTTTTAGTATGTTATTGACACAATGAATTACTAGGTTTATAGGTTTTCCTTTTTTCAAAATTTGCTATAGATTCAGACTTATAGGCAGCTCAAGTAACGTAATTTTTGTGATTAAAACTATGTCGAATTAAGCCGTTTTTTGAACAAAATCAATGTATTTTTTTTAAAAAAAGCGAAACCTATAAACCTATAATATATTGTGCTGAAACGATCGACATCAAAATCAAAGAGATTTGTTGAGATTTAGTTGGTGAAAACCGTTTTCTCCCGAAATGGGAATTTCGTCCAGAAAAGTACCTATTGTCAGTTGCGAGCTGCAACGCTCTCTATCGCACGATTGGGGGTCGGGGGGAAAGCAAAGCACACGTACAATAGAGATGTCGTTGGTGAAGTCGATAGTAGAGATGGGATCCCACCCACGTTATCGATATCTATCTGTTTAAAAAATTCTGGGAGTGGGAAAAGTTAACATTAGTAGGTTTTCAAGAAAAAGATTGACCAGTGATTATTGTTTTATTTCTTCCTAACTCAAAATGGATTACATTGCTTTTTTTTAAAAACGATTGTGTGTTTGTACTTCGCTGTTCCAAGACGTTACAGCAGCTAAACATGTTCGTGAATGTAGCCGAATTTTCCATCGTCGCATTTGGACGAATAAGACGAATACGCGAACATGAATAGCGATGTGATGTGCTAGCATTAGAGTTCGTTGTTTTGCTTCAGAGCCCTTATCTTTTTGCACTAGGTTGAGTGCCTTCCGTACTCGCCTCTCCTGCCCGGTGAAGTTGTAAAGGCCCCCACGGCCAACAACAAGCTTGTCATTTCGCAAAAAAATAAAAAATTTCAGAGCCCTAATAAAACCAAAACCGTAATGTGGCTAATCCACCTACTCATTTCAACGGTCCACGAATAAGAATTAAAAAAAAATACGGTACCTATACTTAACGTGACCATAGTCCCTTTTTCAGGCTGTTCGTCCCGCTGTCCCCAGCGAGGGAAAAAACGTCCCACTTTCGCAAACAGACCAAACGATAAATTAATTGAAGTATCTACCTATTATTTTTTCACTCGCAAACAACTGCTTAGATATTAGAAGTCATGTTACTTACTAAGGCCATAAGTAGCTCAACTTATGTGAACTTAAAAAAAACGACCAAGTGCGAGTTGAACTCGCGTAGAGAGGGTTCCGTACAATTACAAAGACATTTAGGGTGATTTTTAAATAATAAAAAATACACATTTGAAATCGTCACATTAAGATGCACTAGCGCTATCTAGTGGTGTTTTAGTGAACTATTTTCCGTAAATTTACGTAATTAATTGAGTTTACCACTTTATTTACAATTGATAGAATTCTTATAGGTTTTCCTGTAATCTACAAGCAATAAACTATATTTTGTAGTTTTGGAGTAATCACCTTATGGGGGGAATGGTCAATTTTCGTCTTTTTCCAAGCGATTTCCAAAAAGGAAGAGGTTCTCAATTCGACTGTATGTTTTTTTATTTATTTTATAAGTGTTACCTCGGAACTTTTATTGGGTGAACCGATTTTGATGATTTTTTTTTCTTGGAAAGCTAGTGCTTCCCATGTGGTCCCATATAAATTTTATCAAAATCGGTGTAGTACTTTATTAGAAAATTAACAGAAATCAAAAATAATAATGCAAAATTGTTCGCAGTTGTTAATTTGATATATGACACAGTAAGGTCTGCAAAACTTTTTTTTAAATTTCCTAATTGGTCCCCCGAAAATACCCTTAATTTTTAAAAATATTTATTGACTGCACATCTGTGTTTGGGTGATAGGATTACACCATCCTACCTGATTTAACTTCATATGGTCCAGTAGATTCGGACAGTGATCTGTGATGGCTGTGACAGACGGACAGACAGACAGGCGCACGAGTGATACTATAAGGGTTCCGTTTTTGCACGGAACCCATAAAACCTACTTATTATTTAGATGGTCACGTTAGGTATACTCGTATAATTATTATAGTATCACATTAGTAGTTTCGTTCACAATAACTAGCATAATATTTTATCACGCTTTTATTATCAGGTGAGGTGCGCCAAACGCACTCAAATTTTTAATTAAAAAAAAATGCTTCACCTGTATGTTTGTATGTAACCGACTCCTTTGGACTCGATTTTGACCCACTTTAAACGGACACATTTAATTCAAACTTTGTAGACTTATCAAGAATCAGCGACAATATAATAATTTCATAAGTTTGAACTAAAAAATAAATAGAGTTTAAAAAAACTAAAAAACACACTTTTAAAGTACATCAGACTAAAAAGTAAAAAATAATTCTTAATATAAGTTGAAAATAATAATTAACAAAAAATACAAGTCTTCTTAGGTCTTCGACCAATGTGTGTTGCCAGTGATGACGTACGGAACTGAGACATGGTCGCTTACTATGGGTTAGTACTAATATATATACTGTGCTATGGGCCTCATAAGAAGGCTCAAGGTCACCCAAAGGGCAATGGAGCGTGCTATGCTCGGAATTTCTCTGCGTGATCGAATCAGAAACGAGGAGATCCGTAAGAGCACCAAAGTAACCGACATAGCTCTCAGAATTGATAAACTTAAGTGGCAGTGGGCGGGGCACATTGCTCGTAGAACAGATGGCCGTTGGGGCAGTAAAGTTCTCGAGTGGCGACCACGCACCGGAAAGCGTAGTGTAGGCAGGCCTCCCACTCGGTGGACCGATGACCTGGTGAAGGTCGCGGAAAGCCGCTGGATGCGGGCAGCGCAGAACATCCTTGGGGGAGACCTATGTCCAGCAGTGGACTTCCTTCGGCTGATATGATGACTAGTCTTATTTGGAAAAAAGTGTGGGTTGCTCGATAGACGAAAAATATGGCATAGAACGCCCCACGCTTTTTCACAATAATCTAGTATTATTTTAGTAATTCTAGTTATATTTTTCGTTAATTATTGTTTTCAACATATATTAAGAATTATTTTTTACTTTTTAGTCTGATGTACTTTTAAAGCGTGTTTTTTAGTTTTTTTAAACTTTATTTATTTTAGATACACTGCAAATACCTAAATAACCTTACAATACAAAATTTCAGTCATTTAGGGCGCATATCGTCAACAAGCCGATTTATCAAAAATCAATTTAGTTTATACTCCTTGCTAATTACTATTATCTACATAACAAAATACTCACTTGAAATTATCACTATTACCTACTGCTATTAACTTCAATTTCTATGTATCGGAGTTTCGGGGACGCCACAACAATCACTATCCGTAGGTACGTAAGAAAACATTCCGCCTTTCGTCGCAACTTCTCGCCAACTGGCAGCGTCCGTCGATGTGTGCGTGAGGCTCTTTGTATGTGCTGTGCGCGATGCCCGGGGGCATGAGCGCACGAGCGATAGCAAATGTTTTCCCAAATACCTATTTCGTTAGGATCGCGAAGCTATTCTTCCCTCAAGGGAAAAAAAACCATTTTAAATTAGTTATCAAGAGCAAGACGCCATTATAGTATTCATGGCTAACAGTTATTCTAGAAGAGCACATGCGAACGATGTTGACGAAATCCTGATTTATCTATGCTTGAGTCTGCTTTAGTGCACTTCGAATAGTATATTATGGATTGTGTAACAGGTTGTAAGATGAGAGTCGACGCAGAGCGGCGACGCTGCGCGCGGGCCGCACGTGCGCGAGTGCAACGAAATAACATAAATATATCGCACACGCTCGCACGATTCGCCAAGTTCAACTTTAACGGTTCAAAGTCCAAACAGGGTAGGTTGATGAGGAGTCGACTGTACTTACATTGATTATTCGAAACAAGACTTCCATTTAGTTCAGGGTTTTCATTTGGCTTACATATATAAGTGGCCCAAGCACATACTCCTAGGCAAGTTATTAAGAAACATCTAAATATAATCATGATTTTTGTTGAATTCTTGTTTAAAATTAAACAAAGTCTAAGAAACTTTCAATTATTTGAACGGTATGGCCACGTTTTATTTAAACTACTTCTAATTACTAAACCATCCTGTTTTATTTCAAACTGGTTATTTCCCAGGGTTTCGCTTGCATGGATATCGTTTTAGTGGCTTTAGTCAAGGATGCGCGGTGCGCGAGCCGCTAGAGAAAAACTAAAGTTCAGAAATTCAGACCTTACTTTACGAGCGAAACACAAATCTTCAACTAAATGGGATTTGGTCAATGACCATTATTTGGTCAAATAATTAAAAGACATTGAATATTTGTCGGCTACGCGATGGACCGACGACCTGGTGAGAATCGCGGGAAGCCGATGGATGCGGGCAGCGCAGGACCAGTCGTCGTGGGAATCCTTGGGGGAGGCCTTTGTCCAGCAGTGGACGATTTTTGGTTGATACGATGATTCGTCGGCCTGATATCTATCGTCGTTGTCTGCAATGATGAATTTCTTTCACGATTACAAAACGGGATCGTGAGGAAGTAGTTGGAGTATGTACATAAGGCTATTTTACCGCATAAAAAATAAATTAAAAAAAACACTATTCAATAAATAGCATTTCTTCTAGAATGGCAAAAACTCTTAATCATTTGAAATAATAATAATAAAAAAAATATATTTATTAAAAACAGAAAATTAATTCGTTAAAGGCTATGGTACTTATGAAGTCACACTATGTCAGTAACGCGAACAATAGGGGATCGGACTGCTAGTCATTTGAGTTACTTTTTATGATCTGTCAAAAAATTTTGTTCTAAAAATGTTTGAAATACCCACAAGTGACGTCATAGATTTTTAGCGTCATTGAAGAACTTATTTTGTGAATTTGATCAATTAAAAATTGAAGATGTTATGGAAAAACAAAAGAAGTGAGGTTTTATGAAACTTCAAGAGAAGAGTAATTTAGGAAATCATATTTAAGAATTTATTTTTGATGCAGTCCGATCCCCTATTGCAGAACAAACGTTTGTTTTTGACAGTTGATAAAAAGTTACTCAACTGACTAGTACTAGACTTGACTAGTAGTCTAATAGCGTATTTCTGTAAAAAGTTAACGTTAAAAAAAGAATAGAATAGAAAAAACGTTTATTTTTAGAAACAATATCGAAGAATAATTATAAAACCGGCTTCCATTGCTACAACTTAGTACAATTTTACATAATTATTTTTGGTTTTTGATAATTTTATGAAAAAGCACTAGACAGATTTTGATAAAATTTGTATAAAACCAACTTGGCTGCATACCCTATCGAATAAAAAAGAATCATAAAAATCTGTTCACAATCTCCGAAGATATCTCGTAACAAACTTACAAAAAATAAACCGGCTAAGTGCGAGTTAGAACCGCACACATAGGGTTCCGTACCATCATACTAGAAGGCGATAGTTTCTTCATGTTTTAAAAAAAAACGTTTTTTGTATGGAGACCCCCTTATTTTTTCACTTTCTAATTTTTAGTATTTGTTGTTGTAGCGGCAACAGAAATACATCATCTGTGAAAATGTTCATGAAATACAGCCTGGTGACAGACGGACGGACAGACAGCAGAGGCTTAGTAATAGGTTCCACGGAAACCTAAGAACAACATACAGTCGAATTGAGAACCTCCAACCTTTTGGAAGTCGGTTGAAAATGTAACGAACTCGCTGAAGTTTACGGTTGCGGCTTCCGTCTCGTTAGATATCTCTTCGACTCCTTTTTAATGCCAGATGTTTCAGGCCTCTTGTTCTGCTGCTCTTTCTCGTTTATACGAGATCGGCTTTCTTTTACTCGCGGCGCCACTAAGGCAAAGTATATATATTAGTACTAACATATAGTATGGACACACGCTGCCGCTCTCTAAATTGCGACCTCACACCCTCGTCACCCAGATTGAAACAGATTGGTTACAGTTTAGTTGTCGAACGAATAGGATTTCGCCGCCATTTTGTTTGTTCTGTCATTCCTTTTTCGACGTGTCATTTCTGGCCCGTTGTATGAAGTGTCCAGGGTGTGACTAAGGTCTTTTTTGAGTATCCTTTACGGAAAAGATGACCTATTATTATTGGTGAGGTGCAGTTCCATTAAATAAAATATTTCTTTATTGATTCTAGTGTTTAATTTTCTTCAGGCTTTGATAAACAATACAACAATATCATTTTGTTTTTTTTACAGAACCAGCTACCTATTACCATAGAACACAAAAACCATAGACAAAAAGGGTTGCTGTACATTATATAATCATCATCATCATATCAGCCGAAGGAAGTCCACTGCTGGACATAGGCCTCCCCCAAGGATCTCCACGACGACCGGTTCTGCGCTGCCCGCATCCAGCGGCTTCCCGCGACCTTCACCAGGTCATCGGTCCACCGAGTGGGAGGCCTGCCTACACTACGCTTTCCATTATATAATAAATAAAAATAAATAAATATTCTGGGACAAATCACACATGGTCATCTGGCCCCAAAGTAGGATTCCCTGTGTTATGGGAACCAGAGACTGATATACATACTTATATACGTTTTAAATACATACATATATAGATATTTAACACCCAGACACAGGGCAAACAAAGCTGCTCATCACACAAATGTTTGCCCTCAATAAGTAGTTATTTATGATACGAGGGTGGTAAAAAAGGTAAATAACAAACGAGTGACATTTGTAAGCCCGAGCCGCAGCAGGGTGTATCATACGAAGTTTTTCAATATAGTTGTAAGAAAGCAGGTAAAAAAAACGACCATGACAGAAAAACAAAATACATGGATACATACCTATCGAGGTTTCGGAAACTGCATCTCATTTTACGCGACTTGTGGCTCATTTTAAATGTTCGGGGAGTAATCTCACTGTGTTTTTGAAGTGAAAACTTCTTTAGGCGCTTTTGGCGTTTTTTGAGATGAGAACTCGCGACACTGTTACCGTAATCGACATCGACACTGACACCTTACTAGGAACACTCGCAGGGTCAAAACTTTGTCAACTTGGTCGTTCGCCGGGAACACTCGGAGGGTCAAAACTTATAAAACTGTAAAAAGTTATCATTTCTGTCGGCACTCCTTTAGTGGTTAGGTTTTTTCCTATACAAACACATAAGTATATTTTTATTACACATATATTAACTATTCATAACTTTATTCGTATTCACAACTAAAACAACTTAATTCCATTTTTCTAAAATTGCGCCATATTTTAGTTAGATGCGTAAGTTTAATTACCATAAACAGATTAAATTAAGGTTTGGGATAATAATATTGTTGTAAGCATTGAAACCTCCTTGGAAAAGATGACCTATTCTTTGGTTTAACCTACGAGTATGCGCTTCATTCATATATTTTATTCTTCTTCACTAAGATATAACCCAAAGAGAATCTAATCTCGGAGGTACCTACTATCTCTTTTAAAATTACCCTTTCAACAATCATAAAGAAGATTCTGTATTGGTTATTATATTTTTTATTTGCCAGAGTATTTTTCCTCCGAGCTAGAAATTAAAAAAATGTGAAAACACGTGTGCGGTAAAGTCAATTAAGCGCACAGTAAACTAGAATATAAAATACCAACTTTCGACCAAGTGCATTGAAAAAAAAAAATATTGGAAGCTTGTACATTCATCATATCAGCCGAAAAACGTCCACTGCTGGACAAAGGCCTCCCCCAAGTATTTCCACGACGACCTGTCCTGCGCTGCCCGCAGCCATCGGCTTCCCGCGATATTCACCAGGTCGTCGGTCCACCGCGTGGGAGGCCTGCCTACGCTACGTTTTCTGGTGCGCGGTCGCCACTCGAGAACTTTATGCCCCAACGGCCATCTGTTTTTCGAGCTATGTGCCCCGCCCACTGCCACTTAAGTTTAGCGATTCTAAGTACTGATACTCCCAAAAAAGTTTGAAATAAAAAGCAAAATTTTAAAAAGCTTACGACTGGTGTTAAAACGTAATTGAAAAAGGATTAAGGCCATAAGATGGGTAAATGATCAAATTTCATTCAATTCAAATTATTGAAAGACTGTAAAGCTATCTACATGGAAAAATATATAGTATACTTAAAGTAATTAAAAACCAATTTAATTGAATTTGATGTAAAAAAAATATATTGTAGACCCTGTTTTTGTCTTTAATTTCAAAATTTCTCGAAAACAAATAGTTAATGTTGAATGAAACCAACACACAAAATATAGTGACTTCAAGGCCTTTCATTTTAATTGAACACGTTTTTGAAACTTTTATTAAATCGTGTGTTGCATGTCGCGTGACGGTCGCTTTCATCTGACGGTATGATCGTTTCGTCCTCTGTACTGTAGCGACAGCAGCCATGATCGTTTCGTCCTCTGTAAAATTTCACTTTTACCGTGGTTTCACTTTCAATTCAATTTCGCCACACACCTACCTACTTTTTTTTTAAACTTGTTTGAAACTGATGAAAAGTAATAAAAACATGTATAAATCGAGAATTGGGCGTTCGGTTTCAATTTGCTTTATATGCCCTCTTAATAAAATATTAACATAAGAAAATATTACTTACTTGACTCAGTTAGTTTACTTAGAGAAACATATTGTTCGTATGGGTTTTTACTGATAATCTTCATATATATAAATCTCGTGTCTCCTAAACCACTTAACCGATTATAATAAAATTCGCACACCATGTGCAGTTCGATCCAACTTGAGAGATAGGATAGGGTAGGGTAGGGTAGTGTAGGGTAGGGTAGGGTAGGGTAGGGTAGTGTAGGGTAGGGTAGGGTAGTGTAGTGTAGGGTAGTGTAGAGTAGTGTAGGGTAGGGTAGTGTAGTGTAGTGTATGTAGGGTAGGGTAGGGTAGTGTAGGGTAGGGTAGTGTAGTGTAGTGTAGGGTAGTGTAGGGTAGGGCAGGGCAGGTGTAAGGCGGTACGAAGTTCGCCGGGACAGCTAGTTATAATTATAATTATGGATAATTATCCAGACTACTGCGTGATTATTTATTATCTTATCCATCTGAAAGAAGTCTTTATCTTTTAACGAAGCATGCTAGCTTCTTAAACAAAATCTTACCGATCTGAGATAAGAAAAAGCTTTGATGTTATAATAGCCAAAACAAAGACTTTTTGGTCTTAACCCGCTTTGAATGCTTTGAACAAAGAGAATATAACAAACTACGTTTTTAGCCAAAGAGAATATAATAAACTACGTTTTTAGCTTTGAAGTCTGTTTGAAATTGCTTTGAAGTTCCGCTGCACACGGCAAAAATTAAATTGTACCAATGTAGACCAAGGATTTTTTAAGTACTTATAAAGATCCACAATTAAATGGATATAAAATCGTTACCAGACTTCTAAATTCATAATTGTTTTAGAGTTCAAATTCCTGTGACTTTACCGCATGTCGTCCTCAAGTTCTACCAACTGCGATTGCTTCTACTGCCAATACGGCATAGGATACGCATGTAATGATTATGATTATGACGCCTACGCATTCTACCCCACATTGGGTAAGCCGTGCGTGTACTATGCGCAAGTGGTACGTCCATCCATTGCTATTACGTAGATAGTACCGATAGTACGTAATTTTCCGAATTGTGTACATGTTAGTGGAATAAGCTTTGTTAACAATAAGAAATACTTTCATTATTTTTTAAAACTTATAACTTTCATTGGTAGAAACTAGTTTAATTAAACCTTAATAATTATAGGCTTTTTATTTTTTCGTTCTCAATTGGTAAGCCCTTGGCATCATATCACCTGATGGTAAGTGATGATGATGCCGAAGATGGAAGCGGGCTTACCAAGATTTCCCAACGGCTATGAAAGATTTAGCCTACCTTTGTAATTTGGAAACTGGATATATAGGTTACTAGCTTTTGTCCGCGGCTTCGCCCGCGTGGACATCGTTTTCATGACTGTCATTGAGTTTTGTCCAGATCCCTCAGGAGCTATTTCGGGCTATTATGATTAGCTGTTTATGTCCCTTCCCACCCTCTCAACCAATTCTTTTTTTTTTAAACTCCGGGAGTCGCAACAGAAGTGAAAACTTTTTACAGTTTTGTAAGTTTTGACCCTCCGAGTGCTCCTGGCGAACCACTAGGTTGACAAAGTTTAGACCCTGCGAGTGTTTCTGGTACGGGGTCGGTTACAGTGTCGCAAGTTTAATGGTTTTTCCCCATCTCAAAAATACCTAACGCGCCTAAAGATGTTTTCACTTTAAAAAATCCACTTCAATTCGTTGCTCCGTTGCGACGCCGACATGCGCGAGCGTGAAAACGAGTTTTCCCCAGATACCTCAGGAACTAGTCAGGATATGCTTATTAGTAAATTATGTCATTTTCCAGCTCTTCAACGATCTCTGTGCAAAAAATCACAACAATCCATTATTAAAGAAAATAACCAAAAAAAAGTATTTTTTCAGTTCCCTCAGGAATTGCATAGGACTATGCTATTTTCACGTAATAAAAAGTAGCCTATGTCCTTCCCAGTGACACAGGCTACCTTCATACAAAATTTCATCAAAATTGGTCGAGGTGTTGAAGCGTGAAAAGATAACAAACAAAGTAAACACATTTTCACATTTATAATATTAAGTAGGGATTGATTGAAACAGTGGTTAAAGCCCTATTAAGCCTAAAATTAAGCAGCGAAAACATGCTTATTTTTCATTATTATTATCATAGTTCCTATAACAACATCCATGTATACATCTAAATACACGTACAATTCGCGGCGTATAAGTTGCACACAAATTTAGATTAGATGTTTTTGTTTATATATTTGTTTATCTGTTTCTACTATGACATCAGCATTCATTGTTTCGCAACTTTTCACTATACATACACTCAGCACAACCTGTGCTCCATGCAAGTAATTAAGCTCACTTTGTACACACTATCTTACCATGTATTTATTCTTAAGGTACTTCTTACTTAGCTGTATATTTCTAAAGGACAACTTGTTCATTTGACTATTTTTTTTTCTTTTCTCTCTAACAACAATAATATGTTACATTAACGTTCTATAGGTGGAAACTTATAATGGCTATGTTATTTTGCTATCTAGTTCTCTATAATGATGTTAATTAGCTGTAAGTTTTCCTAATAAATAAATAAAAAAAAAAAAAAAAAAAAGCAAATAGCGGTCGGTACCCCTCATTAGGAGGGGGGCGCTCCGATTAGCTCCCCTCCCTCGGGGGGCGGGGGCGTCGCTCCGATTAGCTTTTAAGGTAGCTTAGCTGCCAAGGCTACAGGGGGTTTTAGTGGGTAGTGCGGTGCATATTTATTTATATATACCTTATGTATATATGTGTATGTATGCATATAGGAGCAAGGCTGTGAGTCACACATAAGCAATACAGCCGGCTGTATTGGTATGCGTAAATGCTTTTCCCCCCTTCCCTCCTTCGCAGTCCGAGGGAAAAAAACGGTCAGTAGGGAGCGCACGGTTACGCGGGGGGGCTGGCGACCTTGCTGGCGACCCTTGGTGCGCGTGACCCATACATCCCACACTTCGATTGAGACCTGAAAATCAGAAACTGTGCACTGTTGTTCAACTTAGATGCCGCGATCTATACAACAGGATCAGTATCTAGTCCGGCGCCGGCGCACTGCTGGGTATGGCCACACCCCGGACACTGCATACAACGGTCGTGAAATGACATTTCTAAAAACAAATAACGAAGCAAACAAAATTACGGCGAAATCCTATACGTTCGAGAACCAAACTATAGCCAATCTGTATTAATCTGGGTGACGGGGGGGTGAAGTCGGAATCTAGAGAGCGGCACTGTATGTTAGTACTAATATATATACTTTAGTATGGCGGTCGTCGTGGAAACCCTCGGGGCAGGCCTTTGTCCAAAAGTGGACGATTTTCGGCTGATGATGATGGGACTTCTGTGTTCGCTTACTTGCAGTCGCTCGTCAATCTGGCTGTCCCCTTGTATTCAATTCACATCTTTTCCATCTGATTTTAATTTTACAGCCACCACCACCACAGGACCAAACTGACAGAAGAAAAAACCCTAACTTCTTCATGCGAGCTTTGCGATGGTATACAGAGGTTATAATTAAATTATATAAGATACTTCCAAAAAACGGCAACTGTTATTTGCCGTTAAGCAGTATATAACAGGTATTTAAACCGCCTCCGTGGCGTAATGGTTAATTCCATTAGCTTTACATCGGAAGGACGCAGGTTAAATTTCCAGCGCAGTCTAGCTTTGTATGACTCGGTTTGGTTGGTGAAAGACCATTTTGTAAGCCCGCCTGACTAGTCTTGAAGATAAAATAGCAATGGTAAGCCCACTTACCATGTGATGATGCCAAGGGCTTACCAATTGTGAACAAAAAAGGTGTAAAAAAAATGGTGGAGGCTTCGTTAACTGGGGCTTCTATTCATCACTCTGAACAACTTGTCCCAAGAGAACCCTATGGTTCTCTTGGGACAAGTTGTTCAGAGTTATAAGTTATAAGTTAATTTTTATTTAACATATAGCTACAGCTGGTTGATCAATTTTGTATGAAAAGTCTATTTTTTAAAATTCACTGTGGGTTCAATTTTTTTTAATCCACAAAGGCATCATCTCATCATCATCATCATATCAACCCAAAAACGTCCACTGCTGGTCAAAGGCCTTCCCCAAGGATTTCGACGATGACCGGTCCTGCGCTGCCCGCATCCATCGGCTTCCCGCGATCTTCACCAGGTCGACGAATGAAACTTTTGATAGACAGTCTGTAATCAAAGGAAGAATCTTAGCTACGTTTGGTCAACAAGGAACCCTTACATATCGCCGGTCCGTCGGATTAGATTATATTAGATTATTTATTTCATGACACCAATTGGGTATGCTAAATTTTTTATAAGCCATGAAAATAAAAAAACCATTTCGAGATATTTTTATTTAAAGCCATATTTTTTCATTTTCCACTCGAAAAAGTAAAAGATTGCGTAAAAAATCGGAAATGGACAATAACCTTCATTTGACCCCTATGACGTCACGAGTTTACAATAAAACCTTATTTCACCACTGAACGGAACGTGCACTCTTACTTGTCATATCAATTACGGACCTTGCATTTGAGGACGAGCTTTCGTCGAGCACTGAAAAAGGCACTATTTATTTATCATCCACCAAAAACTACGTTTGAAACAATCAAATATTATTAGAACGTCATTCAAATTAAATACTTAAATGGGTAAGATATTCATTAGAGGTCCAATTTTTATTGTGGTTCTAAAAAACATTTAAACTCTGAAGGCCTTGTCCATACATAGATTATGATGTTTGATGACAAGTAAATTTTGACTTTGACGTTTCGTTGTTGGCTTTGTGATAGTTTCGTTTCGGAAAAGGCAAAGGTTACTAAGACCATACAGCCAGGTCTGACGTATTTAGGCTTCCTTAGCTGTTGGATTTGTAATGCTAGTGCCGGTGCAATGAAAAAACAACAAAATAAAACTACGAATGCGTCTACCACAAATCCCGCCAAAAAACCTTTGGGAATGATTGACTAGGGAAATAGGGCTGTTCGTTTCATAGTAATGTGAACCGATGACGTCATCAAGGTTTCAAAATTTAAAAAAATATTTAAAAATATCTAGAGGCTTAAAAAATGAAATATTCAAATTAGTTTTTCAAAATGGTCTAAACCATCAGAATTTTTTTTTTTAAAAATACATTTTTTTTTTAGCATACCCAATTACATATTTATAAAAATTAAAATGTCAAAGTGTAACATGATCGTCAAAATATAAATAAATCTTAAAATCAATGTCACAATAAAATTAAGATGTCAAAACATAGTTAAAGTCATCATTACAGCACATATACGTCCCCACCGAGGGGCTCGAGCCTACCCTGAATCAGGGCGATTAGGCCTTAGTCGACCACGCGGGCCCAGTGCGGGTTGGTCGACTTCACACACAACCTTCGAGTTTCTTCGCAGGCGTGTGCAGGTTTCCTCACGATGTTTTCTTTCACCGTTAAAGCAATCGGTAAGTATGTACGTAAGTTTTTGAAAAACTCATTGGTACATTGGCCGTCCAGATTTGAACCCGGTACCTCTGGTTAGATGGACCGAGTCGTTACCGGTTGAGCCACCGACGCTTCAGTTAAAGTAATAAGTCGAAAATGTCACAATAAAAATAAGATGTCAAAACATAGTTAAAGTAAGAAGTCGAAAATAAAATAAAATAGAATGTCAAAACAAAATAGTAAATCCATCATCATCATAACAGCTTATATAACGTCCCCACCAAAGGGGCTCGAGCCTACCCTGAATTAGGGGGAACGGGCCTTAGTCGACCACGCGGGCCTAGTGCGGGTTGGTCGACTTCACACAAAACCTTCGATTTCTTCACAGGAGTGTGCAGGTTTCGTCACAATGTTTTTCCTTCACCGTAAGAGCGTCGGATATACGTACATATGAAATCGTAATTCGAAAACACATTGGTTGGTGGCAGGACTCTAACCACGACCTACCGGACGGAAGGTAGCGGCCCTAACCATTACGCCACCGACACTCCTTAATTTCTATCATAATGATGTTTAAAATTTCCTTTGTAGAAATTCGTGAACATTGTAAAATTCATTATCCAACAAATGGTTTTCTTGGTCGGAGATAGAAGGATTCTTCATTTGTGACATTCCTTCGATCTGCAGGTAGGTGCTCGTAGTGGGTGGGTCCGATAACGCGCGGGGTTTTCGTGGCGAGTTAGTTTTGGATGTGTTTTAAGTTACATCCCCACGTAAATTAGGGTTGTTTTTTTCGGCTATCCCATAGTGTGGGGTGTTGTTTCATTGGTCGTTAAAAAATATTGCAGTTATGTAAATAAAAAATATTGCAGGTATGTAAATAAAAAATATTGCAGGTATGTAAATAAAAAATATTGCAGGTATGTAAATAACAAATATTGCAGGTATGTAAATAAAAAATATTGCAGGTATGTAAATAAAAAATATTGCAGGTATGTAAATAAAAAATATTGCAGGTATGTAAATAAAAAATATTGCAGGTATGTAAATAAAAAATATTGCAGGTATGTAAATAAAAAATATTGCAGGTATGTAAATAAAAAATATTGCAGGTATGTAAATAAAAAATATTGCAGGTATGTAAATAAAAAATATTGCAGGTATGTAAATAAAAAATATTGCAGGTATGTAAATAAAAAAAAAACGATATACGGATCCGTTTGCGAAATATTAAGCTTTAAAGTGCTAATTTTTGTCACGTACATGTACCGCAAGGGCTAAACAGCTATTTCAGGAAATATAAAAAAAAATGAAGATAGTAAATAATAAATAACCCGCCCGCAGATCCGCCCGCGTTTTTTTTTCACGGGATCACCCGCTGGGCTAATCTGAAGATTCCCTGATAATTTCTTCATAATCGTTCCAGCCGTTTTGGAGTCCAAAGGAGACATAGATACATGCATACATATACGCGACGTCTTTTATATAAAGGTGCAATAAAATTGGTGTAGGTCCCGTTAACTGGGGGTTCTACTCATCATACTGAACAACTTTCCCCAAGGAATCCATAGTCAATTCTCAGAAAAAAATTGGACCCTCCCTATATCATCATCATATCAGCTCATAAACACGTCGCTACCGAGGGGCTCGAGCCTACCCTGAATTGGAGCGATCGGGCCTTAGTCGACCACGCGGGCCCAGAGCGGGTTGGTCGACTTCACACACAACCTGCAAGTTTCTTCGCAGACGTGTTTTAAACCGCCTCCGTAGCTCAGAGGCAAAGTTCACTGGCTTTATACAGGAGGTCGCGGGTTCGATTCCCGGCGGGGTCAATTGTACGACTCGGTTTGGTTGGTGGTAGGGCATTTTCTAAGCCCGCCTGGCTAGCTACCACCATCTTATCTAAGTCTTGCCGCCAAATATCAATGTTGATATCATTGGTATGTTCCGGCATGAAGATAAGATAGCCAGTTCCCCATCGCGTTGGGGAATCTTGGTAAGCCCGCTTCCATCTTCGGCAACATCGTCACTTACCACCAGGTGAGATGTTGTCAAGGGTTTACCAATTGTGAATAATAAAAAAAAAAAACGTGTGCAGGTTTCCTCACGATGTTTTCTTTCCCCGTAAGAGCGTCGGGTAAACATACATATGAAATCTAAATTCGAAATCACATTGGTACGTGGCAGGATTTGAACCACGACCTCCCGGACAGGAGGCGGCAGCCCTAGACGTTACGCCACCGACGCCTACACTATAAAAAAAACACTATCAAATGTTGAATCATTTTGCACCAGGAACATGTCTCACAAGCTGAGACACAGAACATGGAGCCAGCCCAGGTACAGAACATGACGCCAACTCAGGCAGAGAATAGGGCACCACAGAACACGGCGACGCCAGCTCAGGGGCAGTGCACGGAGACCACCCCATCATCAGGCGCCGATCCTGATGTAGAGGGGTTCGCAAACTGGCTCGACGCCAAGTACGAACAGTACCTTCGGGAGGGACACGTTTACGAGTACCAGTGTATGGTCTTCACACAGACCTCGGAGGGGATGGGCGTCCAGTGAGTATATCAAAAAGTTTAATTGAACCTTGTCAGCCTATATTCAGTAATTTAGAAAATATTAAAAGAAGTTTTGAAAACTATATCGTGTGACATATCAAATGAAAGTGCTTGTTGTGAGAATCTCAAATGTGTTTTTTTTTAATAATTTTAAGAATTTTTTTTAATAATATTTAATAAATTTTTAAGAAAATAATCGAAAATTTACCAATCCCTCCTTATATCTCCTAAACTACAGGGTTAAACGAATAAATTATACAATAAGTTCTATGAGAAAATCTAAAGTGGATTAAATTTCATTTCTCCTTTAAGAACAGAAGGACTTTAAATTTTCGCATAGATATACCTAGGCTGTTTGATAAGTACCCGTTTACTAAATATATTAATATCACTGGCCGAAAATAAGTATACCACCTTTTTAAGCCATTTTTCAGAGGCGGGAAAAAGACAAAAAAAAAATAAAATATTGCATTCTTTTGTTTTTTTTCTCATTTGATAGCGATTTAGTGAAAGCGTGAACTTAAAATTGTTAAAATGGAGAAAGAACAGTATCGGTCTGTAATTAGATTCTTGTTTTTGGAAGGAAAAACATGTGATGAAATAAAAGTAAGAATGCAAGCGGTTTACCATGAATGTGCTCCTTCTATGACAACCGTCAGATATTGGTATAACGCGTTTAAGCGGGGGATGCATATATACAAAAAAACATGTTTTTTTTGCCATAAACGGGTACTTATCAAACAGCCTCGTAGATGTCACTCGATATATTATGAAAAACTTTTTTTTTTAATCTTTTTTAATCTACCCCCCAAAAGTTTAAAATTATTTCATTTATGTTACATGTCCGTCTCTGGGTCACCGACTTAGGTTTAAAGATACAGTGTAAACTCTATATAGCGACACTCAAGGGACCGGGCATTTTGTGACTTAATGAGAGTTATTGTTATACAGAGAGAAATAAGCGTCAAAGTAAACAAACTGGGAGAATCGTTATATCGAGTGACGTTATACAGAGTTTACACTGTATTTATTCCCATAAAGACACCAGTCACTTAAATCAGTAAAATATATATATTATACTTAAAAGTACAATTTGTCAGTTTGTGTACGCGCGTGCTGGAAACATAAAAAAAATATGAAAAATTAGTTTGTTTGCTGAGTCATTTCTCACATGTTATTTGGCCAATAATGTATTCTCTTCCAATACATATTGGTAAAGTTTACCTTTAAATGTGTTAAATGACTCCGCATTTTTTATATGTGAGGGTAGTTTGTTGTACAGTCGTGCCCCGGTTAAAAGTAAATATTTTTTACTTTAATTAGTTCGTGCCTTCGCTAGAAACAGATAACTGGCGCGTCTCGTTATTATTTTAATTACATGCCTTAGTTGGGTAAGTGGAATAGTTGTGTAAATAGTTTTGTTAAGGCTTTAAGATGCCTCAATCGGAGCAGGTTAATACATGTTAAAATAATATCGACCGTAAGTCTGTTCATTTTAAGATAAATTAATGCGGGCTTCAGCGCGGCTGTTACGTTGAAACCGAACGCCCACTTCTCGATTTTTACATGTTTCTATTAGTTTTTAAGGTTCCGTACAAAAAAAAACAAAAAACGGAACCTTATAGGATCACTCGTGCGTCTGTCTGTCTGTCCGAACGTCTGTCCAAGTCAATTTGCTCCGAATCTACTGGACCAAATCAGGTGAAAAATAGTAGGATGGTGTAATCCTATGACCCAAACACAGATGTGCAAAGTAAATATTTATATATATTTTTTAAATAAGGGTTATTTTCGGGGGACAAATTAGGAAATTAAAAAAAAGTTTTCGAAACATTATTGTGTCATATATCAAATTGAAGGGCACGTTATCAGGATCTTTGTTTATATTGTAAAATAAACAGTTTTGATTTTATTCATGAAAGAAGACGAAAATTGATCATCCCCCCCCCCCCTGTTCTCGGAAACTACTGAGCCTAATATTTTGAAAAAAATACTAATTACAGTTCACTGCTTGTACATTACAGCAAAACCTATAAGAATTCTATCAATTTAAAAAAAAGTGGTAAACTCAATATGATACGTTCATCTACGGATAGTTCTAGTCATAATAGAAAAGATGTTTATCAGTGTTCTATAGGATTCATTTCGGAAAGTGTGTCCTGGAGCTTCACGACCTCATTCCCCTTCTTCATTCCATCATCGAACGACCAGGTGCGGAGGGCGATTCTAACCCCTTTGTCGTTGATGTTCCACTTTCACGCACGAAGCGTTTTGCTTCTTCGTTCATTATGTGAATGGGCAACGAGTGGAATTCCATGTCTGTATTCCCCGATTCGTATAATTTAGGAATCTTCAATATGAGAGTGAATAGGAACTTTTTGAGCTTGCGTGTTACATCCCCGGCTGCATCGGCACTTACCATCAGGTAAGGTGTAGCCAAACGCACTAAAATTTTTATTTAAAAAAAAGAAGTTCACTAAAACACCACTAGATTGCGCTAGTAGTAGTTAACTGTATGGAGTACTGCTCTCACTTGTGGGAGGGATCGGCTCGTTACCAGCTATATGCCTTGGATTCTATCGACCGACGCGCTAGGAGACTCATTGGTGACGAGGAACTTGTATCGAACAGGCTCCAAAGCCTCGAGCATCTCCACAAAGTCGCATGTCTATCGGTGTTCTACAGGATTCATTTCGGAGAGTGTGTCCTGGAGCTTCACGACCTCATTCACCCCCTCTTCATTTCATCATCGGACGACCAGGTGCGGATGGCGGTTCCACCCCTTTGTCGTCAATGTTCCACCCTTACACACGAAGCGTTTTGCTTCTTCGTTCATCATGCGAACGGCCAAGGGGTGGAATTCCCTTCCGGTGTCTGTATTCCCCTATTCGTAAAATTTTGGCATCTTCAAGACGAGAGTGAATAAGGACTTTTTGAGTTTGCGTGTTACATCCTCAGCTATATCGGCACTTACCATCAGGTGAGATGCAGCCAAACACACTCAAATTTTTAATAATAAAAAAAAATAACTCGCATCTTACTGTGAGGATTTCAAATGTGATATTTTGTATTTGACTTTGGCATTGTACGGAACCCTCTCCACGCGAGTTCAACTCGCACTTGGCCGTTTTTATTTATACTTTTAAATAAGTTAAAAAAAATGTGTTCAATTAAAATGAAAGGTCTTAAAGTCATCGATTTTTATGTGTTGGTTTCATTCAACATTAACTATTTGTTTTCGAGAAATTTTGCAATTAATGCCAAAAACAGGGTCTGCAGTATACTTTTACATCAAAAGAGCTAATATTTTCAAAATTGTATTAAATTAATCGATTTTTTATTACTGTCATCATTACAGCTCATATGCGTCCCCACCGAGGGGCTCGAGCCTACCCTGAATCAGGGCGATTAGGCCTTAGTCGACCACGCGGGCCCAGTGCGGGTTGGTCGACTTCACACACAACCTTCGAGTTTCTTCGCAGGCGTGTGCAGGTTTCCTCACGATGTTTTCCTTCACCGTTAAAGCAATCGGTAAGTATGTACGTAAGTTTTTGAAAAACTCATTGGTACATTGGCCGTCCAGATTTGAACCCGGTACCTCTGGTTAGATGGACCGAGTCGTTACCGGTTGAGCCACCGACGCTTTTTAGCCACCGACGCTTTTTAGCCACCGACGCTTTTTAGCCACCGACGCTTTTTATTACTGTATAAGTATATTAAATATTTTTTCCATGTTGCTTTACACAGTATTTCAATAATTTGAATTGATATATTGACATTTGACCCATCTTAAGGCTTTAAGAGTGTCGGAGCGTGCGAGCGTCGCTGGCGTAACGTTTAGGACCGCTCTACATCCTGTCCGGGAGGTTAGTGGTTCTGCCAAAAAATCCCTTATTTTAATTTAAACCTTTTTTTGACTAGACCGCAGTGTCAAAGCCAACCAGGAAGAAACAAAAGATTTACTAAACTTCGATTACACAGGTATTTTGTTGAATTTTATAATAATTACCAACTAGCTGTTTCCCGCTGCTTCACCCGCATGGACGTTTCTACGAATTTTCGAGGCAAACGGTTCGCGAGCGTGCAAGAAGTAGCCTATGTGTAAATCCAGGTCCTAATCTGCCTACCTACCAAATTTCAGCCAGATCCGTTCAGTAGTTTTTGCGTGAAGAAGTAACAAACATGCACATTCACAAACTTTCGCCTTTATAATATTAGTGTGATAATTCAGCTTTTCTTAAGAGGATTGTGAAGCTGCGACTTTTCATACAAACGGCGGCGACTACTTTTTTTTTATTCTAAATTGGTATGCCCTTGGCATCATCTCACGTGATGGTAAGTGACGATAATGCCAAAGATGGAAGCGGGCTTACCAAGATTCCCCAACGCAATGGGGATCTGGATAACAATATTCACCTCTTAAATGTTAACCAATTTGGACCAATTTTTGATAGGTTGTCAGTCAAAACAAAAGCTAGACTTATACGTTTTTGTTTTTTCGATAAAGTTAATAAGTTTAATTTTATTGTCGTTCACGTGTTTTCATACTAAACGAATTACGGCCAATTTTTTATTTTTAAATCAGTAATTTAAAAACGAAACGTATAAGCCTAGCTATTGTTCTAACTGACAACCTATCAAAAATTGGTCCAAATCGGTTAACATTTAAGAGGAGAATAACGTTATCGCCGTTTGTATAAAAAATAGAATTTTCGCCGTGGGTTCACAGTCCTCTTAAGGTTGGAGACTATATTTGAAGTTGTTGACGAATATACCTGGGACAAATGGACCAGCTAGGCAGGTCCAACTTCAAGAAAGAGATCAATCAACGAATCCAACTCGGCGTAGCGTAGGCCGACGACCTGGTGAAGATCGCGGGAAGCCGCTGGATACAGGCAGCGCAGGACTAGTCGTCGTGGAAATCCTTGGGGGAGGCCTTGGTCCGCAGTTGACGTCTTTCGGCTGGTATTATGATGATGATGAAGTCAGTTTTTGAATACTAAAAGTTCTCGAGTAGCAACCGCGCTCCAAAAGACGTAGCGTAGGCAGGCCTACCACTCGGTGGACCGACAAACATGTCCCTGTCCAACGTAGGTCGTCTATTGGCTGAGATGATGATGATGATGAATTATGTATTATCAACATATCAGCTCATATACGTCCCCACCGAGGGGCTCGAGCCTACCCTGAATTAGGGCGATCGGGCCGTAGTCGACCACGCAGGCCCATGTGCGGGTTGGTCGACTTCACACACAACCTGCGAGTTTCTCCGTAGGCGTGCGCAGGTTTCCTCACGATGTTTTCCTTCACCGTAAGAGCGTCGGTGGCGTTATGGTTAGGGCCGCTACCTCCTGTCCGGGAGGTCGTGGTTCGAGTCCTGTCTCGTACTGTAACGTGGCAACGCTTGCTGATGTTCGTTATTTTTTCATTCGATCTATTTCCCTTCGGCGGATAATGACCACAACTGAAAAAGACCACAAATAAAAATGTCCACTTCTTAAAATGACCACTTCTCAAAATGATCACTTAATGAATTTCCTGTTCTTAAAATGACTATTTCTTAAAATGACTACATCTGTGAATGACCACTTCTTAAAATGACTACAGCTAAAAAAATGCTTATTCTAGAAATGTCTGTAGAGACGTTGAGTTATTTTTACTTAAATGCAAAAATAGCTCAACTTCTCTATAGACATTTCTAATGAACTAATAAAAGTCACCACAATGGACAAAAAATAATTTTATTACCTAGTTTAAATTATAACTTAAAAGACAATAGCTTAATGTCAACTTAATAATACTAAAATACGTTGCTATATTACATTTACGACCAAATTTTGTTTGCTTATAGCGACGTCGAAATGCAACATCCTAACTTACTAAAAATTATTTTCTTTAGAAACTGGACTGGTGAGATTTCCGACGCGTCAACTTTCCGCTGAAGTGGTGTGATTTTTCTGTCCAAAAGAATATTGCGAATACGTCTATTCTTTTTCGGAACATCAAAATAACTCATGAACAGCTTCCTTTTTTAGTTTATTCACAAATTTGAAAAAAGGAGTCTTTTTTTGGAAGCGGGCATTTATTCGACGGTGCCATCCTTCAACGGGATTCGTTGTACGATGACGTTCATAAGCACAACTAAGAATACTTTTGTTATTTAATGGCATCCACTGTCTTGAAATAATCAATAAATATTTTGACTTCTTGGGTAAGTTCAGTCTCTCTAATTATAGAAATCCATGTTTCTTGAATCAATCTTCCAGGTAATAAAGGCAGATACGAGACTAATCGTGCAAATTTTCTTCCGTTTCTGGATAAAGTTACGTCGCTTGCCTTTGCTTTACGCCATATCGCCTTATTAAAATGGTAGAAACACCCGGTTATTTCGCATCTCGGAAAAACTTTTTTAACAGCGTTCATTACCGCAGTTTCAAAATCACATTTGAATTTCATTATGTCGACCGATAATTTGTCTTTGATTAATTCAAAAAAACGTATATATGTTTGTTCGCTCTTGTTTGGCAGTAAGCCGAAAATAACTGGGACTACATTAGTAGTTTTTTCATTGGAGCGAACATCAATGTGCAAGGAATACAGTTGGTAGAACAGATCTGTAGGTACACAGAAAAATGTACCATCTCCAAAATACTGCAATAAATTGTCGTATTGATTTTTAAGATACATTTGAGCTGTAGTAGAACAGAACAAAATTATCTTCTCCGTAGTTCCATCTTCGCATATAACAAAATCTTTACCCATCTGTTTTGGTTTATGAGCATCTTCAGCCGATTTGTAATTTAACGATTTGGTTTCCAAAAAAATTTTTCGAGCTGTGTATAAACAGTCTTTTTTTTGAAGGGAAATTAGGAATGTCATCAGCGTTGCAGTTTTCCTTTAAATTGTTAATTCTCTTTTCAAAAATTTTTTCCACTGAACTAAAATTACAGCATACTTTTTTTACAATCATTGAAGGCAATTAAAACATCGTTTAAATTTTTTTTTTGCGAGCACAAATGGGGCGAAGCTCGTAGTACCACATTTTGGGAAGAATTCAGAGTGATGGTAGAGCTGCATTCTCTTCTGTTGATACATCTCCAGCGTGATGTGCCGCTTTTATTTTCTATGCTGAGGTTGTATCTATTCTTACCAATTATTATAGTTTCTTTGCCTTTTTGTTTTTTTGTAGTTATGATGTCCTCTTCCATTTTTCACGAAAATAGTTTTGAAATTAGTTTTAGTGATATCCAATTGATTTATTTTTCACTTGATGAAAAAAGAAAATGAGTTACGAATGTCAATTAAATAGAATGACACATTTAAATGACAAGTCCCAACTTATAATCTTAAATTTCTAAGTGGCCAGCTCTTGAAATGAGATGGTAGCAGATAAAATAATTTAATATCAAAACGGGATTCTGTGAGTCAGCAAGGAGTTTACATATCTAAGTTTAGTATATAAATTACGATTGATAAATGACCAAGGTTATCATCATTGAGGAAATGTTTAAGTTTACGAAAAGAAATAGGGATAATACGTGATTGTGGACACCTAAAAAGTACCAGGAGACCATACATGCTTAAGAGGTTTTGCCAATTCAACATTTTGGGATAATTTTATACAAATTCAACTTTTTATACAAATTCAACTTTTTACAAATTCAACATATGGGGAATTCAACCTTTTAGAATTTTTTTAAATTTTTTAAAACCAAACAAATACATAATGTCGTTCATTAAGGGCTCCATTACTAGTATCAAATACGCAGAATTTGTGGTCATTTCAAGAAGTGGTGCTTTCAAGAAGTGGTGCTTTCAAGAAGTGTCCATTTCAAGAAGAGGTTATTTCAAGAAGTGGTCATATCAAGAAGTGGTCTTTTTCAGTTGTGGTCATTATCCGCCGAAGGGATCTATTTCATCTATTTCGCCTGCACTGTCACAAAAAAACCCATGTGTCACATTTTGGAAAACAAAGTGCGACACATGATTCAAAAATCAAAATATTACCCACGCCCTACTGTACCTACCTACCCTACACCCTACTTCGTGCTACAGTACCCACGCCCTACTGTACCTTCCTACCCTACATCCTACTTCGTGCTACAGTACCCACGCCCTACTGTACCTACCTACCCTACACCCTACGTTGTGCTACAGTACCCACGCCCTACTGTACCTACCTAACCTACTGCCTACGTCGTGCTACAGTACCCACGCCCTACTGTACCTACCTAACCTACTACCTACGTCGTGCTACAGGACCCACGCCCTACTGTACCTACCTACCCTACACCCTACGTTGTGCTACAGTACCCACGCCCTACTGTACCTACCTAACCTACTGCCTACGTCGTGCTACAGTACCCACGCCCTACTGTACCTACCTACCCTACACCCTACGTCGTGCTACAGTACCCACGCCGTACTGTACCTACCTACTCTACACCCTACGTCATGCTACAGTACCCACGCCCTACTGTACCTACCTACCCTACACCCTACGTCGTGCTACAGTACCCACGCCCTACTGTACCTACCTACCCTACACCCTACGTCGTGCTACAGTACCCACGCTCTACTGTACCTACCTACCCTACACCCTACGTCGTGCTACAGTACCCACGCCCTACTGTACCTACCTACCCTACACCCTACGTCGTGCTACAGTACCCACGCCCTACTGTACCTACCTACCCTACTCCCTACGTCGTGCTACAGTACCCACGCCCTACTGTACCTACCTACCCTACACCCTACGTCGTGCTACAGTACCCACGCCCTACTGTACCTACCTAACCTACTACCTACGTCGTGCTACAGGACCCACGCCCTACTGTACCTACCTACCCTACTCCCTACGTCGTGCTACAGGACCCACGCCCTACTGTACCTACCTACCCTACACCCTACGTCGTGCTACAGGACCCACGCCCTACTGTACCTACCTACCCTACACCCTACGTCGTGCTACAGTACCCACGCCGTACTGTACCTACCTACCCTACACCCTACGTCGTGCTACAGTACCCACGCCGTACTGTACCTACCTACTCTACACCCTACGTCATGCTACAGTACCCACGCCCTACTGTACCTACCTACCCTACACCCTACGTCGTGCTACAGTACCCACGCCCTACTGTACCTACCTACCCTACACCCTACGTCGTGCTACAGTACCCACGCTCTACTGTACCTACCTACCCTACACCCTACGTCGTGCTACAGTACCCACGCCCTACTGTACCTACCTACCCTACACCCTACGTCGTGCTACAGTACCCACGCCCTACTGTACCTACCTACCCTACTCCCTACGTCGTGCTACAGTACCCACGCCCTACTGTACCTACCTACCCTACACCCTACGTCGTGCTACAATACCCACGCCCTACTGTACCTACCTACCCTACACCCTACGTCGTGCTACAGTACCCACGCTCTACTGTACCTACCTACCCTACTCCCTACGTCGTGCTACAGTACCCACGCCCTACTGTACCTACCTACCCTACTCCCTACGTCGTGCTACAGTACCCACGCCCTACTGTACCTACCTACCCTACTCCCTACGTCGTGCTACAGTACCCACGCCCTACTGTACCTACCTACCCTACACCCTACGTTGTGCTACAGTACCCACGCCCTACTGTACCTACCTAACCTACTGCCTACGTCGTGCTACAGTACCCACGCCCTACTGTACCTACCTAACCTACTACCTACGTCGTGCTACAGGACCCACGCCCTACTGTACCTACCTACCCTACACCCTACGTCGTGATACAGGACCCACGCCCTACTGTACCTACCTACCCTACTCCCTACGTCGTGCTACAGGACCCACGCCCTACTGTACCTACCTACCCTACACCCTACGTCGTGCTACAGGACCCACGCCCTACTGTACCTACCTACCCTACACCCTACGTCGTGCTACAGTACCCACGCCGTACTGTACCTACCTACTCTACACCCTACGTCGTGCTACAGTACCCACGCCCTACTGTACCTACCTACCCTACACCATACGTCGTGCTACAATACCCACGCCCTACTGTACCTACCTACCCTACACCCTACGTCGTGCTACAGTACCCACGCTCTACTGTACCTACCTACCCTACTCCCTACGTCGTGCTACAGTACCCACGCCCTACTGTACCTACCTACCCTACTCCCTACGTCGTGCTACAGTACCCACGCCCTACTGTACCTACCTACCCTACACCCTACGTCGTGCTACAGTACCCACGCCCTACTGTACCTACCTACCCTACACCCTACGTCGTGCTACAGTACCCACGCCCTACTGTACCTACCTACCCTACACCCTACGTCGTGCTACAGTACCCACGCTCTACTGTACCTACCTACCCTACTCCCTACGTCGTGCTACAGTACCCACGCCCTACTGTACCTACCTACCCTACTCCCTACGTCGTGCTACAGTACCCACGCCCTACTGTACCTACCTACCCTACACCCTACGTCGTGCTACAGTACCCACGCCCTACTGTACCTACCTACCCTACACCCTACGTCGTGCTACAGTACCCACGCCCTACTGTACCTACCTACCCTACACCCTACGTCGTGCTACAGTACCCACGCCCTACTGTACCTACCTACCCTACACCCTACGTCGTGCTACAGTACCCACGCCCTACTGTACCTACCCTACTCCCTACGTCGTGCTACAGTACCCACGCCCTACTGTACCTACCTACCCTACACCCTACGTCGTGCTACAGTACCCACGCCCTACTGTACCTACCTACCCTACACCCTACGTCGTGCTACAGTACCCACGCCCTACTGTACCTACCTACCCCACTCCCTACGTCGTGCTACAGTACCCACGCCCTACTGTACCTACCTACCCTACACCCTACGTTGTGCTACAGTACCCACGCCCTACTGTACCTACCTACTTTACACCCTACGTCGTGCTACAGTACCCACGCCCTACTGTACCTACCTACCCTACACCCTACGTCGTGCTACAGTACCCACGCCCTACTGTACCTACCTACCCTACTCCCTACGTCGTGCTACAGTACCCACGCCCTACTGTACCTACCTACCCTACACCCTACGTCGTGCTACAGTACCCACGCCCTACTGTACCTACCTACCCTACTCCCTACGTCGTGCTACAGTACCCACGCCCTACTGTACCTACCTACCCTACACCCTACGTCGTGCTACAGTACCCACGCCCTACTGTACCTACCTACCCTACACCCTACGTCGTGCTACAGTACCCACGCCCTACTGTACCTACCTACCCTACTCCCTACGTCGTGCTACAGTACCCACGCCCTACTGTACCTACCTACCCTACACCCTACGTTGTGCTACAGTACCCACGCCCTACTGTACCTACCTACCCTACACCCTACGTCGTGCTACAGTACCCACGCCCTACTGTACCTACCTACCCTACACCCTACGTCGTGCTACAGTACCCACGCCCTACTGTACCTACCTACCCTACTCCCTACGTCGTGCTACAGTACCCACGCCCTACTGTACCTACCTACCCTACACCCTACGTCGTGCTACAGTACCCACGCCCTACTGTACCTACCTACCCTACACCCTACGTCGTGCTACAGTACCCACGCCCTACTGTACCTACCTACCCTACTCCCTACGTCGTGCTACAGTACCCACGCCCTACTGTACCTACCTACCCTACACCCTACGTCGTGCTACAGTACCCACGCCCTACTGTACCTACCTACCCTACACCCTACGTCGTGCTACAGTACCCACGCCCTACTGTACCTACCTACCCTACTCCCTACGTCGTGCTACAGTACCAATATGTTTCCGAATTTGGATTTCATGTTTATTTATAATTGTTTCAGTCCTTGGAAGAAACGTCGAGGTTGTTCATGTACAAACAACGCAAGCGAAGGCGGAGACTTTCCTATTGAGTACGTTTTCTTAAGTGCCTACATAGACAGGCACAAATAGACTGTCGATTACATAGGAGCAAGAGAGATGGAAACCCGTTTAATTTTATTATTTTTTATTTTATTTATCATTTTATTTTCAGGCTTCATAGACCCATAATTGTGTTAATAAAAATACAAAAACCTTAAATAAACTATTGTTAGTAGGGTATACAACTAAACTAAAGAATAATAATAAAACAAAGTAATTAAATTAAGTATGAGTCTTACGATGGGAAGCGGTAGATACTACCTCACTGTGTGAAGGTGCATCCACCGCTCCAGCATCGGACTGTCCCACCTGTCAGCGACTAAGCCCAGGATACTGTTGGTACTGGCGCGCACACGCCACAGCATGGAGGCACAGCGTTTCCTGATGATTGCGTGAAAACCATCTATTTGTGCCGCCGCAAACATGCCGGAGGCGCTGCAAAAGCGCGGCAGACCCAACAGCACCCTGAATGCATTGTTATACTGGATACGCAGAGCCTCGTATGCACTCTGCGTATACTTGACCCATAGGCTGCACGTGTAGAAAGACTGACAGTATGCTCGAAAGAGCGTCTTTTTAACCTGATCAGTACAGCGTGCAAACCTACGGGCCAGCATGTTACATCGGACAGACAAAGCCCTGCGCTCCCGTTCCAAATCCAAGTTATCACTTAGGGTAGCATCGACCCAGTGACCCAGATACTTAAAATTCTCTACTCTCTTAAGAGGAACACCCGAAAGTGTTACTTGAGGCACAATAGAGTAGCATTTGGTGCCTGCTTTGAATACAAGTAATTCACTTTTTTTGGCATTATATCTGAGCCCATGGGCCTCAGCATATGTTTCACATAAATAAAGCAGCCTCCTCATGGCAATGATTGTCGGGCTCAGCAAGACCATGTCGTCTGCGTAACTAAGATTATTAACACAAGTACCGTCAATATGACATCCGACATTAGTCTTACTGAGCTCAACAATCAGCCCGTTTATATATGTCAGGGGTACCTCTGTTTGTATAGTATTGGACAGTGTGCTTGAGGCACAGAATGGCACTTTCCGTGGATAGGTTGGGCCGAAACCCAAACTGTGCATCATGCAAATCAATGCGACTAGCCATGTGCTTATCAAGCAAACCATCCAATACCTTCGCTATTACAGTTGCAAGAGATATAGGCCTATAATTAGCGAGCTCAGAGGCATCACCCGTTTTATTTTTCACAATTGGCACCACAATGGTTTTCATCAGATCATCGGGCAGGTGAGAATGACCTATGCAAAGGCTGAAAAACATAGCCAACACTCTTGGGAGATGTACACCCGCATATCGGAGATGCTCGATGCCGAGACTGTCATGCCCCGGAGACTTACCTCTACGCATATTTTTAATCACATAAGCAATCTCCTCTGCAGAGAACTTGGTAATCTTCTCCGAGGCGTGACTCTCGGCAACGAGGCCTCCAGACTTCTGTCCCAGAGGTGAATCTACTTTGAAGTGATCTTTAAATAGGTTAGCTATTAATTTTGCATCCTTCTCACCCGCCACGCAAACCGGGAGACTCGGTTGTGGACTTAATTTATTTGTATTTTTCCAAAACCTACTAAAGTCTTTTGCAGAATGATTTTGTACAATAATATCCATTTTAATCTGGTTTTGATTATTTTGACACCACCTTAATTTAGATTTAAAGATTCTACGCGTCTCACACATTTTATTATAAACATTACCTGAGGAAGGCTTATTGTACAGACTCCAAACGTGAAATGCCTGCCAGTATGGAAATTAAAAGCTTTTATTTAACTACCCGATGACCTGGTGAAGGTCGTGGGAAGCCGCTGGATGCGGGCAGCGCAGAACCGGTCGTCATGGAAATCCTTGGGAGAGGCCCATGTCAACCAGTGGACGTCCTTCGGCTGATATGATGATTTAACTTGCAATGATTGTAGTATGTACCTAATGCAGTTATGTCTGTATTATGTTTAGTTCAAATTTTGCGATCGATTTTAGAGCGATTTTCAGAGGTCCTATTAAGCTGAAATTTGGAATAAAGCCGTATTCCCGGTGACAATAGATCCTTTTGTTATTTTAAAGTTTTTGGAGGTGGAATCAAGGTCCCAGAATCGTCTTTTATTTCGCTTCACCCGCGTTGACAACGTTTCTATGACTTCGAGGGTGCGCAGTGCGCGAGCCGCAAGCGGCTCGCGAGCGTGAAAAAAGTTAGCCTATGTGCACAGATGAGATAGTAGTTACTTGCTGTGTGTTAATTTAGCTCCTAATCTGTCTACCTAACAAATTTCAGTCAGATCCGTTTAGTACTTTTTGCGTAAAAGAGTAAGAAACAATCATCCATACTACATTCTCACAAACTTTCGCGTTTATAATATACGTATAATTGTAGGAAATACATGTGCTCACCTTTTATGAATTTGGAACCGTGTATTTTTTATATTCATTGAAGCATTTGGCTTTTTACAAAAACTCTTTTCAAATACAAGATTTAACCTAAAAGCTTTAAGGTTTTCGATAATTATTCTATAAAACTTTTAGTTTAAGAATTTGTACAAGTCTTAACGTCTTATAAATTGATGAAACGGGCTGCATTCACGAAAAAGTGTGACATATTTATGACGTTACGCCCATGTGACGTCATTGCCGCGTTACACCCATTGTCACGCTACGCCAGTGTAACGTCATTGTCGCGTTACGCCTGAGCCAAGCGTGTAAGCGAGAGTTGTACTTGTACTTGCACTAGTACAAGTACTTGTACTTGTACTAGTACAACTCTCGCTTGGACGCTCGGCTTAGGCGTAACGCGACAATGACGTCACACTGGCGTAGTGCGACAATGGGCGTAACGCGGCAATGACGTCCCACGCGCATTCCAATGCGGCCGTTTTTATGTGAGGAAATGCCAAAGAGTTAACTCACACGACTATGGGCGGTATTTTACATATCCTTAACGATGGAGCTGAAGAAGTTTTACTTCAGTCGTGTGGTCTAAAGCACACAACCGTTCGGCTTGTGACACGTTATCACGTAAAATTATCGTCCGTAAACCGACTTTACACTACACACAACATCGATTATATCCTTCCATTATTTACATTTCCCGAAAAATGGATCGAAACCTTTTCATACCCCTTTGAATTAACTTAATAGCTAATCTTAAAGTTATTCTTGTGTATTGGCCGAAATGCTAAGTGTTACATAATTATTGTGAAATTATTTAGTGCAGTCTCTTCTTATCGTGTGGCACAATTACCCGTACTATCCGAAGGATAGACGGCGGTTGCCTGGTGTTGTACTTAGCATCACCCGCGGTCACGTGTAGGGCATTTCGATTCACACTAACGGACGTGTGCAACGCGACCTTCATACACATCTGGAATCAGATGTGCAGGTTTCCTCACGGTAGTGCAGTGAAAGACATATTTTTTTATGATTTCAGTGCAAATAAGAGCGTGGTTTTTCTTTTGGAACCTAAGGATCTACCTCGCCCCATCTCGGAATGCTGCCCTGTGTGAGTTACCTATATACAACTACCACTATAGAATCCTTCGCTAAGCTATTCAAACTAACGCCCATGGAACAAAATATTACTTTGTCCTCCTTGTTAAACAAATAACTATTGACCCCGAGTGACACACACCCACACAATTTTTCATCACAACCTATGAGAAAAAGAAACTATACTGCGGCCGTCCAGAGAATGCTGATTTGACTTATGCTAGTTTGACTTAACTAGTGATGTGTCCACATCCATAGTAAATACTTTGTATCTATCGTGTAGATGTAACGTATAACGAAATAAAATAACCATTACCAAAATAGTGTTGCCAAACCCGAGGCTAAAGTGTACTTTGTGGACCGTCGAGTTTAGGGGTGGTAATGGGTGAAGGGGGGTTGAAAATAAGAAAAATTGTGTGGCGGGAACCTAATTATTCGTCAAAATTAACCAAATTTGTAGTATTGCGGTTGAATATTTATTACTTCCTTGCATTCGAAGCGAAAAGCAGAGTGTAAAACTCGAGCATGAAATCCATTTTACCTCGAAATGACTATCCACCCTCGCCGTACCGGCTCGGTTTGCTAAATGAACGTCTCGGGTAAAATGGCTTGTTTTATTCTCTTGTTGTACAATCTACTATTGTAATTACTTAAACATATTACTTTTATGCCTGAAACTTTTATGGTTGGTTGATTGACGCAACAAGAAATAATTGTTTGTGTGGTATTGAATTATTCATAATATATTCACAACAGTTACAAACACGTTATCAATGGTTACATGTGGTGACATCACTATTATTAAGGTGGTTGCAGAGGCGTCATTTTCATACAAAACGTTTGACCAATACACTCATCGAGTGTTAGAGTATTAGGTTGTCAAACAATGTCAAAAAAATGTTTAAAAAATCTTGTTTTCGCGAATGAAATCAGATTTGTGATAAATCGAACAATTGAAAAGTTATTAAGGTTTTAAATCTTGTTCAAAAGTGTCGATTTTACGTATGTGTGCGTTACATTTACACAACATAGACACTTATGCGTACCGTAAAGCTATGTATGAACAGTGCGTTCTGAAACTCTACTTGTGTTATAGGAATCTAAATATAAAATGTTTTTTCAGAGTGAATACAAATCGATTTATTTTTTATTAATAACACCCATAATTAATAGTGTAAAAAACTAATACAAAGATTTAGTTTTTCAAAGATGTTCTTATATTTTTGTTAAAAAAATTAAAACAACACACTTTTCGAACACACTTATCCCCGTAACACTCTGTGGCTGAATATGAATGAATCAGTGTTGCTATATATACGGATTTATCTGCACTCGTATGGATTTTTGAGGTCCAATGCGGATAATTCATGATTATGGATTTACGCGACACAAATATCATATTCCTACATCCAAAAGTATTGTTTACAGGTTGAATTTATGTATATTCCTTTCGTTTTCTTTAAAATTTGACTTGTACTCATGTAACTGAAAAACTTTCCCCAAGGAACCGGCTGCTGTGTCATATTCATACAAATTTAGCTTTGTTGGACTTCTCAAACTTTGTATGGAGAGTCCAAACATTTGGATAAGATAACAAAAAAATATATGTTACACTTTAGACTTCTGTACATATTTTTACGAGAAAGTTTATGCGACTTGTGGCGTATCATTTTTGTCATACGGTATAGGGTATTTGACAGTGTTTAAAATAAATTAAAAATACTATTCACTAAATAGCATTTCTCCTACAAAAGCATAAAAACATTAATTTAACATTTTATTCTAAATTCAATTTTATATTCATATTCATATTCATATTCCATTTATTAATAATTTGTAAATTACAAGTCAATATTTTAAACCTAAGAGAAATAGTAATAAGTGGTACAATAATGTCATCAATGAAGTAAAAAAGAAAATTACAAATAATAATACAGCAGTATCTATATACTTCTTATGAAAATTAATAAAAAATAATTAGAAAATATGTACTACATAAAACATATACAATAAAAAATATAGAAGACTATAGAGCCTTCAGTTCTTGCACACTGTAGAACGATTGGTCAATAAGCCAGCGCTTTAGGTTATATCTAAACGACCGAATACTGGCAGACGCAGTGATATTTTCCGGCAGGCAGTTATATATTGATGGGCCCATTATGTGCGTCAGTTTGTCCGATTTGCTGAGAGAGTGTGGCAGAGGAATAAGTTTGCCAGCATTGCGGGTTTCGCGGCCATGCACATCTTTGTGTGTTTTATATGCAGAAATGTTCTCCCGGACGTAGATGGCCACCTGCATGATGACGAGAGACGGCAGCGTCATGATACCAAGCGACTTAAAGTACGGTCTCGCTGATACGTCCTGTCGCACTTGAACTATAGCTCTCACGGCTCGCTTTTGCATCCGGAAGACGCGCTCCCATTCAGCGGCGCGGCCCCAGAGCTCTGCGCCGTACTGTAACAGCGAGTGCACAGTCGCAAAGTAGCACGCGCGCACCGTCCTCCGGTCCATCACGCGTGACAGGCGCCTTAGTGCGAAGCAGGAGCTGCCTAATTTTGTGCATAGTTTCTCAACGTGTGGTTCCCACGTCAAGCCCCTGTCCAGTTCAAAACCCAAGAAGGTTGTCTTTTCTACCTGACCCAACCTATGTCCACCTATACTTACATTTATGGACTTGGAGGATTTACCCGACAAGTCGAAGTGGAGAAAGTGGGTCTTTTTCAGGTTTAGGACGAGTCCGTTTAGGTGAAACCACAGGGAGAGCTGTTCAGCAGTCCTATTCATCTCCTGCTCCAGGGCCTCAATACCTTGAGCGACCACCACTGCTGCCACATCGTCAGCGTACATTAGTACTTTGGCGCTATCTACTGAGTTTGGTAGGTCGTTCAATAGCAATGAGAATAGGATGTTGGAGATTGAAGACCCCTGCGGGACTCCTGTTTTAATTAACATCGTATCTGATTTAAATTTGCCATCGCTTCCTATAACGATTTGTGACCTATTATGCAGCAGATCCACAAGGAGGTCCAGTGCAGGGCCACAGATTCCATAGTGTTTTAATTTTGCTGCTAGAACACTATGATCGGCTACATCAAACGCTTTTGATAGGTCACAACAGATCACTGCCACATGGTTCTTATTCTCTCGAGCGTTAATTATCAGTTTAACGACCTCCCTTGTTAAGGACGTGGTGGACCGGCCTGCACGGTACGCGTACTGCTTGTCTGATAGCAACTCTGACGCCACGAGGTACTCAGTAAGTCTAGAACTTAGCCCATTTTCAAATACTTTGGCGATTGCAGGAATAATCGACACAGGCCTGTATCCATCTATATCCTCTCTTTTGCCTTTTCCTTTAAACACGGGTACAATTTTGCTTATTTTGAACGAAGCAGGATAGGAGCCTTCGTTAATGCATCTATTAAATAGAACAGTTACAATTGTAGACAACGGATTTACCGCCGTGTGTAACAAGTCCATTGATAAATTGTAAACGTCTTTTGTAGGCTTATGCGGGATTTTAGTAGAGATAATTTTGAGCACCTCTTGCACAGAAAAGGGCCTAAATCTAAAGCTGCGGTCCGATGGGGGTCGTGCCGCGTCAAGTAGCTGCAATGCGCGTGATACATCGGCCGCAGGGGCACCGCAAGCCGCTGCGGCGCTCGCAAACCTGATATTCACAGCGTTGATTGCGTCTGTTTTGGACTTGTATTTATCACCACCGGAGTCCACGATCACGTCAGTGTAATCTGTGGCGGAATGAGTCATTTTACCTCGTTCGGTATTAACTATTTGCCACATGGTTTTCGACGTGTTCGTAGAGTTTTTTATTACATTTGCGTAGTAGTTTGATTTTCCTTTACATAATTGATTCTTATATTCGATGATAATTAATTGGAGATACTCTGATATTTCGTGATTAACATAGTTTTTTTTATGAATTTCATTGACATTGTATATTAGTGCTTTTAATTCTTTTAAATCATCCGTTACCCAGGTTTTATTCCTTATTATTTGCTTTCGCTTAAAGGGGAAACAAATCTGGAATTTGTTTGATATGACATTAATAACAGACGTAGCCATTGAATCAAGTGATCCATCTGACCGTGAAAAAACTTCGTTCCAGTCAACGCTATCAATTGATGCTACGAAGTTGGCTCGATTTGATTGCGTATCGTCCCTTACCAGACTTGAAGCGGTTGGAGTCGGTATTGATTCACACACAACTACAGCACGCACAGCAAGGTGATCGCTAATGTTCGTGTGGACTGGCGCTGTGTGAGCGCGCCCAGGTAAGGCGTTGCTATATACGTGATCGAGGCTCGTCGCTGTAGTTGCAGTTATCCGGGTCGGAAAATCGACTAAGTTTTCGAATTCATAGGAAACCAATATATCATTAAGCTGTTTTAATGCAGGACAATGAATATCCAAACCGTCTATATTTGTATCCCCTACCACAAAGCAGGTTTTACCATCATTACTGATTTTATCGAGCAATCGTTCCAAGTATGCCAAAAAGTCTTTATAGCTAACTAGGTTAGTTCTATATAAACAAATTATAGTCATGTTGTAGTCTAGTAAGTCAACGGCGGATATCTCGCAATATTGTTCAACTGACAAGTTTTTAAAATCTATGTTTTCGACACATTTAATGTCATTTTTAACGTATATACATGACCCACCGTGGCCTATATATGTTCTACAATAATAGGATATCAAGTTAAAATTTTCTAGATTAATTGATTTTAATTTTGACTCAGGCAGCCAGTGCTCAGTGACACCTAAAATATCACATTTAAGGTCCGTTTGTAAAAGCACCTCTAATTGTAGTGTTTTTTTGTCAATGGAGCAAATATTTTGTGTACAGACAACTAATTTGCGCTTGAGTTCTAAATTGCTAGTACTGCTTGCTTTCGTGCTATTAGTGGGTGGTTGCGGGAGCGCAGTCGATAGCGCCGATGGGGTATGCGGTGTCCCTGCAGTAGCCATCAGTGATCGTGGAACACTATCAGAGTACGGCGTCACGGACGACAGCGGGGGCGTTGCAGTGGGGGCACGATGGCTGCAAGCCAGCGGTAGCGCCCCAGGCGGAGTGCGGTCGCCGTCGAATCGCTCTGGTCTACCCTCACCTCTTGGAAGTCGATTATGTCCGAGCGTTAATGTCGACGTTGCCCCGCTCCTCACGGGGCTGTCGCAGAAACCAGTTGGTGTAGCGCACGCCTTGTGGCCATACAGTAGGCGATTCGAATTTTTTGAATAGGCTCTCTGGGAATCCAATTACAAAGGCGGCATGCCTATCTGTTCGTATATTTCTTTTCTCAATGTAATACTCTGAGTTCGTCTCAATTTTATTAAGGTACTTTCTCAACATATCCACTGATGTTTCCGGCTTAAACGACCAAGCTTGTATGTATTTAAGACGTTCGACAGCCTGGAGCTCTTCGTTTTCTTTGCCAGCACCAATAGCTATCTTGTTTCGCTGCTGCCTTTTACGTTTCGGGTTAATTTTTTGCCAGTCTCCGTCATCGTTATCGTCTGCTTGCTTTTGTAGCTCATGCGCGGTAGCGGGTGCGGTTTTCGTGGCCGCAGCGTCATTTATATATTTATCAAAATCACTAAATCAGTTAGTCAAAGACAATGACGTCACAACTTTGTAACACGAACAATTTCAGAACAAAATTTCGTTTTTGACCGTTGATAAAAAGTAACTCAAATGACTAGCAGTCAAATATCGGATTGTATTAACAATTTTAACTGACAATTATTTACTGTTGCACGAATTTTGTCCAGATTTTTGGACTGAAGATAGATTTCTTGATTCCTCCATATGGCAACACTGTTTTTTTGCTCTGCAGTTAGTTTGTGAATTTGGTAAAAAAATGGCTTTTGTAACAAAATGAATTAACGCTTTTACAATAAATACGTATACTCAGGACGCAAAGTAAACCCAAAGCGATCGCGAGCCGGTTTGTTACGGTATCATGCACTAGAATAGAAATGGCTCTTCGGTGTTTGTGAACATTACTTACACTGTTGGTGTGTCGCTATCAACCGTTCAGAGTGCTCCAGCGATTTGAAGAGACTGGATTCAATATGCACAGACCAGGAACAGGCCGAACAAGGTGCACGACAGCGCGGGACGATCGATATATGGTGTCAACAATATTGAGAAATCGATTTCAAACGGCTGTTGAAGTCAAAAATCACTTTCTACGTGCTGAAGAGAGCAATCCGGGCACGTGTACAGTGAGGCCGCGTCTTGCTGAAGCGAACATGAAGCCATTTAGACCCACCAATGGTCCAAAACTCGGAAGGCAGCATCGAAATTCAAGGCTGAGTTATGCTAGAGAACACATGAATTGGACTTTCAATGACTGGTCAACAGTTATGTTTTCGGACGAATCCAGATTCATGCTATACAAGCACGATGGGAGACGAACTTTAACTGCAGAGAGATACGTGAATGAAACCTTAAATGAGTATGTTGGCCCACTTTTAGTAAACATGCGCAAGAATGCCATCCTTATGCAAGATAATGCTCATCCCCACACAGTCTCTATCACACGCATGCAGTGGCCAGCACGCAGCCCAAACTTGAACTTCATCGAGCATGCTCGGATGAAGCAGTGATAGAGGAAAGGGAGAATAACCCTCAGCATCAACTCAGAAATCGAAAGTGGAAAACATGCTAAACCGTGTAACAACTGTTTTAATAGATCTCAGTGGTAATACAAAATACTAAAATGTGTAAAAATTGCAATTTCGAAATCTAGTGAAAAATTTACATTTTTTCTTAACTTACTTTTATTCAAAATAAACTTTTATGACTTATTTTTATTATTATACTAACTGTCCCGGCGAACTTCGTTCCACCTTACACTACACTATCCTACCCTACACTACCCTACACTACACTACCCTACCCTTCCCTACACTACCATACCCTACCCTAACTACACTACACCTACACTACACTACACTACCCTACCCTAAAACCAATTATTTTTGACTGATATTTTTTTTATTGATGAATATCATATTTTAATACTTATTATCCTATTCCAGACAAAGACAAATGCAAAAACACAAAAATCATAAAAATTGGCCCAGCCGTTCTTGAGTTATAATGGTGTAACTAACACAACTTTCTTTTATATATATAGATGCACTATAAAATTGTCTATAATACAGTCTTTATTTCATAAAGCTTGTTACAATATTTTGGAAGTTATTGAGGTTTTTGTTACAGACCCATTTCCTTTGCTGTCGAGTGTATTAACACAATAATTAGTAAATTGTATATCGTAATGTGCTATTTTTAGGCCGAACACAGGCAACAACAGCAATCACTAAAATATACAAGCTGTTCATAAGTAAGTAAATCATAGATATTCCATTTGATAAGTTTAAAAAAAAAGGAAAAAATAGAACACTTATAGGATCACTTTGTTGTCTGTCCGTATGTCTGTCAAGACCCTTTATTTCGGAAACGCATTGAGGTATCGAGTTGAAATTACAACCGTATAGTCCGGTCTACAGGCCCTTGAAGCTGTGACAAAAATCAAGCTTCTAGGTTAACGTAAAAAAAGATACGGCCGTTTATGCTGCAAAAAACGTATATTTCGACACTCTCAAGGGAATTAAAATTCATAGGGTATTTTCCGTTGACCTAGAACTATGAAATTTGGCATGTAATACCGTCTTGTACTACAAGTAAAGGGATAAATCTGAAAACTATACATTTGTAAAAATATAATCTTTATATAAAGTATGTAATCAATTATGCAAGGAACGGCGGTCCAAATTTTGAATTGAGTTAAGCGTGTCATATGAGGTAATGGTAATGGTAAGGACGGGCTGGTTTCCGCAACCAGGCGCCCGAGCGCCCATTTTGCGTGGTTAGCTGGCATCACTGCCAGCTCAGCTCCTCCAGGAAGTCCAGTAGCCCCCGCAGGTTGCCAACGACTTCCGGGAGTGAGGGATATGAGGTATCCTATGAAAGGGCTTCATTGTCAGAAGCTTAAACAGACTTTTAATTATTTTTTGATGTATAGTTTTCGATTTATGACGAAGAATGTAAAAAAAAACTTTCCCCTTTTTTATATGTGTAGGTAGGTACCTAATAATTTTGACGTATGTAGTTGTCTAACGCCACAATAGGTTTTCTAACAAAGAGGCCCTATTACTAAATCATTTTTGTCTAATTTAATATTTGGTAATCTTTAACAATAATAGGTCATCTTTGTGTGTTTCAAATTATCTGTGACATTAAGTTGTCTTTGTTTTAGCGGCAGATAGCCGAACTAAAATTACTTCTGCCCTTTGAAAAAGCTGACGCACGCGTCTTGCAACTTGTACTTGTAAGAAAGGAAATTGGAGAATAAATAAAATAAGTATCTGTTCATCCGAATCCGACGTTTTTATTGGTAACGCTAAGGGCGACAGCAACAGTAGTACCTAACAGTCAGCACTGTTATTATTTATAATATGGATCTACAATTTTGTACGGAACCCTCGGTGGGCGAGTCTGACTCGCACTTGTCCAGTTTTTTGTAATGACAAAAATTATCGAGAGCCATTTTTGAGAAACCTATGTTTTACCCTTTTCTCATGGCAGGTCGTTAGAGTTTTACCAGATAAAGTACCACTTGTAGCATATTATAGATATTAAATTTGAAAAATATCTTGAAGAATTTTTTGGGGATCAAACAAAGATTTGTTACCATAGATGAGTTATGCACTAACAACATTTGAAAATCGAACCCCTTTACACACAGTATTAAAGGTAGTTCACTTCCATTGCACCGAATGCTACTAAGAATGCTTTTATTTGCTTCACTTTTTGTATGCATGTAACCTATCTATATCTCTGGGATTAAATGATTAAAATTGAAAAAAACATGATATTGAATATGATTATTTTATTTTATGTATGTCCCTTGTGCCAACTTTTAACCGCCTCCGTGGTGTGATGGTTAGTCCATTTGCTTCACACCATGAGGTCGTGGGTTCGAATCCCGGTGGGGTCAACTTGTAAGACTCCGTTTGGTTGGTGGTAGGGCATTTTCTAAGCCCGCCTGGCTAGCTACCACCATCTTATCTAAGTCTTGCTGCCAAACATCAGTGTTAACAATGTTGATGTGTTCCGGCTTGAGGATAAGATAGCCAGTTCTCCATTGCATTGGGGAATCTTGGTAAGCTTGCTTCTATCTTCGGCATCAGCGTCACTTATCATCAGGTGAGATGATGCCAAGGGCTTACCAATGGTGAATTAAAAAATAATAATAAGGTTTCAGCAGCACCCATGAAAATGGTTATTATGTGTAAAGGTGATGATCATCATCATATCAGCCAAAAGACGTCCACTGGTGGATAAAGACCTCTCACATCCAGCAATACTTTCTATATATTTTTGCTGATCAACTGTAATTACATTCCTTTATTGATCTACATTGATATTCATTTCTAGATATCATCTAACAGGACCTAGGTTTTCATATCTTAAACCACGATCTGCTATATTAAATGATTAAAACAAAAGTTTATTTGGGCTGGAAGTACTTATATTTTTACAATGAGAAACAAATCAATCACAACAATAAAGTCTGTGTCACACCATAGAAGAGACAGAACATAAAGACTTAATGGAAGATATGAAAACTTCACGTCTAACTACCAGAGAGAAGGTGTCCTCATAATCTATTCCAGGTTGCTGCGTGAAACCTTTTGTCACTAGTCTCCCATGATAACGCACTTTGTTGTTCACATCAAACTCTTTATTTAGCACCCACTTGCACTTATCAACTATTGTTGCACCACCTGACATATCAATAAGCTCCCGAGCATTGTTTTCCCTGAACGACTGCTATGCCTCAGCAGCTGGATATGTACACACGGAGAAACCATATCTATTGAGGTAGGTAGTTTCCTCTCTCTGTTTTCGTTCTCTATAGCACATGGAGTAGACATGGGCTTTCTTTCAATTCCCCCACTGAATCTGTCCTCCTGGCTGTCTTCAGGTGACATTTCTTCTCCATGAAACCAGATAACACTATTCTTCAGTTTCCTCATTTCCATTACAATCACGTCTCTGCTAATTATCTGCATTTTTACAAGGATTCTACACTGTATCCAAAAGATAATCGTAAAAACGATTTCTGAAAATCCGATGTGCTCTCTGTTTTGCTTTTTTGTCCCAGGAATAAATGTAATTTTGTGTATGTAGGTATTTATTTCGTAGTGATTTCCTATTCTCTTTGTATACCGCTATTGTAAACTGACAGATATTACGCGACTTTTTATTTTTTTATTAAATGAATTGCACCCACACACTTACAATTCGTGCCTGCAGTGTGCGTGACTGCTATCAGCTGCTAATTGTGGATAACACGGGAGAATAAAACAATAAATGAAGTTAAACACTTACTATATCATCGAAACATCAA
>OX369300.1:12385642-12563592 GCA_947284805.1 Coleophora flavipennella
CTTCCCCCCCCCCCCCCCTGTTGCGCATGCACCTCTCTACGTTTCCTAGTGTTTATCCGCACTCCACCCTTAATCGGCGGGCATTAATCTATTGCCCTACCTACTGTTACGTCAGTACTAATATATATACTTTGCTACTGTGTTGTGGTGCATAATACTTCGATGGTTATATGTACCGACATATTTCGAGTTAAAAATGAGAAAACTTAATAATGATAGAGAAAGTTAAAAGACTCTTTTTCCTTTTTAACTAATTTATTGTGCCAATCGACAAAGAAACGCTTGTCCATTTTAATAACGAGCAGAAAAGAAGAAAGCATAGACATTACAGAATTTAAAAAGATCGGACTGAAGTTAGTGGGTTAGGTCATCTTTAGTCTTATGTAATACACACCACCAAAGATGACATTAAATTGTTTGTTTTTGAAAAAGTATTGAGTTTAGGTTAGGGGGAGGCTGGGGAGGAGGTCCCTACGGGAAGGGAGTACGTTACCCCTTACTTCCATTATATAACATTATCTGGAAACAATGCAGTGTATGTCATCTTTGGAGTGTATTATATGAGACTAAAGATGACCGAACCCTCCAACTTCGTTCCGAAAGATTTATAATAAGCGTAGCCCCCGCCAACTAATTTTGATCTACAAACCTCCGGGATCCGATGGGAATGTGGGAGTATCAAGGCGGGGAAAGTATGCGGGGCTGACTTAAGGGCGGAAAACTTGACATGTCCTTAAAAGTTTAATACTTAGCACTTACTTTTACAATTCCATTAAGAATAAAGGGACAAAAGTAGGTCCGTGTTGAATCACTGACTTCACTTTTTTTTATTCACAATTGGTAAGCCCTTGGCATCATCTCACCTGATGGTAAGTGACGATGATGCCGAAGATGGAAGCAGGCTTACCTAGATTCGCCAACGCAGTACTCTTTATTATACTGGCCCAACGCAATGGAGAACTGGATATCATATCTTCAAGCGGATATAATATCAATGTTGTTAACACTGATGTTTGGCGGCAAGACTTAGATAAGATGGTGGTAGCTAGCCAGGCGGGCTTAGAAAATGCCCTACCACCAACCAAACCGAGTCTTACACGTTGACCCCACCGGGAATCGAACCCGCGACCTCCTGGTTTAAAGCGAATGGACTAACCATTACGCCACGGAGGCGGTTGGTTTAGGTGTTGAAGCGTGAAAAGGTAACAAACAAACACATTTTCGCATTTATCTTCTATATGTTTAACCAATACGCCACGGTGGTGGTTGTGGTAAAGTTGTATGCACACAACTTTATACTTACACATAGGTTAATAATTTTCTTCTTCAAGATCAGGGATACAGGGATCAACCTTATACCCTATGCGGCTCACCCACCTCTCTGCTAAAATACTATGCCCAATATGTCCTCAATAATTTACTTTGCAAGAGGAGCCGAAATGGGGTGTCAAAATAAGTAATACACAAATGAAAAAATAAAAATGGGCATTTTTATTCAAATGACAAGCACTTGTAAGTAATCAATTAACAAAAGTAAAACATACAGTACATAAGTGATTCCTTGGCTTCTCAGTGCACAACGGAGATCATTTTCAACATTTGTAGTCCCTTTCTTTGTTTCGTTTTTATTCCCAACAGCATTGTAATACCACTTTCACAAAGATAGGTAGGTAGTTGATAATGGTAAAAGAATACAAGGAATATATACTTGGAATTCACAAAGATTGTATCAGCCGAAAGATGTCCACTGCTGGACAAAGGCCTCCCCCAAGGATTTCTGCAATGACCAGTCCTGCGCTGCCCCCATCCAGAGGCTTCCAGTGGCCTTCACCAGGTCGTCGGTCAACTGAGTGGGAGGCCTGCCTATGCTACATCTCCAAGTAGTAATCACAAAGATGGCTAGTTGATAATGGTAAAAGAATACAAGGAATATATACTTGGATCTACGCCCCTAAAAGAGGAGCATCTCATTTCATTGGTTGGAAATACATGTTACAGATCTTCATGCAGTTTGAAATTAAGGCACCATCAGTTTGAGCTTTTAAATTTAACAGAAAATGATGGATTTTAAGGTACTGGTTCGGCAAAACCTATTAGGTGCTAGTACTCTGTGGGCAGATGAAGTGGCTCACATTAACTTCCAGTTCCTCGATGGTTAGAATTTTGTTCTGAAAATAACAGTTCCACTCTAATGTACAATATTGTTGCTTGTTCTTGTCCACTCACAATCATTTCATTCTGCTGTTACTGTACCAACACCAATTCCAGGTCCAACTTGCAGTCACACTATAAATATTATTGTTGTTGGGTGGGACGCCTGCGGGGTACAGGCGAGTGTTCATGTCTAAGTGGAATCATTACATCCTATTCCCATGGTGGTACGATGGTTACTGTGACCCCAGTGGCATCCCACCCTCAAACCTTGAACTCCTTCTACAGTACTCCGTTATGCGACTGATTTCCAGGTTGCATAGTTCCTCTTCCTTAATCCTATCGACAGTACCTATACCTGAAATGGAAGAGAAATTTCAATTTTTGTAAAAGAATACAAGCATTTTTGTTTTCTCAGTTAAGATTTTACATGACAGAGCGTTCTAAACTACTAATTTATCAAGCCGTCTGTCATACATAAAGGATAGTTTAGACTCGAGTTATCACTGGCCCATTAGGACCATGTAGTTGAAACTTAAACACAGACAAATGAGAAAATTGCTGCTTACAGTAAGTACTTTACTGCAAGCAGCAAAGTTAAAGAGAAATTTACTACTTACACTTGCTTGCAGCAATCTGATAATTATTATTTATTAATTTGATGCGCCCAAAGCTGTTTGTTTGCTATTGCCACGACAGCACAGACAGATAGGCGTGTCTGGTAGGTCCGCTAAGTTGTAAAATTATTGATAATTAGTTGTAGTAAAGTAAAACAGTTGTATTCTGTTTTTATTTTATTAACTTAGCGTCTGGGCGACTAAAGAAACCAAAGAGTATAGAAATCACTAAGTTTAATCAAAACTAATAATATCGAGACACACGGCAGTGTGTCCGCCAAGTTCGAAAAGAACAAGGCGACACCGGCCGTGAGTTTTATTACACAAACCATTTCGGGCAACTTTTGACCTACATACCAGTAACTTAAAATCTGTTTGACTTACACACTTGCGATTTCGCGTGTCTAGTAAGACCCACGCTATCACCTAAAATCCCAATTTCATAAATACATCTTTTACCATTTTTGAGTTAATGACGTCCGAAAATCACTATTTTTATAACTCACTCACTGACTGACTGACGTATCAAAATTATAGACCACTTCCACGAGTTCCACGTAATTTAGAAACTTGAAATTTGGCATCGAGGTAAGTTATTACATTAGGCGTATACAAAAAAAAATGCGTAATTAGGGTTCCTTCCATTACCGACCACATTATAGACCATTTCCAGGTGACTTAGATACTAGTTTGGCATTTTGGTAGGTTAATTGGCGTATACAAAGAAAAAAGAGAAACCAGCCAAGTGCGAGTCGGAATCACGAAATTTGTTTTCCGTACAGTGGTGGTGCAGAACACATGGGAATAATGATATAGACCACTTCCAGGTGACTTTTTAATTTGAGGTTTGGAATTGAAATAGGTTAATTGGACGCATTGAGTAAAAATTCAAAAAAACTAGCATTGTTCAAAAAACTCTGGGCTTGCGCACCGAGGGTTCGGTACCACCAAAAATATCTTATATGTATGTGTATTACTTGAATAACGATAGGAAATTTGTATTAATATTTTACAAAAATTAATGATATACCTACCAACAAAATATAAATGTGAAATGGAGCCAAGTTTTATATAAAAAAATACAGCGTTCTTAATGACTAGGTACCAAGTTTTATAGTGGCTCCTGAATAATGGCTATGGATATTAATTTTAGACTTCTCCAAATAATAGAGAATGTACAACGGTTTTCAGTTGGTTAGAAAAATGTGTTATGTTCTGTGTGTAAAATAAAATTGGATAGTGAAAACTTGCCAAGTTACACCATGTAGTAGCACAGAACACATTTTTTTTAAGCAACTGAAAACCGCTGTACATTCCTTATTATTTGGAGAAGTCTAAAATTAATATTTCTATTTAAAGATGATTTAAGAACCACTATAGAACTTGGTACCTAACCTACCCATTCAGTCGTAATTTGTTGATATCGAACTTGGCTCCCTTTCACATTTATGTTTTGTGAAGCTTAAAATCAACTCCGTCTGGCTAGCTGGCCGGTGTGATGACGTCACGATACTCTGTCTGGTAACCCATAGCAACCCGTGAGAATAGCCACAACAAACGTCATTAGGGTTGACTTTTGTTTGTTTCTTAGTTGTCTAAAATTGTCAAAACAGCCAACATTCAGGAAAAAATATTGTAGAGTTGGAAGTTACCGATTCACCAAAAAACCAACCGAAATTGGTGAAAAAATTGATATATTTTGTACCCAGAGCAACAAAAAAAAAATAATTTTTATGGGTAAAAATTACCTGTGCCCCGTAGGAATAGCTACTTCGGCACTTCCAACAAAGCCAAAATAGAACCATAAATATTATCCTTGCCACTACCAAAGATTACCTAATATAACGAATAATTTTGACCAAAGTGTGGACGTAGCAGAACAATCCTAGACAATGTAAACGAGGCATTAGATTTATCAGCAGACGGTTTTCTATATTTAGTCTATGGTTGAAATTCATGGGATTTGTATTATCGTGTCGTGTATTATCTGCACGTACAGATAATACACGACACGATAATACGCGTCCCGTGAATACACAACCCAATAATACGTGTACCGAGTGACTTGAATTAATACTGGCCGCGAAGTATCGACACGAGCAGATAATGTACAGCCGATAATACACGACACGGGAATGTACAGGCTGATAATTCATGTACCAGGACTTGAATTATCGTGTCGTACATTCACGGGCCGGCTAATCTCGTGTTGAACAATATCGTGTCGTGTATTATCGTGTCCCGCTACTTCGAGTGTTCTGTACTTGTAAACCTTGTGGAGTAATCACGGAGTAATAGTGTTCTGTGTTGTAAACACGAGAGTCGAGACAGAGACTGAAACGACTGCAAACTAAACAAATTATTTGAATTCTCAGTACATCATTTTAATTTGTAATTATAATTAAGCAAAATGACCAGTAAACCAAACTCTAAGCGCACTGTTTACGTAGGTGGCTTAGCGGAGGAAGTGGACGAGAAAGTGTTAAACGCCGCGTTCGTTCCGTTCGGAGATCTCGTAGACGTGCAGATACCTCTGGATTATGAGACTGAGAAACACCGGGGCTTCGCGTTCATCGAGTTTGAGAACGCTGAGGATGCTGCTGCAGCCATAGATAATATGGTAAGTGTTTGCTGCACTGCACTGTTTGATAGACTTTTGTTTGATTTGACAATACCGCTGAGTGGATACTGTTTGAAGTCATCCGGTTTTGTATAGCCATCACCAAGGAGGCACATATTCTAGTCAAGACATCGCAGTGACACAGTTAGTGTTCCATTGATTCTATATCTTCAACACAGGCCCTGCAGGTGGGGTCATGTGTCAGGCCTTTTTTTTCAGGTGTGCATTCATAGCAAAGTGACCCGTCAATGCTCCTGTTACAACTCTGGCACATGTCCTGCTGTTTCTCCAAATTGTTTTCATACTGTAATTGTATGTTCGTATTATCCTTAGACCCTGATAGCTACCATCTGTCTGACTGAAAGAAAGTAATTAACTTTTTAACTGCCTCTGTGGCGTAATGGTTAGTCCATACGCTCCACACCAGGAGGTCGCGGGTTCGATTCCTGGTGGGGTCAACTTTTAAGACATGGTTTAGTTAGTGGTAGGGCATTTACTTAGCCCGCCTGGCTGGCTACCACTATCTTATCTAAGTCTTGCCGCCAAACATCAGTGTTAACAACATTGATGTGTTCCGGCTTGAAGATAAGATAGTCAGTTCTCCATTACGTTGGGGAATCTTGGTAACCCCGCCCCGCTTCCATCTTCGACATCATTGTTACTTACCATCAGGTGAGATAATGCCAAGGGCTTACGAATTATGCATAAAAAAATTATAAAAAAAACATTATAGCTCACCAAAAAACAAAGTCAGAGTGCACTGTCTGATGTTCACGTGTAAGTACAAGATAACGGTGATGCTAACGGTGAGTAAATGTTTTACCTTTCATGTAAGTTTTTAGGTTCCTAGCAAGTCACTATGAACTATGTCAGTCTCAATGTCTTGCACTTAGTTAAATTTTTACTTAATTTAAACTTTTTAATTTCAGAATGATTCAGAACTGTTTGGACGCACAATACGAGTAAACATAGCAGCCCCGCAGCGAATTAAAGAGGGTTCCACTCGTCCGGTGTGGTCTGAGGACAGTTGGCTACAAAAACATGCTGGAGAGACATTAACAATAAATAAAGAAGGAGAAGATAATGAAGGGAAAGAGAAGACTGATGCTGCTACTGTAAGTTCAAATAAATCATTTTAAAATATTCCTACCTGCCAAAGCCTGTTTAGTTGTAAATGGCCAAGGTTTAGGCCCTAGTTGGTCGCTAGCCAGTGGCATAAAATCCTACCGTTAACAAAATAAGTAAAAAAAATTATAATATTAAACTTCAGATTTGCAAGCTAGATTTTAATAGCTTATATTATATCTGAAAGATTATAAATTGTATGAAAGTAATTAATTTGTATGATCTATTAAAAAGACTACTAAAATTTTTAGGTACAAACAACATTTATTCATGAGATCATAAAAGTTGCTTGCTTAATTTTAGGTCCTTCAGTCCTACTTTCTAAAAGTTCTTAAAATGAACATAAAATAAATGTATATATTAAACCACAGTCTATAGACTGTGACTTCATTAAGTACATTATCCCAAAGATATAAAATATTGACTTAGATAAACAGTAAAAAATCACTATAGATAGATAGATAGATAGATAACACGTTTATTTGTCACTGCAATCACACACATATTATTACAATCATACATAATATAAAACAAAACATAACAAATTAAAAAAACCAAAAAATAATAATAATATAAAAACATATGTGTGTTGCAGTAGTACAAAAGGGCCGTGACTCAGTGTGTTGATTTGCTCTTGCGAGCAATACACTGGTAATTCTGCTACTATCTTATTTAAATCTTGCCACCAAACTTCAGTATTAACAGCATGGATGTGTTCCAGCCTATAGTAAATGAAGCCAGTTCCCTATTGCATTATGGAACTTTGGTAAGCCCGCTTCCATCTTTGGCATCATCGTCATCATTATCATAGGAGCCGAAAGACTTCCACTGCTGGTCAAAGGCCTCCCCCAAGGATTTCCATGGTGGATTTCAGATGATGCCAAGGGCTTATCAATTTGGATAAAAAACTTACTATTACTTCACCTTTTAAGGTCCCCAGGAGGCTTGAGTTTCTATACAAATGTAGTTCCGCTTTGATACACAAACTACACACCGGATTGAATCCAAACTTTGCAAATATATTGAGTAGACACATATCGATGTTTGTAATGCTTTCATCATAGTAAATTTAAACATGAAGTCAACTAAATGAAGGCTTAAATTAGTTTTGCACTGAAAGTTTGGAACTGCTCTTATTTTTTTTCGTTTTACATTAGTACATCGAAAACTAATAACAAACATAGACATGTGTCTACTCAATATATTTGCAAAGTTTGGATTAAATCCGGCATGTAGTTTTTGTATTAAAGCGGAACTACGTTTGTATGGAAACTCGAGCCTCCTGTGGGCCCTTAAAGGCCTATTTCACTGTCGAATTATTAAATGTCACATTAGTGAGACACATTTAGCGTATGCAAAAACCACATTTGTTATCAATATAATGTGTTATAACAATTGAAAACGTTAAACACGTTAAATAACCGCCTTCCATCGCAACAACTTGTACAATTTTGTATTATTATTTTTGGTTTTCGTTAATTTTCTAATGATTTACTGCACCGATTGTAATAAAATTACTGCACCGATTATAATAAAATTTATATGGGACCAACTCGGGAGCATTGAATAAAAAAAAACATGTAAATCAGTTCACAATCTGCAAAGATATCGCGTAACAAACATACAAAATAAACATTGTCGAATTGAGAACCTCCTCCTTTTTGGAAGTCGGTTGAGAACTAAGTGTTGTGGATGTGAAAGTAAACTATTAATTCTCTAAATTACAGACGATAACACCAGCACCCAAGGAGAAGCGCAACCCACAAGTGTACTTCGATATTAGCGTTGGACAGCAAGAGATCGGTCGGATCATCATGATGCTGAGAGCAGACATTGTGCCCAAGACTGCAGAGAATTTCAGAGCACTGTGCACACATGAAAAGGGGTTTGGATACCAGGGCAGCAGCTTTCATAGGATCATACCAGAATTTGTATCCTTTTATACATCATAATTGGCCGTCTGGATTTGAACCCGGCACCTCTGGTTAGGACGACCGAGTCGTTACCGGTTGAGCCACCGACGCTTGTACCAATGAGTTTTTCGAAACTTACGTACATATACTCACCGATTGCTTTAACGGTGAAGGAAAACATCGTGAGGAAACCTGCACACACCTGCGAAGAAACTCGAAGGTTGTGTGTGAAGTCGACCAACCCGCACTTGGCCCGCGTGGTCGACTAAAGCCCGATCGCCCTAATTCAGGGTAGGCTCGAGCCCCTCGGTGGGGACGTATATGAGCTGACATGATGATGATGATACATCATAATATATTGACATAAGAAAGACTTCCAAAATCGAAATTCAGGACACAACACACGTATACTATATACTATATAAACACACTTTGGTGACACAGACAATCACCACCCTATATTTTTAGACCCGTTTTGAGACAGCTCGCGCCAACTTCATTACTGATCTGAACTGTGATGCGAGTGCTTGCTGGCTGCGCCGGTACAACCGAGTAGTTACCTTGACGTCCCACTAACACCCAGAGTTTGCTACTGCGACGCGTCTTGCGATCAACTTCAGAGCCGTAATAAAGTTTGGCGCGAGCTTTACCCTATTTCTTTCAAGCTGCTGTAATATTGGTGGGCTCTTTCTATACTATATTTTCCTATTTTTTCAAATTAAAAACCGTACAAGTGCAAGTAGGACTCGCGCAAAGTAGGGTGCCGTAGTTTTTTCAAAAAATAAATGTATATTGAAAAAAAAATATATTTAAAGTTGGGAATAGAACATTTTGTATTGAAAATCTATAAACTTTATACAAATCCAACTGCACATCTTACTGCGCACTCAAGAAAGTTGGTCGACTATTACTCCTAAATTAAGATAGCCTATTTACTACTTAGCTGTGATTTTTTTCCTTCTAAATTGAATATGTCCTACTAATTATTATTTTTTTCAGATATCCTGAAATAGCGGTTTAGCTGGTAGGGGAGGGGGAGAAACTAGACTACACTTGAAATTAGTTAATATTTCGCAAACCGATCCTTCAATCGAAAAACCGTTTAAGCAAGTCCTCGGTAGTTTTAAAAGAGCTATTCAACGGCACCCCCCGCAATGGGTACGTCAACAAAAAAAAATCAGCCTCTCTTTACATGTAGGGGAGATATCTTAAAAAGATTTTATTGTACCACTTTGCCGGCGTGTTTAATATGTATACCCATGCCAAATTACAGCTTTGTAGTACTAAAAATCTAACTAGGCCGCGGACCGACGTACAGACAGGCAGGTAGACGGACAGACTTGGCGAAACTGTTGGCGGTGTTGACTACGGAACCCTGAAAATCAAAAACTATTTTATTTTTGTTACATCCCTAGTAAACACGGCTCATCCCTAGTCGAGCTGTCCTTTGACAGATGATCTATGGTGGTTTTATTGAATTGTGCATGAACAATAAATTGTTAATTATAATAAATAAACTGAAGTGAATTACATACGAAATACCTTATTTACATACATAATAGAATTGGCGACGAGGTTGGTTGGATTTTAAAATAAAAGTAGAAAGTGAGTGTTATCTTCACGTGGCTTACATAACCTCAACGATTCCTCACCTTACATTCCTCCGTTCCACGGGCTCCAATTTACTGTAATGATCGCTCGCTTTACACACTCCTTTTTCCTTCCCAAACGTGCAAAAGTAAACCCACGAGATGGAGAAACAATTTGGACAAATATTGGACACTTTGGCAGAAACACTTCGCGGCATGCAAGTACAGCAGCAAGCGCTTCACGAGGCAACTGCAGCATTATTACAAAACCAAAATGCGACGCAAACTACAGTGAGTGGCATTAATCTTCAACCATACGATGAGGTAAACGAATCCTTTGATAGCTACATACAGCGCCTACAAAATTACATTAACCTAAAAAAGGTGAACGACCCTCAAACTAAATTACAAATTTTCTTAAACTGTATTGGCCCTAAATACCACCAAGTATTACAAAATCTTACAGCATCATGCGCTATAGAAAGCAAACCATATGAAGAGCTGATACAAATATTAAAAAATCACATTGCTCCGGAGCCAGGTGAAGTAGCTCAGCAGCACAAATTTTGTATGCGAGTACAGGCAGAGCATGAATCCATTGCCAACTACGTAGCTGGATTAAAAGAACTAGGTGGAAAATGCAATTTCATATGCAGTCATTGTGAAAAATCCACATTTGACACCCACCTTCGTGTACAGTTCATACGCGGCCTGCGTTGCTCTGAAACTAAGGAAAGACTTTTACAAGAGTTGCCAAAAACCAGTTTTGAGCAAATAATCAAAATCGCTACAGCGATAGAGACGTCAAAGGCTGATACAAAGCAAATGGGATCCGATACACCAAAAAACATACACAAAATATCAGTAAAAAAAAACCAATTATGCTAAAAATAAGTTCGACAAGAAAAATAAATACAACAAAAATAAAAATGCAATCAAAAATAATAACTACAAAAACAACAATAATAAAATAAAATGTTACAGATGTGGCAAATACAACCACAAAGCAAACAAATGTTGTTTAATAGATCAACTATATTGTGAAAAATGCAAAAAGAAGGGACATGTACAGTCTGTCTGCTTCCAAGAAATTTCCAAAATTGACACAATCGAAAGCGACAACGAGATCTACGAAATAAATGAATTACAAAATACAGAATATGAAAATGACAAATTCACCATTACACTACAAATACAAGGAAAAACACATACCTGTGAACTGGATACCGGTGCTGCAGTCACTACTTGCTCTGCAGAATACTACAACAAATATTTCAAAAATCTGCAACTTCAAAATACAAAAATTAAATTGAAAACATATACTGGTGAAATAATTATACCTAAAGGTACATGTATTGTCAACATAAAATACAAAGACAGAGAAATACAAGGAAGACTGTTTGTAATTGATACAAAAGTAGAACCAGTAATAGGTAGAGAGTGGATTAGAAAACTGAAACTAAGTTTTGATGTAAATCAAATTAATACATACACTAAAAACGTTACAGAAAATGAATACAAAGAAAAGCTACAAAATTTACTAAAAGAATACAAAGGCTTATTTTCAGAAAATATTGGAGAGATTACAAACTATCAAGTTTCATACTGCTTGAAAGATAATGCTACACCTGTATTCCTAAAACCGAGACCTGTACCATTTGCATTAAAAGATAAAGTAGAAAATGAGATTGATCGGTTAGAAAATTCTGGAATTTTGGAGAAAATTACATATTCTCAACGGGGTACACCCATAGTTCCAATCATCAAACCAAATGGCAAACTACGCTTATGTGCAGATTACAGTGCCACACTAAACAAAAACCTGATGGATGATAACTACCCTATACCAAGAGTTGAAGAAATATTTTCTAAACTAAGTGGAGGTCGTTATTTCTGTACATTGGATATTAATCAGGCCTACCTACACATGAAAACTGATTCAGCTACAGCTGAAATGCAAGCCATAAGTACGAGCAAGGGCACTTACAAAGTAAACCGACTCATGTTTGGTGTTAAAGTTGCTCCAAACCAATGGCAACGCTATATGGACCAAACACTACATGGACTGCCTGGTACAGCATGTTTTTTCGATGACATTGCAATTCAAGGACACACATATACAGAATTACTATCCAGAATCAAACTAGTATTTGAAAAACTACAAGAATGTGGATTACACTTGAACAAAAAGAAATGTCAGTTCTTTCAGAAGTCAGTGAACTACCTTGGACATTTAATTGATAAGAAGGGCCTACATCCTACACAAGAAAAAGTCAAAGATATAAAGAATAGCCCTCGTCCAACTGATGTATCTACACTCAGAACATTCTTGGGAATGGTTAACTATTACCAACAATTTATTCCCAATATGGCTTCAAAACTGCGTCCACTATATGATCTGCTACAAAAAGAAAAAAAAATTAAATGGACTAAAGACTGCGAAAATAGTTTTCAAGAACTGAAGCTAGAAATATGTAGTGAGAAAGTACTTACACCCTTCCAAGTACATCTACCAATAACCCTAGCTACGGATGCATCACCTACAGGATTTGGTGCAGTATTATCACACATAATGCCAGATAAGTCAGAAAGACCGATAGCTTTCGCATCCAAATCTCTTACAAAAACAGAAAGAGGCTACAGCCAGCTGGATAAGGAAGCTGCTGCATTAATCTGGGGACTGAAAAAGTTTTTCCAATTTTGTTATGGAAGAAAATTCACACTGATTATTGACAATCAACCGCTAGCGAGAATTCTACATCCAGAAAAAGCTATACCTACGACTACAGCTATAAGACTGGTACACTATGCTAATTTTCTGGCAGGATTCAACTACGACATACAAGTAAGAAAAACTACAGAACATGCAAATGCAGACTATTTTTCAAGATTACAACTAGACAAAAATACAGATGACAAATTAACAGATGATGATACATTCTACTTAAATCAAATTGCAATAATGCCAGTAACGCATCAACAAATTAAAGAAGCTACAGCTAAAGATCCTGAACTGCAACAATTATATAATGAAATTCAATCTGGAAAAGGAAATACAAAGACTTTACATGAATTCTCATTACAAAACGGATGTATTTTTAATGGAATAAGAATAGTCATACCAAAGACATTACAACAAAAAATCTTACAAGAACTACATACAGCACATACAGGGATAGTAAAAATGAAAGCACTTGCTAGAAGCTATGTGTGGTGGAAAAATATTGACTATGACATTGAAGCAATGGTTAAAGTATGCAGAAACTGCTGCTTACTCAAGAATAATCCTTCAAAAGTACCTGTACATACCTGGGAATACCCGAAAGAGCCATGGACCAGAATCCATATTGATTATGCTGGCTCATTCCTGAATACTTACTTTTTGATTGTTGTAGATGCATACACAAAATGGTTGGAAGTCATAGCTACTACATCAATTACAGCTACAACTACCATTCGAATACTGAAAGGTCTATTTACTACATTTGGACTACCTGTACTAATTGTATCAGACAACGGGAGACAATTTCGATCAGAAGAAATGCGGAACTTTCTGAAAGAAAACGGAATTCAACATAAATTTACAGCACCCTTTCATCCATCTACAAATGGGCAAGCTGAGCGATATGTACAGACTTTCAAAAATAAAATGAAAAGTATGTTACATGAGAAAGGTAACTTACAAGAAAAATTATCCAAGTTCTTAATGCAATACAGGAAAACACCTAATAATACCACAGGATTAAGTCCAGCTGAAATGATGTTCAAAAGAGTATACAGAACTAAACTTGATTTAGTAAAAAGAGAAGTAATTGAAGAAATAATTAACAGAGAAGTTAGTGATAAAATGATTGAACAATTTAAAGTTGGAGAAAGAGTACAAATAAGGTTCTACGACAACACAAAATGGAAATTTGGGATAGTTACAAGAAGAATAGGTAAATTACATTATGAGAACAATGTGGATGGAAAGAAACACGAAAGACACATCGATCAGATAAGAAAAACTAACTGCACAGAAGGGAATTATACACCTATAACTACGTTCATGAACTTACCTAAACATACCACTTACCTGCATACGCCTAGAAAAGAGCCGAGAACCAGAGAACTCCATACACCTGAAGAGTCTACAAAACCTGTGAGAGAGGAAATTACGAATCCAGTTACAAAAACACCTGGAAATACAAATGAAAATATAGAACATCCACCTGCTCCTTCTATTACAGAGGAAACTGTATTGATGCAACCGTCTCCACAAAGAGCACCGGTAGTCGAAGCTACACCACAGCAATTTCGTCGAAGTACAAGAGTCAGAAGGGCTCCTCAAAGGCTAGACCTTTAAATTACAACTTGGGGGAGTGTTACATCCCTAGTAGACACGTCTCATCCCTAGTCGAGCTGTCCTTTGACAGATGATCTATGGTGGTTTTATTGAATTGTGCATGAACAATAAATTGTTAATTATAATAAATAAACTGAAGTGAATTACATACGAAATACCTTATTTACATACATAATAATTTTTATTTTTATTTATTGGGGATTTAAGACAACCAAGTACAAAGGTCACAACAAAGAATACTAAATATTACTATGGTCGTAGTAAATAGCGTAACGTAGTGTAAGAATATGTATGTTCATTGTACAATGTGCATGGTCCACAACGTAATGCGTGTTGAAAACAAAATTGTAAAAATCAGTGATAAACTAAATACAGGAATCTTGTTCAGAAATATATGTATGTATGTATGTGTGCCACTTAATTATTTCGTAATCTTTGACTACGATGACTTAGAGCATTACATTTTAAACCTAATTGTAATTCATAAATACCATGGATGTTTGCCAGGTGACCCCGGTTGCAAGCTGCGAAGGGGGCAGATGGGAATAAACGGTGCCATCGACCACCGGGGTGGTGAACGCCACCTAATTAGTGCCAACCGCCACCCAGGTGGCAAGCTCCGAAGGGAGCAGATGGGAATAAACGCCCTGAAATAATACCTTTTAAATAAATAAAAAAACACTACAAACAAACCAACACACAAACAATCTCTCACCCTGAACGTATATACCTTCTTCGTTCCGTCGTGGGTAGTAAAAAAACGTGCCAAGGTAACAACAATACGTAAATAAATAAACATTTCACATTTGATATTTCTTCCAGTACGAATATGTATCCTTAAACCAAACCCCAGATGTGTCAAGGCGGCGACTTCACTAACCACAACGGAACGGGCGGCAAGTCGATATACGGGCGCAAGTTTGAAGACGAGAACTTCACGCTGCGGCACACGGGGCCCGGCATACTGAGCATGGCCAACTCGGGGCCCGACACCAACGGGTCGCAGTTCTTCCTGTGCACTGCCAAGTAAGTGTGGAACGAGCCATTGGTGTCGATTCGGTTTAACACGATTTAACTTATTTGACAGGACTAAACTAAATTTAAGCATTCTATCCTTGTCTTTTCGGTACAGAAAGTAAAAGACAGAATGTGTAAATTTAGTTTCATCCTGTCAATTAAGTTAAGTCGTGTAACACCGAATCGACACCATTATATACATGGGGACAGTGTGGTCGCAAGTTTGAAGACGACAACTTTACGCTAACGGGGTCCAGTATATACTGACTTGAGTGTTCCATACTTTGAAGTTTGTGTTTGGTTTTCTTTTTACAAACTTATTAAAAAAGACGAAGTTTGTGAGTTGTAACATTACCGCTCGACTGCTACGCCCGCGCCCCCTTGAGGATTTGTCGACCCAAAAAATTACGTTTATCCAACGTGGCGAAAATTTGTTGCACGCGCTGCGACCCGCCTCTTCAACTTTAATCAAAACCGTGCAAAACCCGTTATGTACTCAAAATTTCGAAAGTGTCCAGCACCAGGCTATCGAAGAATCACAGGAACAGTTCTGTGGATGCTTCACTGAAGGGGGCCCACTACAAGATTACCGGTCTAAGTGTAGGCAATAATGATTACCTGATTGAATTCTCGGTAACTCTGTCTCGTTTCAGAACGGCATGGTTGGACGGCAAACACGTGGTGTTCGGGCACGTGATCTCGGGGCTGGACCTTCTGAAGAATATGGAGAGGCTCGGGAGCAAGTCCGGCGCAGTGTCGGCCAAAGTCACGATAAGCAACTGCGGAGAATTACAGTGATGTTGTCAGCAGATTTACTTGTTTTATTATTCACCACGTGACACGGGCTCTCGGGCGGACAGAATCTGATTAAAACCGGTCAAGTGCGAGTCGGCCTCGCGCGGGGGGCGGGGGGCGCCGCGCCGGGAAAACATGTTTGTTTATACAGTTTGCACTCCTCCGCGCCAGCACGCATCGCACTTGGCCGGTTTATGTTATTTGAAGTTTCGCGTAAGGATTAGTAATTACTATAATCACACCAAGTTTTACACTTGTATGTATTACTAACCGTTTTTACGATAGAGAAAAACAAGAACCTTAAAATAAACCGGTTTCTTGGATGGGGAGTAAATCCCCCATAATAAATAACACATATTCTGTGAAAATTCCAGGCGGCTAGCTACTACGGTTCAAAAGATACATATGGGTGGATAGACAGACAGACGGACGGGGCGTAGGCTTATTAATAGGGACAGTAAAAAAACATAAAAATTGGTAAAAAAAGATTGTGATAAAGATACTTGTGAGCCGATTATTTCAACTTGTTAACCGACGAAGAAACGGAGTATGTTCTCCAGTCGACCCGTGTGTACGTGATGCGTGCACTGTTACTTTGTACGTGAGTATGAACAAACCGCGCTTCACTATGATTTCGATAAGTCTTTTTTACTTTCGAGCGACGCACGAGTGAAGAACGTATTGTGATGGCCAAAAGAGAAGTTCAGATTTTGATGGGGATCGATTGTCTTACACTAATAGAGTAAAAAACATAAAAATTAAAGCTGTGTGTGTGTCTGTGCGTTCGTCCAGTACTCTAGTTCCCAAACTACTAGAGGGTTAGGGCAATATTGTTTTTATATCCCTATGCGTTTTTTTAGGGTTGCTACAATAGTAAAAAACGCATTATTTTTATTGCTCAAAAATAGTACTAACGATTTTGATGAAACTCGGTATGTTACTATAACTATACATGTAAAAAAATTGGTGTAGGTCCCGTTAACTGGGGGTTCTACTCATCATACTGAACCACTGCCCAAGGAACCCAGACAATTCTCAAAAAAAAAAATTTGACCCTCCATACTAAAATGCACAAAATCGGTCGATCAGCTGATCATAATATAATAATATAATATAATAATATAATATCTGAATAGTAAAAAAAAATTTTACGTTTTCAGCAAAGTCGTAGAACAAAAGTTACACCCTATATAGGGTGACTTTTCATTAGTTCTTGATAGCAAAGAGTATGAATGTACTCGTGATTACAAACAACTTTCCTAAAGAAACTATATGTCAAATATAAAAAAAAATGTTGGTCCTTAAACATTTTTGCCGATTTGATGACTTGTCATATATCGAGGGCCAAAATTTTTTTCTGATATATCATATAGTTTCTTTCAGAGATATGCTATATATAAGGGGAGGTAGATAGGTTACATGCATCCTAAAAGTGAAGCAAAAAAAAGATGCCAATTGGCATCTCTTTTCATAGTAGCATTCGGTAGGTACCTATAACAATGTGTGTGTAAATGGATTCGATTTTCAAATGTGGTTTGTTAGTGCATAACCCATCTATGGTAACAAATCTCTGGTTTCTTTGGAAAAGTTGTTTGTAATCACGAGTACATGCATATCTTTTGTTATCAATAACTAATTAATAGTCACCCTGTATATGACCCACATTACGCGGTTGTCCGTTGTTCCAAGAAAAACCTAAATTATAATTTATTATTTGCTACTCGGTAAGTGTAATGTTTACTGTTGATTTGTGCATGCCCGACTACGACAGACGGCGAAGGCTTCGCGGGAAAGTATGCACAGCGTGCCTGAGCAATTTATTTATATAGAGTATACTTCGAAGTTGGTCCCATTTAAATCTGTAATTAAAATTTTCCCCTAAATTCCGGGCGGCTACCTATTACGGTTCAAAAGAGAACATTTTCTGCTAAATAACATAGTGTCAGAAATAAAAGGAAGACCATGAATTTAAACATTTTCAATTCAAAATAATAGTCTTAGGGCGCTTTAAGTTTAGTGCAAACGGGCATTCGACTAATAGGGGTAGGTAAATTATAGAACAGCAGCTCATTGTACACATTTTTAACAATATTTTTAAATACAAGAAAAATTGTAGCAGTCGGGACCCATTCTACAAATGGTTTTTCATTTCCAAATTACACAGAAACGCAGTCGGGTTTTTTATTTTTTAAATTACCGTTTTTTTTTCAATCATGTTGTGGTGGATATTTAGAATAATACGTCTAAGTTGTGCTTGTAGCTCGTGGACACTTTCATACTGGTTCTTGTAAAGAGTGCGAATTTGTATTCAACAGAATGGGACTCATTTTGAGCATTTGATAAACTCAATTGATTAATTTTGAATTAAAAATGTGAAAATTCACGGTCTTACTTTTATTTCTGACACTTTGTTGTTTAGCAAAAATAATCCTTATGATGAAGCCTTTCGATCGGTATGATAAAGCTACAGGGTATTTTTTTTCTCGTGTAGCGGGTTCAATTCCCGGTTCAACCATGTAATTATTAAAAATCTATGAATGCAGTTTAAATTGTTTTCCAGTAAAATGTTCCATCTACAATATTCAAAGTACTTTCCCTCCATGTGGCATAGCCGTGGGACGCCCTGTATACTTTTTTTATTTTTTTTTTATTTAGAACAACAAACGATTATACAATAAAGCTTATGTTATAAATATTCAATTAAACTAAAAGAAAATAATTTTACAACCAGCACCGTTGTCCCCAATTTGAAATAATAAAAACATGCAGAGAGGACAAAAAAAAAGAAAAGTAAGACAGAAAATTTGTTATCTAACATGACAGACAGATCTTAGTTATTAAGTTCGGTCAACACTTCTGTGATAAAGCTTTTGTATTTTGAAGGTGATAATACAAATAGGTCAAGATCTGTGAAATGATCATTATATAATTTCATTAAACGTCGCAAAGGTGCGCGTTCACCAGCATTAGTTCGACATGGTTTAAGAGCGAATAAGTGGTAAGCTTGTTTATTACATACACGTGGTGCACGGTTGGGTATTCTAATAGATATCTCATTAATAAGATGATTACAGTCGAATTTATTATGTAAAACATTGTAAAGCAGCATCTGATCCAAGAGCAACCTTCTCGATTTCAGAGAAATTAGTGAGTATTTTCGCAGCACCCCAGACGTGACAGTAATCAAATTTGAAGCGTGGCCATTAATTACAACCTTTTGGGTGCGGTTATCAACATAGGATAGGAACCAGCGCAGTAAGTCACCACGAATCCCATTGAATGCTATTTTTTTGAGCAATATAGCATGGTCCACCTTGTCGAAGGCCTTACAAAAGTCTGTGTATACTGAATCTACCTGTACTTTTTTGTCCATACTCTCAAATAAATAATTTGTATATATTAAAAGATTACTAACAGTAGAGCGACTTTTAACAAAGCCATGTTGCTCCGGGATGATTATCGAGTGTAAACTAGGGTAAATATGATTGTGTACCAGTCTTTCCAGGACCTTCGACAGGGTAGACAGCAACGATATGGGGCGATAATTTGACACTTCATGTTTCGAGCCGTTTTTGTACACGGGTGTTATGTTGGCAGTTTTCCACAGTTTTGGAACGATACCTTGAGATAAACTGCTATTAAACAAAATATTCACAGGGATACTTATAGTATCAGCGGTGTGTTTAAGAAAAAAAGGAGGCAGATTATCTGGACCAGGTCCTTTGGTAACATCTAAATTCCGTAATTCTTTAGTACTAAGCTAGTGAGTGCGCGTAAACAAATATAATGATAAACATTGGAATCGTGATCAGATGCTTCGGGGGCCTAGAGATATCGATTTTGGAAGCAATCGGTCCAGTAACTAAAAAATTCAAAAATGGCGGCCACTTTCAATTCTAACAACGGATTATAGAATATATGCCAAATTCGTAAAAAACACCCCAAAAATACCTATGAAATGATCCATATCAGGATCATAAAGGTGAATAAGCATTATTTGAGTTTGCGTGTACCATCCTCGCCTATAACAATCTATAATATAATAAAACTGTAACGGGGCCGTGTCTGTACATGAAATATTTTTGGAAAATAATAACTGTGGTGGACATTACTAACGATACAGAGGCCAAAACAACAACTTTTGGAATTTTTGTCTGTCTGTCTGTCTGTATGTTCGCGCATCACGCAAAAACTACCAAGCCGATTTTGATGAAATTTTGTGTGGTGGTTCCTTATAGCCCGGGTTAACATATAGGATACTTTTTATCCCGGAAAATTCAAGAGTTCCCGTGGGAAAATCAAAAGTATTCATTTATAGAATGGCTCACGACGCAAATGTGGCTTGACCTATTAAAATCAACTTTTACACGTTGATACCCTATATCGCGAACTAAAACTGGGACATTGTGATTCCCAAAAAAAATAAGGGTTCCTGCAGGAATGCAAAAAAAAATCTTTAGAATGGCTCGACGTAAAGAATATGAAACCTTTACATTGGGATAGGGTGTTTTGACCATCATTGTATAGTCGGGTATTCTTTATCCCGGAAAACTAAAGAGGTCCCGTGGGAAAGTAAATCTATTGATACTTACAATAATAAAAATAGAGTACTTTTTTCCCCATATTTGCTGCACATACCACACATTATAATCATAGCAGCAGAATGTCAATAGATGGCACTGAAGGGATAATAAAACGCGCTTAAGTTGTATTAAAACATAAAAATATTATTTCATACTTTTGAGTGGATTTCTTTTATGTATTTTTCAGCTTATGCTACTTTACACAACTCTAACTCTCTGGAACTATGGCACGTAGCGATGTGTTTCATAGACGAACAGATAGGTATTTTTACAGATTCCAATCGTGTAAAAAAAATAAAAATACATAAATCGAGTTTAGCATCTTTTAACAGGAGGCACAGATAAGGAACTCTTCTGACGGCGACTATTTGCGTGTGGCAGTTGCCCTCCGCCTGCAATATCAATATCTATGAACCTCATCAATGTATTTGCAGGTCCACTGTGGAGGCAATTGGCCATCATGCACTGAGTTGCGGTCGTTGTTTGTGAAGATTCCCACGTCACCAATTCCTTAATGACCTCACTCAGAGGGCACTGGTCTCAGCCAGATGAAATATTCCATCTTTGATGCAGCTACGGGGCTTTAGTCCATCTGATGGCAAAAGGCCGGAGGGTTTAAACGGGTGCCATGGCAGAGAGGAACGTGCCTGCTTTGGGATGCCACTTTTTCTGCTACACACCTCACCCGTACGGTACTGCTGCTCAATTTGCGGCGAGAAAGAAGCATAATAAGTACTTGGTCTTGGAGGCAAATTACTGCTTTGTGCCTCTGGTCTGTGAGACTACCGGCTGCTGAACCCTCAGAGGCCTTTGCTTTCATTAAGGAGATTGGCCGTCGCCTTCGAGAGAGGAGATGTGACGCCCACTCCGGGTCCTACCTGGTGCTAAGGTTGTCTATTGCCATCCAGCGCGGCAACGAAAAGTGCGTCATGGGCTCCTTTGGAGCTCATACGACTCGAAGATTTGACCCATATTAATATTTTTAGGAAATTTTATTACTAGATAGATATAATGATTTGAATTAGTTTTTTGATAATATAGGTATATTTGTTATTTCATCATATCAGTTTATATACATCCCCACCAAGGGGCTCGATCTGCCCTGAGTTAGGGCGATCAGGCCTTAGACGATCACGCGGGTTTCTTTGCAGGCGTGTGCAGGTTTCCTCACGATGTTTTCCCTCACCGTAACAGCGAGCGTCGGATAAACGTACATACGAGTATGAAATCGATATTCTTATAGATATTGGTAAGTGGCAGGATTCGAACCATGACCTACCGGACAGGAGGTAGTGGCCCTAACCGTTACGCTACCGACGCTCTATATGTTATTTAAGATTTAGAAATCCTTACTTAATATTATAAATTGAAAATGTGTTTGTTTGTTTGTTACATATTCACACTTCAACACCTCTACCAATCTTAATTAAATTTGGTATGCAGGTAGCCTGTATCACTGGGAATGAAATAGGCTACTTTTTATCTCTGAAATTTATCATATCCCGATGCAGTCCTGAGAAAACTAAAACCATACTCTTTGTTCGTTAAGTTATTTAAAATCGCAACGAAAAAATGGATTGGTGTGATTTTTAGCACAGAGATGAGGTGAAAAATGATATAATTTACTAATAAGTATATCCTGACATAGTTCCCGAGGGATCTGGGGACAACTGTTTTCTAAGCTCGCGCACGTCAGTGGCGGCGCAACGGAGCAACGGATTAAAGTGTTTTTTTTGTATAGAATTTGTTGAGGGGTGGGAAGTGACAAAGGCTGCTAATCCGAATAGCTCGATACAGTTCCTGAGGTACCTGGAGAAAACTCATGTCCACGCTTGCGAGCTGATTGCGGCTCGCGCACCACTCACCCTCAAAAAGAGACATAAAAGCTATGTCCACGTGGGCGAAGCCGCGGGCAAAAGCTAGTCTGTACTTAAAAAGACGTGTGGCACTCAGGGACTGCCGCGGTAAAGCTATTGTATAGCATTTTTTATCAACTTATGCAATTATAATTATTTTTATTATTTTTTATATAAGCCGTATTTAACAGTTCCATATAGTCCTTGGAGCGCGGGATGTTTATGTAATAAATTAACACTAAGAAAGTTAAATCATCATCGCCAGCGTCATCGTCCACCATCGCGACCACCATCGCGCCCGCCATCGCGACCGCCACCGCGGCCGCCATCGCGACCACAATCACGAACAACATCTCGACCACAATCACGACCACCATCGCGACCACCATCGCAACCACCATCGCGACCGCCATCGCGACCACAATCACGAACAACATCGCGACCACAATCACGACCACCATAGCGACCACCAACGCAACCACCATCGCGACCACCATCACGACGACCAACGCGACCACAATCACGACCACCATCGCAACCACCATCGCGACCACCATCGCGACCACAATCACGACCACCATCGCAACCACCATCGCGACCACCATCACGACCACCATCGCGACCACAATCACGACCACCATCGCGACCACCATCGCGACCACCATCGCAACCACCACCGCGACCGCCATCGCGACCACCATCACGACCACCATCGCGACCACCATCACGACCACCATCGCGACCGCCATCGCGACCACAATCACGAACAACATCGCGACCACAATCACGACCACCATAGCGACCACCATCGCGACCACCATCGCGACCACCATCACGACCACCATCGCGACCACCATCACGACCACCATCACGACCGCCATCACGACCACCATCATCACCATCATCATGATGGATATGCACGGCCTTCAAGCCACACCTCCGTGCCCGTCGGAGTGGGGAGCGTGAGGTTTTTTGTCGTTACGGAATTTCTGGATTCGGTGCCCGCGCTCAAGGCCTAAAAACTTAAAATAGCTTAAAAACTAAGAAAGGCGACTTATAATTGAAAACGCTAAACACGTTAAAAACCCGACTTCCATCGCAACAACTTAGTACAATTTTGAATTATTATTTTTGGTGTTTGTTAATTTTCTAATGAAGAACTACACCGATTTTGATAAAGTGTATATGGGACCAACTCGGGAATATACCCATCGAAAAAAAGACTCATGAAAATCGGTTCACAATTTGCAAAGATATCCCGTAACAAACATACAAAAAAAACATACAGTCGAATTGAGAACCTCCTCCTTTTTGGAAATCGGTTGAAAATAAGTAACTGAAAATGTTGAAATAGTTTTGAACTCCCGACACTCCCGACACAAAAGGGGTGTTATAAGTTCAACGTGCCGTGGCATCGTAATTCCTAATCAAATTGACCTGTTTTGACGTATTTTTTTGTTTGAAAGCTGACGTGACCGAGGCGGTTCTTAGCTATAATTGATGGAGATCTGTTCAGCCGTTTGAAGATCATTTGCCGTTTGGGATTTGGGCAACTTCCACCGCCCTGGGCGATACAAAATTTGGAGTCCTGTTATTGTAATGATATTGCAAGAACATGGTAACGTTGACCTGATGCTTCAGTATCTTTAAGAATCTGCAGCATACTAAACTCCTCACAAACTTACAGCGGTTTATAACCATAAAAAAGAGTGTGTGGTTTTATAAAACCACGGTAAAAGTGAAACTCTTTTTCACATTATAGACATTTACAGAGCACGAAACGATCATGGCTGCTCTCGTCTTAAAGCTACGGTACAGTGGACGAAACGATCTTACCGACCGTCACGCGACACACAGACAAAAAAATTTGAGACGATGTAGTAAAAGTTTCACTTTAAAAATCCCCCGACACAAAACCTCTAAAGAGTAAAAAATTAAATGTATTGGTCGTTAACATATAATATAAGTAGTAACATATTTTGGGGAAAAGAAAAATATGCGTGCAGGGCAGCAGTCGAACTGCTCCGTCCAACTGGGTGGACTAATGGCCTTTACTACACGTAGGGGTCTTTTTAAACATATTTTTGTAGTTTGACTCACAACCCCGCTTCACAGTCCGCCGGTCCAATTCAAACCTGGAGTTGAGTTGTGTTGATCTGAGTTGAGCGAGCAATAATAGGCTCGTTCAGTTTGATGACGATACTGTCGAAGAGCCTCGCTAAGCGAGGTTCCCCCTGGGTCGCGGGATGCAGTTGAAGATTATTCCACGGAACTGTGGGTTTGTTCGTCCAACTACATAGTTGGACTACTGCCCAACACGAAAAAAAAAATATGTAAATGACAATGATGACGGATATGTATTGATCCTTCAAAAACACCATGACCTAAAACTGTAATAGAAATTTTTTGTCAATTTAGAAGTGTGTGTAAATACCTCTATTTAAAATAAATATTTGGATTTGCTTTCACTGGAAGTCATAAATTATAATCTCTGTCCTCAACCTACACATACACACGAATATAAAGAAAGTCAAACAACGCTAGAATAAATGAGAAAATACATAATTTATCAATGTTTTCAACACACGCACCTACTATACGATTATTTACAATCATTATTGTTTTTATTTCTTTTGGTATCGTAGGACAAGCTACACGTACGCGACGATACAAAACATTGTACATTGTGAGTCATTCCCCGGCAAATAATTTCAATTAATATGGCCGCAGTGAACATATTAAAATATACTATTAAAGATGAAACATTCAGTTTTTACCAGCTAACTAGACCTCTCGTAATATTTTGCAAATTCCTTGGCCTCTTTCCAGTCTCTGATTTAAACGTGGGATCTCGTATAAAAGAAAGGTATGGACAACATAACGGATACAAATTATGTTTTATTAATGCTTTTAACTTGCAATGTTTGTATGTATGTATGTCTGTGCAGGTCAAATCTTGCAATAGATTTTAAAGCGACCTAGGGCTCCAGTTTAGCTGAAATTTGGTATGAAGACTGGTGTGGTGACAATAGATCCTTTTGGTATTTTAAAGTTGATTTGATGTTGAACTTTGGAGGTGGAATGGAATCAAGGTCCCAGGATCGTCTTTTATTGTCAATAGAATTGTAAGAGCATTTGGCTTTCGAGCATAAAAACTCTTTTCAAATAAAAACTTGTACTTGAAAGAATTTGGGTTTTTCTATAATTTATAGATACAAATCGATCAGCTGATCGAACAACTTTGTAAATTTTTGTATGGAGGGTCCAATTTTTTTTTTGAATTCACTATAAGTCTTTGGCATTATCTCACCTGATGGTAAGTGACGATGATGCCGAAGATGGAAGTAGACTTATCAACATTCCCCAATGCAATCTGGCTAACTGGCTATCTTATCTTCAAGCCGGAACACATAAATGCTGTTATCATTGATGTTTGGCGGCAACACTTAGATACAAAGGTAGTGACTGGCCAGGCGGGCTTAAAAAATGCTCCTCCACCAACTAAACCAAGTCTTACAAAGTAAGACTCTGCCGGGAATCGAACCAGCGACCTGCTGATGTGAAGTTATTCAACTAACCATTACGCCACGGAGGCGGTTGAGACGAATTTTCTTGAGTGATACCGAGGGCCAATGTTGGCGGGAGGTGCAGAAAGATGGAGTTTGTTTGGGTCAGTTAGCTGTTTATCACTCACTATTGCAAAAAAAGTTTCAAAATAATGGCACAGTGAGTAAAACTGAATTTACGGCTGTTCGACATGGCCCTACTATTTTGTCCTACTAGTGGGACCACGGAGACAACCCACGCCCCGTGGTCCTACTAGTGGAACCACGGAGACAACCCACGCCCCGTGGTCCTACTATAAATTATTTCTAAACTTTTTTCTAAAATTTGCCCCTGTATAATATACAGTTCCTGAGGGAACTTGATTGAGTACGGTAAAATTTTGTGAAATTTGGTAAATTTATGTTGAATGTAGTCCAAAGTTGATTTTGTTGAAATTTTGACAACTTTGGTAGAATTTGGTTCAAAATTATCAACTGTGATGTAATTTGTAAGAATGTATAAATGTTATGATCGATTTTGGTTAAATGTGACAAACTTTTGTGTTTGGTGAGTTGGTGAAATTTAACAAAAATTGGTTACATACATACATACATATAAAAAGCGTCGGTGGCTCAACCAGTAACGACTCGGTCCATCTAACCAGAGGTACCGGGTTCAAATCTGGACGGCCAATGTACCAATGAGTTTTTCAAAAACTTACGTACATATCTACTTACCGATTGCTTTAACGGTGAAGGAAAACATCGTGAGGAAACCTGCACACGCCTGCGAAGAAACTCGAAGGTTGTGTGTGAAGTCGACCAACCCGCACTGGACCCGCGTGGTCGACTAAGGCCTAATCGCCCTGATTCAGGGTAGGCTCGAGCCCCTCGGTGGGGACGTATATGAGCTGTAATGATGATACATACATATAATCACGCCTCTTTCCCGTAGGGGTAGGCAGAGACCACTTCTTTCCACTTGCTACGATCCTTACATACTTGTTTCGCTTCGTCCACTTTCATTATTCCCTTCATACATGCTCTTCGGTTTAGGGTACTCTTGACCTGGCCTTTTTTCAAGACGGTTAAGAAAATTGGTTGAATTCGGTTAAAGGTAAAATTTGGTGAAATTTTGAGATATTTGGATTGAATTTTGTAACATTCAAACTTAAAGCAAAAGAGACCAACACCATCTCAACGTTCTGTAAACCAGCAAATTCTACTATACGGCTGTGCCTGCGACATACAGGCACGCAATAGGATTGTACTCGTATTGTAAATATTTAAAAAGGTAACTAAACCGTAGTTAAAGGAAAGAAGAGAATGTCAGGTGTGTACACGTTATTCATTGCAATTTTATTATACAGGTAAATGCATTTTCATTGAACCTTTTGTGTTGTAAAATAAATTGAACGTTCCATTGATTTTCTTTATTCAAAGCCGCTGGATGCGGGTAGTGCAGAACCGGTCGTCGTGGCAATCCTTGGGGGGGGGGGCAATGGTCCAGCAGTGGCCGTCCTCCGGCTGCTATGATGATGATTCAAGCTGCATTTACGAGAAATTGAGTTCTGCACGCGGGTGTAACTTACGAGTTTTTTTTTCTTTCAGATTTGTACTAAAGTCTCCTTACGTAATAATCTGTTTCGTGACTACATTGCTACAGATACTGTGCATGTTTTTAAGTCTTTTGCACCTGTTTATAGATGGCTTGAGTCCTAGAAACTATAGTGAGTATTAACTTGATTTTGTTATTTTTCATTCTATTAATTTGTCAAAAATGTATCAAGGAGGAATTAGTTATTTATGCCACTGCCAAGTAATGGCTAATTGCTTGTAGTGGCATACAATACTTTTTCTAAGACCATGAAATAAATAAAAGATTTTTTTTTTATTAGGAATCAAAGGAAATTCACCCATAAATTAGCCTGATCACACGCGATGTTTCGCCATGGCGCAGGTACTCGCACTTTTTTAAACGGCCTTGGCATCTTGCACAAAATACTTACATTGAAATTTTGTCTTAATCATGTACTGAACTTTTGCAGCCAAAGCCATAAAAATATTTCAAAAGTTTCATTGTAGTACATAATTACAGTTGTCTCGTTTTAAAATGATCATTGTAAAACGACTTGTTGGGATGAATATTTTTATTTTATGGTTTTTTTAGTCGCGAGTTCAAACAAACAAACGGAACGTTCGGCAATTTATTGCCAACAAAGGGACGCATCACGTCGGTCGCCTCCGCCGTCCATTCTGCTGCTAATAATTTCATTTTCTAATTGTGTTTTGGTTGTGCTCATTGCTCTGTGCTCATAAAAACTATTTTCTATTAACTTTTACAAAATTTCTGTGTGCTACATTTAAAAATAATATGTGCTTATTTTGCGACTTAATTGTCGACGCTAAAGTGCTGTGCTATGCATTATCTTATAAATTAAATTCCTTAAATTATTATATCGAAGTTATCTTATGAACAACTCTATATACATATTAATATCATTGTTATTGTTTGGTTGTAACTCTGGATGACTTAACCGTTTTTTATCAGAACTGTAATGGGCTCAGGACAAAATTAAATACGTTATATTTTAACATTCTTGAAAATGATTTTGACATGATCATACTCACAGAAACAAACCTAACACCCAGCATATCATCGAATGAATTTATAGATAATAGGTATCGTGTATTTAGATGTGACAGGAACTTAAGTAATAATACCAAAGTTAGCGGTGGTGGCACACTTATAGCGGTTAAACGGGAGTTACGCGCAGCGCAGTTAGTATGTCAAGAGGTTAGTTCGATTGAATCGGTAGCCATCTCTATACCTATAAGGGCCCAATCTACTCAGAATAGCAACAGCTGTTTATTGTTAGTTGCCACCTACATTCGTCCTAACTCCCCAGCCTACATCTATAGTAACCACTTTGACATAGTTTGTGACCTTCACACAAATATAAACCCTACTTACTCACTTTTTATAGGTGATTTTAACATAAAGCCTCGTAGGGAACCAGTTCCATACAAGTAATTTAAAAGCCTCGTACGGAACCAGTTCCGAAACTCCGGTTCTGTAGGCGGCCGAAGGGTTCCTGACATTGACTGGGTACAAACAAACAACAATAGCTACCTCGACCCCTCAGTTGAAACTGCTTCCAGCACACATACATCATTATTTAACTCCATGTCATATATGTCCCTTAATCAGTTTAATTATTTACGTAATTTAAATAATAGAACATTAGATTTACTTTTGTCGTCCACTCCGGTCAAAATGAATGGGGAAGTTAATCCATTAGTAGAATTAGATCGTCACCACCCTGTTTTTTCGTTTGATCTGTCAATCCTAACCACAGTGGGTATGAAAAAACATGTATCTTCTAAATACTGTTTTTATAAAGCTGATTATGAAGCAATCAATAAAGAAATATTATCCGTTGATTTTACTAGTATATTGCTGGACAAATCTGTTGATGAGTCTGTACAAATATTTTATGAGTACTTATACAGAATCATACGGAGTTTTGTTCCGGTAAGTCAGGCTAAACCAGCCGGTTTTCCAGTCTGGTTTAACCATGAATTAATCAAATTGTCTAAACTTAAGCTAAAAGCATGGATAGCCTACAAGAAAAATGGAAGTAAAGGTAATTACACATCTTTCTCTATGTACAGGGCGCATTTCAAATCTTTGTTAAAATTAACTTATAATAAATATATACACAATACTGAGACATTAATAACAAAAAATATTAAACATTTCTGGCAGTTTGTTTCATCAAAAAAAGATAACAAGAGCGCGTATCCTGAAAGTATGTCCTACAATAATAGAACTGCAAATGATCCGCTCACGATTTGTTCTTTGTTTTCTACTTTCTTTCAATCCGTTTATGAAGACTCTCAACTTGACTATGAGACATGGGAACCCTGTGAATTGACTTCAGACCTGGCTAGTAATATAACTAACATATATCTCAGTATCGATAACATCGAAAAAGAACTTCTAGCTTTGGATCCGAACAAAGGCTCAGGGCCTGGTGGGATTCATCCACACTTTATCAGACAGACAGCTAGCAGCCTTAAATTTCCTTTGTTTATAATCCTAAACAAAAGCTTAGAACATGGTACCTTTCCTAATATTTGGAAGATTGCCAATATAACTCCTGTATTCAAAAATGGCAATAAATCAGTTATTGAAAATTATAGGCCTATATCAATTTTGTCCGCCTTATCTAAAGTTTTTGAGAAACTAGTTCATAAATCTATCTATCCATTGCTTTCTAATCAAATCTTGACTAACCAACACGGATTTGTAAAAGACCGTAGTACCTGTAGTAATCTTCTGTTATTTACATCATTTCTTTTTAACACTATTGATAACAACGGCCAAGTGGACTGTATTTACACTGATTTCAAAAAAACATTTGATAAGGTTGACCATTTAATCCTTTTGGAAAAATTGGCATTTAACGGGATCAAAGGATCATTACTTCGCTGGTTTACATCATATATACACAATAGAAAGCAGAAAATAGTAGTGAATGGTTATGAATCCAGCTCGTTTATAGTCACATCAGGTGTGCCACAAGGCTCCATTTTAGGGCCATTTTTATTTATTATTTACATAAATGACATTAATAGGTACATTAAATATTCAAATTTTATTATATATGCAGATGATTTAAAAATCTATAAATCTATTAACAATACAAATGACTGTACTCTGTTACAATTGGATTTGTTATCCCTACAAAATTTCTGTGACATAAACAAAATTTATTTAAGTTATCCTAAATGTCAAGTTATTTCATTCACGAGAAAAATTAAACCTGTTAATTACAATTACAGTCTGGGGACTACAAATTTACAAAAGGTTTCTACTATAAGGGATTTAGGAGTAATGTTAGACTCAAAACTGATACTCAGAGATCATGTTAATACGATAGTCAACAAAGCATTTAAGCTTTTTGGATTTGTAGCACGTATTTCTAAGGTTTTTAAGGAACCCAGTACATATATTTACTTATGTTGTAGTCTTATTCGGCCAATTCTTGAATACTGTGTAATGGTTTGGGATCCGTATTATAATATTTACACTCACGCTATTGAAAGGGTACAAAAAAAATTCTTTAAAATGATCAGTTTTCGTTGCTATCGTCGCCGTTGCAATAACTATAACGAACTGATTGACAAATTTAATATTATGTCTCTAGAACAACGCCGTATTCAGCTAGAGCAATTGTGTCTGTATAAATTGATCAACAATTATATTGATTGTCCTGAGCTCGTCAATAGTATTGGTTATCGCGTGCCGGCGAGGTCTCTCAGGTCTAAGCGGCTCTTTTCTGTAAGCTTTTGTCGTACCAATGCAGGAAAGCGATCGCCAATTTATAGAATGCTTAACAGATATAACGAACAGTTTTCTGATCTCGATATATTCAGCACACCCTTGACAAGATATAGAACAAATATTATCTCTTTACTTAACAGCGCATAGAATAGCACTTTTATCGTCTTTTATTGTCTTTTAACATACTTTTTGATTCTTAGTTTTACAAATATTTTTTTTCTCTAATAATTATCCATTCTTTTTACTTCTATTTTGTTGTTTTCTAAATTTATTTTATAGTTTTTTAATGACAGCTTTTTGACTGTTTATAGCGGTAGATTGATAAGTAGGCTTATATTTTTAAATAATTGTGGAACTCGTTGTTGGAATGTATAGACTTACCTTTCTATTTATATTTTATCCCTTAAGTATCAATGTACATTACCGTTTGTGTTCTCCTAATAAAAATAAAATAAAATTTTACGTAATATTTAATTTGCTTATTTGTTTGATTGGCGCCGACTCAAAATAATTTAGGTATTTACATCAGTGTAGGATCTCAGTTAAGACTAAAAAAAGTTCTTTTTATTATACGCTTTTCAATTCCTTTCTTTTTTCGTCGGTTTAATTTTTGTTCTGTAACATCTTTGCTCTCGCTTTCCTGCAATTTGTGGGAGTGATTTCGTGAAATGGGACGGAAATGTGTAACATGGGACGGAAATGTGTAACAGGAAGTCGCGAAAGCGCGCGCTATTCGATCTGACGAATGAGCTTTGCTCTCGCTTTCCTGCAATTTGTGGGAGTGATTTCGTGAAATGGGACGGAAATGTGTAACAGTGATTTGTTACACATCATATGCAAGTACTGTAGGTCTCGCTCGTTTTTTTATTTTGTTAAAAAAATATTATTTAATAATTTTTTGAAGCTATTATCTACTAATTACTACATGCTTAATTTTTTTACTACTTTTATGTAATAGTTACACAACACAACATTAAAATTTGTAAGTGAACAATAAATCACCTCTATTTTCCCACCCTTAGGCTAAGTATTTTTTTTTTCAAATTTATATGGGACCAACTGTGAGGTATACGCTATCCAATAAAAGAAGAATTATCAAAATCAGACTACTCTGTAAAAAGTTAGGGGTTGATTGATTGTTCACTTACTGATTGTAATGTATGACCACCCATAACAATCAGTAAGTGAACAATCAATCATCCCCTGTTTTCCTACTCTTAGGTTAAGTTGTTTTTCCAAATTTATATGGGACCCACTGTAAGGTATACGCTATCCAATAAAAGAAGAATTATCAAAATCAGACTACTCTGTAAAAAGTTAGGGGTTGATTGATTGTTCACTTACTGATTGTAATGTATGACCACCCATAACAATCAGTAAGTGAACAATCAATCATCCCCTGTTTTCCTACTCTTAGGTTAAGTTGTTTTTCCAAATTTATATGTGACCAACTTTGGGGTATATCGTTTCCAATAAAAAAAGAATTATCAAAATCGGACTACACAGAGAGAAAAGTTATGCGTGATAATTCATAAAAAATATATACTCGTCGACTTTAGAACCTCCTCCGTTTTTCCGTCGGTTAAAAAGAGTAATACATACAAGCATGAAACTTGGTACGAGTTAAGTTGGTGAGTCCTACAGTAAAATAACAAAAAAAGTGTGTGTGTCAGCTCCGACGCACGACTGGAGTTTACTACTTAAGTACGATTGTCTAAACAGGCACAAAACAGGGCTTGACTTTGGTTTTAAGTTTACTCTGCAAGTTTTTATAACTGATGATTCCAATTTCCGGCCTCTTTTCATAGCTGATGTGTCAGGTGTTGTAGCTCCCATGATCGCAGCAACTAATGATCCATCTGGTGTTTGGCAGCGACTAACCTCATATGCTTTGGATGCGGTTATACGAGTATATCTTAGGTCATACCTTATAGAGCTCTTACATTGATTTCGAGTTGACTCTTCAATTAAATCAAGATCATTTTTGTTAAGTTTTTTTTGTTGTTTCTAGTAATTAGTTGACATCATTATTTATATCATCGCTTGAATAAGGAAATGATAAAGTGAAATCTTGTTAGAAATATAATCTGTGGTGTCTATGCTCTACACCGGATACATTGAGTTTATTATCTGTCAACTGTAAAATTTACTTTCCTCTTTGTCTTCTCGTCTCTCGGCTAGCTGAACCAATATTTGTTTGTGTCGTCCTAATTATAAATCATAATTAATCCTAGTTAATTTGGCTAATTGAATATGCTGTGTTCTTTGTTGAAATATTGACGCAGTATATAAAGTGCATAGTGCGTTTATTTTCTTGAATCAACATATTGCATTTCTACACGAGTCGGCCATGCGCACACCATACTTACACTGCAAACAAAACTGTCGAACATCACTATGTTTAAAGTCGTTCTGAGACTTCAAAAGTTCACAATTCATATATATCTTCTTTTTTGCTTCTTGAAGAAACTCATGGAGAAGGTCTGTGCTGGTTTCCTGATGTGGAGCTGTTTTTATGAAAAATTTAATCTACAGTGACTTATTTCATAGTTGTCCCTACTCTCGAGAGGATGGTTTTTTTCCAGTACTATTCAACCTCGGTACAGGAAAGTTCTTCACTGCGACGATGGGTCCACATTAAAAATGCCACTGCATGCTTACAACTACCAGCTGAAGCTGCATAGTCCAAGCACTAGCAACTGACGATTTCACCTTTAATCTCGTCTATCACCATAGTGACTTTGTATGAACTAGCCCTCACTTTGTGCTCGGGGCAGATCTTGCAATTGAGTGTGAAAAGTCCTGATCCACGACGTATTTGCACGTACCCAATAGCATCGTCACCATAAGATTATCGTGCAGCCCTGAAAATGCAAACTAATTACTTACTGTAAACAAAATTTATTATTTATAACCTAAAAAACTAAAAAGAATATTTCACCGTTAGGTTCGTCAGTCAAAAGGAACATCTCTGATCCCTCCCGGCGCAAAGGTGCCCATTATACTCGCCGCGTTGCCACGTTGTATCGCAATGGACAGCCTCTGCACCAGGAAAGAGCAGGATCGTGGGTCACAACCATTATTATGCATCCAGCGACCTATGTCCCGGACTAATTCCTTAACTTCAACAGCCCATGGCCCACTCGTCTCTACGGCGAAAGGGATGAATATATAGGCTTGCTCCAACGCCGTATATTTTGAGCGTTTGCGGCAGGCGGCCGTCTCCGCAGCTGCACCAGCCTCTCGACCTAAAAAACTACTACTGAAAGAAAGACTATTAATTCGCCTTCGCAGGATTAAGGTTACTTACGTAGGTAGTGTCATATTATTTTATAGTACTAACATTGCTGTTTTTACATTTCTCAGCTCTGCAGAATAAAAATCGGGGTTACTTTGGGCAAGTTTCTGCTATCTGCTTTCACAAAATTGACATCCATGATGGAGTGGAATACCAAATTATACAATGGAGATTGTAAAATATCACAAATTTTCATGATAATATTTTAAAATCTTTTTTTTCATATCAAAAATCGTAAAGGCGCGTCTCCTCCGACCTGTTTTGCAAAACGATACACAGAAACATTCCCCGCACGGGTGGAGAGGGGAAGGATTTGTTTCATTTTTCTACAACTGCCGTGTCGCTCACATGTTTTATTTTAGAAACATTTCCCTGTAGCAGGAGACGGCTTGTGTATGAAAACAAATGTTTTTGTTTCATGTTTTCTGTGTAATGTTTCAAAAAAGCGGGCGCAGGAGACACGCCCTAACCACAGTATATATATTAGTACTAACGTACCCTAACCTAAGACTGCAACAATGACAGATCTGATTACTGTGTGGTGCCGTCATCTTAGATTCAGCCAATCCTGACTGTTTTGTATCACGTGACAAAGGTGCGCACAATAGGTTGCGCCCGAAAAACGTAACGCGATCACTAGATTTTACTCCTCATATTTTTTTCATACCGGGCGCCTTATATGAAAATCAATTCTTAAGGAGTAAACTCCAATAAACTCCAATAATAAAAAGCGACCAAATGTGAATCATACAGGCGCTAATGAGTCCAAACTGACTAAAAAAACCTAACTATTTCGGGAGTGCCGAAAGAAGTGAAGACTTTTCACAGTTTTAAAACTGAAAAGTTTTGACCCTCCGAGTGTTCCTGGCGAACGACTAGGTTGACAAAGTTTTGAACCTGCGAGTATTTCTGTTAAGGTGTCGGTTACGGTAAAATGCCTAACGCGCCTAAAGACGTTTTTACTTCAAAAATCATAACAATAACGCAATATTTCACTTGTGGGTACTCATCACTGAATAAACATTCCCGTCGCGTCCCGTCCGTATTTTTATTTATTTCATGGTCGTAGAAAAAGTATTGTATGCCACTGCATGCAAAAAGCTATTGTAACATGAGTGCTAGTTTGTGCTACGAAGCGAAGCTTGAATGGCTCTCATTACTTGGCAGTGGTATAAACAACTATTGTAATATGATTTGAGGGTTATGTATTAAGCAAATTGCCAAATGGGAGTAGAATATTTTTCCTGCATTCTTAACTTGACACTGAGTAACACTTCTTTAACACCATGTTTACAGTTACGATTTCGTAGTATAACGAACAGATGGCCGGTGGGGCAGTAAAGTTTTCAAATGGTGACCGCGCACCGAGTGACGTAGCATGGGCAGACCTCGCATACGGTGGACTGACGACTTGGTAAAGGTCGCGGGGGGCCGCTAGATGCGGGCAGCGCAGGACCGTTTGTCGTGAAATCATTGGGGGAGGCCTTTGTCAAGGAGTGGACGTCTTTCGGTTAATATGATGATGATGATGACGAACAAAGTCACATTAACCATTTAATAGGATTTCTAAAAGTAATTCAATACTGTTTTCAGATAAATTTGCGACGCGCTTTGGTGGAGCAAGCATCTCGGTGCTGCTTTTGCTGTTGGCCAGATCGTGGCCTCGTGTGCTAAGCGCGGTGGCTGATATAGAAGCGACTTTGCCCAGGAACCACAGCCACCAGAAAAATATACCTATAGTCTGCTATGTCGTAGCGGCGGCGATTGTTTGCTGTGCTCTGGGTAAATATAAAAATGTACCTATAGTCTGCTATGTCGTAGCGGCGGCGATTGTTTGCTGTGCTCTGGGTAAATATAAAAATGTACCTATAGTCTGCTATGTCGTAGCGGCGGCGATTGTTTGCTGTGCTCTGGGTAAATATAAAAATGTACCTATAGTCTGCTATGTCGTAGCGGCGGCGATTGTTTGCTGTGCTCTGGGTAAATATAAAAATGTACCTATAGTCTGCTATGTCGTAGCGGCGGCGATTGTTTGCTGTGCTCTGGGTAAATATAAAAATGTACCTATAGTCTGCTATGTCGTAGCGGCGGCGATTGTTTGCTGTGCTCTGGGTAAATATAAAAATGTACCTATAGTCTGCTATGTCGTAGCGGCGGCGATTGTTTGCTGTGCTCTGGGTAAATATAAAAATGTACCTATAGTCTGCTATGTCGTAGCGGCGGCGATTGTTTGCTGTGCTCTGGATAAATATAAAAATGTACCTATAGTCTGCTATGTCGTAGCGGCGGCGATTGTTTGCTGTGCTCTGGGTAAATATAAAAATGTACCTATAGTCTGCTATGTCGTAGCGGCGGCGATTGTTTGCTGTGCTCTGGATAAATATAAAATTGTACCTATAGTCTGCTATGTCGTAGCGGCGGCGATTGTTTGCTGTGCTCTGGGTAAATACAAAAACTGGCCAAGTTCAAGACGAACACGCGTTACCGCGCCACCGCGCCACTACTCTACACAAGTACAATAATGATACCTCGTCATTACAAACAAGGACATCAACGCGAGCGACATAATTGAAGTGAAAACTTCTTTAGACGCGTTGGGCATTTTTTGAGATTGGAAAAAACCATTGAACTCGTGACACTGGTACTGTTACTAGGATAGGATAGGAACGGGACCGGACGGGACGGGACGGGACGCGACGGGAAGCGACTAGACGTGACGGGACGCGAAGAGACGCGACGGGACATTTTTATTCGCTAGAGGATAAAGTAAATATCTGAGTGCAAAAGTCGTTTTTATTCGCTAGAGGATAAAGTAAATTGAATTTAGAACATTCTGTGCACTAAATTTGTGAATTCAAAACATTATTATACCTATTTACTTCTACCTCCATGGTACCGAATTTATCATACAACCTTTTTTAATTTGCTTTGCTCGCGCCATTTTCTTTTCACGTCATATTTTTAAAACCTTAGGTTAAAAACAAGTAACTTGAAAACAAGTGAAAAACCTAAAATGAGTGATTATAGCGACGAGGAAGGTTATTTGACGCCAACAGGATTGACTGAAACTGTTTGTAATGCGCAAAATATTTTTTTGCATTTTTCCATTTAGTAATTTTCTCGCTGAGGTGGAATGAACAGTTACGTGTTGCACTCGAGTGCAAAGATTTTTCACCTCGTGCTCTTTTGATTCCCTCGCTAACGCTCAGGATTCTAATTTTTGATTTTACAAACCTTCGCTTGCTCGGCCATAAAAATTGAGCACGCGGTTAAAAAGAAACTTTGCTTTCTTGTATAACAAATAACTATTTTAGTTTTAACTGGGCTCCTACACCAATGTTAACACAATGTTTGTTTGGCGCCGACTCACAATCAGCTATTGTGAGTCGGCGCCAAACAAACAAAGAAGCAACTTATTAAGTGTAGGAGCTCAGTTAAGACTAAAAAAGTTCTTTTTATTTTTTTGCTTTTCAGTTCCTTTCTGATATAAGGTAATTTTTTTTTGTTGAACAGAAATAACAAAAAAAACCTTACAACTCCGGGAATGCCGACAGAAGCAAACACTTTTTACAGTTTTATAACTTTTGACCCTGCGATCGAGTGTTCCTGGTAACGTGTTGGTTACCTTACACGGCTACAGCGTCGCGAGTTCAATGGTTTTTTTCTCATACAAATTACAGTTCTATACGTTTTGAAAACATCGTGAGGAAACCTGCACACGCCTTTGAAGAAACTAGAAGGTTGTGTGTGAAGTTGACAAACTCGCACTGGGCCCGCGTGGGCGACTAAGGCCCGATCGTCATAATTCAGGGTAGGCTCGAGCTCCTCGGTGGGAACGTATATATGAGCTGATGTGATGTGATGAAGTTTTGACCCTGCGAGTGTTCCTGGTAAGGTGTAGGTCACGCTACTCGGTTACAGAGTGGCGAGTTTAATAGTTTTTTTCCCATCTTAAAAAATGCCCAACGCGCCTAAAGAAGTTTTCACTTCAAAATAAAACTCTTCTTTGGTTTCTTTTATTTTTATTATTTGTTTGTAAATTCTCCATAATAACACATATTTTGTTAAATTTTCAGTTAGCTAGGCGTATACCGGTTCCAAATGCAGCCTTAAAAAGTCAGACAGACGGACAGACGGACGGAAGGACGGGCAGACGGGCTGCTTAGTGCTTAGGCTTAGTAACAGGGTCCCGTTATCTTTTTGGAACCCTAAAAACAAACAAAAATGATTCCACGCTGTTTAATGTTACTGCTTCTTTTGATATACACGTGTGCAACGTAAACGTACGGCGGCACTTTGAGGTCCTGTTCACACTCTTTGGGTAGGAAACCCTGAAAGTGGTCACCACCTGGACACCTTCAAACAATTTCATTTATACGAGTTGTGTATCTGTGTGTGTATCTCGTCGTGGTGATGACTCCGTAGAGCGTCTCGTAGTGTCGTGGTGCAGGGACAAGTTGAGGCACCAGCCACCACCCGCCACCACCCGCCACGCGGCAGATCACCAATGAGATGGACAGACCAGATCAAGGCGCAACTGAGTGCTAAGTTCACGAATGCACCCGGAAAGCTGCAGTCCGCGAAGAATGGCGCTGTATTACCAAGATCTTCACTCATCGTGATTCACGATGATACGACCACTCTGACAAGAGTGTACCGCCTAAGAAGAAGAAGTTGAAATAAGTGTTATTGTAGAGGTAGCTCCGCGAATTTCTTTTATTGAGAAAATTATAAGCAATCGTGTTTTCGATAGGGTCAGCTCTCGATTAGATAGTCTATTTTTTATGTTTTTAAAGAATTTATAAACTAAGCATGAATCATATAAATCATTTCCAGTATGTCCATTCTTCTTACAAGCTATTAAATACATCCGCCCTCCTAATAATACATTAATCTATCAAAAGTGTGTTAAATACAACTACGCGCAAACACAAACTCACCCCGCTATCACAGTATAATAAAGAGTACTACGTACAGTATGGTCACTCCCTGCCTCTCGATGAATGTGCCGCCCACCCGCGCTCACCCCCGCTCAGATATCTCCCAGCAATCCTAGCACGTCTTATCTCACTCACACAAGCATCGTACGCGTTCACCTACACGAGCTTAGACTGTGTGCGTAGGAACGCGTTTGTTTCATACATTTAATCGCCAGTGACCGAGGTGTGCCGCTATAGTCCACCGTGTCTCGTTCAAATATAAACAATTTCACTCACTACGACATTTAACCGATTTGGGAAATACTGTAAAACTGAGACAAGATGAGCGAATGCGCTCATTCTGTAGGCATCAAAACCGCTATTCGCGTCGCGTAGGCCGGTCCATAGCTGTTATATTGGTCGAAGCTTCTACCTGATATCCTGTTTAATTTTCTTGTGGTTTTATGTTTCCTTTAAATTTTTACACAAGAATATTATTATGAGTTGGAGCAGCGCAAAAATGTAGACAATTATATTCATGTCATCTGGTATCAAAGTACACTACGAGTATAGATTGAATTGAGCTTAGGGTCGCTACCTGCAGTCCGGGAAGTCGTTCTTCGAATCAAGGTTGTGTGCGAAGTCGATCAACCCACACTGGGCCTGCGTGGTCGATTAGGGCCCGATGGTCCTACTCAGGGTAGGCTCGAGCCCCTCGGTGGAGACATACGAGTATATGAGCTGATATGATGATAGATTGAAAGACGTAAGCAGGAATGTTGCAAGTGGTTTGCCCTTTTAATACGACATAATAACATTGGAGGCTATTTATTTTATTTAATAAATATTTTTAAGCGACAAATTGTGTTAGAGTCTGACAAGCGAGTCCTGTCCCAAGAGAATGGCGGGAAATTTAAAAATCTTTCAGCTGTTAACCCTAAGTATAGTCGGAAAAAGCGATCTAGATACTTTTGTTTAACTTGTAATAAGGACACTTTTAAAAAAATAAAAAACAATAATAGTCTTAATAAAGATATGCACATTTTTTATAGTGGAGCTTCTACTCATGAAACAACAACTTTCCAATGTTTTGACACTAACATCTGAAATGTTAAATACTGGATTAGATGACCATAGCACTATGTAAGTTAGAATGTGTTACGTACGATGTAATAAATATATTGAAATACAACCTGTCAGAGTGGATATTTGGGTCAAATAACTTGATTCAGATGTAATTAATTCTTTATCCTCTATACCTTTCAGCTCTATAACAAAGTCTTCAATCTTTCGTTTCAAATCTTCGTCACCCAACAGACCTTAAAACAAAGAAGAATGAATACTTTTTCTGGATATATATTGTACGGTTCAAAGACCGCACATTATGTTGAGGCAGCACATTGTGCGACCTCGTTACTATTATTTATAATAAATAACTAATCATTAATTTTAAGTTTGCTACTAACTCTTATCAAAACTAGAAGTGCATTAAGTGCCTTGTAAAATCACTACAAATAAACTAACTTCTACAAAGAAAAACTTTTAACTTCAACATCTGCAAACTTCACTGAATGTATTGGGTCGCAGCCGTCTACTAAGCTGGGGCTCCTACATTTATGGTCCTTCGAGCTTTGAAAACTGACTATTTGAAGTACTTAAGTGTGTTTTGTATTTCTCAAAAGTGTGAGCGATCGGTCCGGTCGGCCTCCCAGAAGCGGGTCTCACCGGCTTGGATTGAGAAGGCGCATGTCACTGCGAGTTTGCAAATACACTAAGTGATCATTATCTCTTCAAGAAACCTTGGGGAAGTGAAGACTGAAAAACTTCGAAAACTTCGTGGTCTCCAGTCCAAAACGCTATCAAGCTAACTACGATGGATGAACTAACTATTCAATCAAGTGCCTTCGAGAGCATCAAAAATCTCTGTACGAACTACAAGAAGGACAGCCCATCGCGGAAAACGCCTGATTATCTTATGAGACGGCTAACATCTTTGGAAGATCATTGGAATGATTTTGACAGCCGCAATAAAATCCTTGAAAAAAACGCCGACAGGAACGCCAAGTACTTTACAGATTCTGTGTATGAAAAAACAAAACAGCTGTATGAGTCAACGAAACAAGATATTTTGCAACGGATGCTGATGTCAACTACAACTACATCCCCTGTAAATGGGACAGAACAAATAAAGTAAACAACGGATATGAAACCAGAAGATCCCGATTATAACAAAGTTAAGGACTTACTTTTTTTTTTTTTTTTTTTTATTAATAATTTGAGTGCGTTTGACTGCAACTCACCTGATGGTAAGTGATGATGCAGTCGAGGATGGTACACGCAAACTCAAATAATGCCTATTCACTCTTGCCTTGAAGATCCCCAAATTATAGGAATCGGGAAACACTGACGCAGGCAAGGAGTTCCACTCCTGCGCTGTACGCATAATAAATGAAGAAGCGTAACGATTCGTGCGAAAAGGTGGAACATCAACAACAAAGGGGTGCAACCCCTCCCTGCGTCTCGTTGACCGACGGTGGAATGGAGCAGGGGGAATGAGGTCGTGAAGTTCTTGCGCGCACTCTCCGAAATGAATTCGATAGAATACCGATAGACAGGCGACTTTGCGGCGATGCTCAAGGCTTTGGAGCTTGTCATTGACTAGCTCGTCGTCACCAATGAGTCTCCGTGCGCGTCGGTCGATGGCGTCCAAGGTATCCAGCTGATAGCGGGCTGATCCATCCCATAAGTGTGAACAGTACTCCATACATGAGCGGACCTGTGCTTGATACAAGGTAAGCAGCTGTCCAGGTGTGAAGTACCGTCTCACTTTAGAGAGAATGCCCAGCTTCATTGCAGCAACTTTTGCCTTGGACTCAATGTAACGACCGAAGTTAAGATTGGGTGTTATATCCACGCCGAGGAGTTCCAGGTGGTCAGATATCTGAATCGGTTCATTCCGGAGAGTTGGAGTCAAGGTGAATGGACTCCTTTTGGCGGAAAAAAGACACGCCTGTGTTTTAGAGGCATTAAACCTTACGAGGTTGGAATCACCCCATTCAGACACTGCCTGAAGTGATAGGTTTATGCGCTCTATCATTGCCTCTCTTAGAAACAGCGTATCAGCGCTGTTAGCTCGTGCACTGGACAGGTATCTTTCTACAACCGTGCTATCGTCTGCATAACCAATTATACCGGGTTTCAGCAGATCGTTTATGTGAAGCAGAAATAGTGTTGCGGAAAGAACAGATCCCTGAGGTACCCCGGCATCAATCGCCAATAGGTCTGAGGAACAGCCATCAACGACCACTCGAATAGACCGTTCCCTCAGGAAATCAGCTACCCAGTTACACAATCCCAAATGAAGACCATAAGAAGGAAGCTTGCCAATAAGGCTAGCGTGCCAGACCCTATCAAAAGCCTTTGAGATGTCGAGTGACACAGCGAGAGCTTCGCCATGCTTCTCGATGGCCTCGCCCCATATATGCGTTGCATACACTAGAAGATCTCCAGTAGATCGACCTCGGCGAAATCCGTATTGTCGATCGCTAAGGAGGTCATTGTCTTCTAGGTATACCAGAATGCGGGTGTTCAATACACGCTCCATACTCTTACAGATTACGGAGGTGATTGCTATAGGGCGGTAGTTTGCGGGATCGGCACGACTGCCTTTTTTGGGCACCGGCTGCACGTTGGCCAGCTTCCAGGACTTTGGGACTATACCTGTTTCAAGAGAGAGGCGGTACAGACGTGTCAGAACAGGAGACAACTCAGGAGCGCAGTTCTTTAGCACTATAGCTGGTATACCGTCAGGTCCACTGGCTTTGTTCACGTCAAGATAGCGAAGTGTTTTGAGAACCTCCTTTTGCTTGATACGAATAGGGGGCATTGTAGTATCGCAAGGAGATAACTGGGGTGGTATTCTATTCGCTGTATCGAGACGTGAATTTTCGGCAAACATAGAGGCAAACAGATTAGCCTTCTCAGTTGCCGTGTGAGCCAATGATCCATCAGGTTTCAGCAGTGGAGGCAAAGACGAGCGGCAAAAGTTCGCCTCGACCGATTTAGCCAAGGACCAAAACGCCTTACTCCCAGAAGGGTAGGAGGCAAGTTTTGATCCGATACGGCTTATATGGTCGAGGCGTGCCCTACGCAGCGTCTTTTTGAAGGACTTGGCGGCTTTATTAAAAGCTTTCTTTTTAACTCGCGTGTCCGGAGCTTTACGATTTCGAGCATCTGCCCAAGCCTGGTAAGCTGAATGCTTTAGTGCTTCGGCCACTGAGCAATCAGCATTAAACCACGGGCGAGCTTTGCTCTCGAGAGGAATGTCAGAAAACGGGATATAATATTCCATCGCCTGACATATGACCCTCGAGATTTCTGTCGCACAGCTCGACGGATCACTAGAAGAAAAGCACATTCGCCGCCAAGGATAAGATGCTAAGAAGTGGCGCATCTCATCCCAATCTGCTGACTTGTACTGCCATACCCGTCTAGAACCCCTAGGGCTGGGATCAGGTGGTGAACAAGACAGTACAGACTTCACCAGACAATGATCGGACGTACCCAAAGGTGACGATACTGACACGTTATATCGGTCTGGTTCTGTTGTCAGCAGAAGGTCCAAACAATTTTCCGTTTCGCCTTCAACGTCCGGCACACGCGTCGCCTGGTCTACCAGCTGGGTAAGATTTAGCGACAAAGCGAGTTTGAGCGCTTCTCTCCCAGCATGGTCTGTCTTCTGGTATGGGAACAGCCACTCCTTATGGTGAGCATTGAAGTCCCCCAGAAGGACCAGTTGTGCTGACGGGTACCTTAGTTGAGCCTCATCGGCGGCCTCACACAGATGTTCAATTAACCTGGTTGTCTCCTGATCTCCGCTGTGCGATCGGTATACACAAGCGTAGACTATTTTGTCTTCACCGGTGTCGACCAACACCCAGAGCGTCGAAAATGAGGAGTTTTCAAGGTTACGGAGACGCCGGCAGCAGATGTTGTCGCTGACATAGACACAGACACCGGCGCGCGCTTTGAAATTGTGCTCCAGGGTGTACCCTGGGTACTGCAAGTAAGTCGCGTCTGCCGGGCGTCTGATTTGCAAGAAATTTGATTTGATTGATTTGATTTGATTTGTAAGAAAGAGTAGCTGCGGCTTATCGGTCTCTAGATGGTAGTGGACCGCATCGAGATTTGAGTGCAACCCTCTGATGTTGTCGAGGTGCACTTTTAATGGGAGGAAGTGCCGCCGCTGTAAAACTCTATTTCTTTTCTTGACTTTTTTCATGTTTTTTTTTAAGATGTGAATAGGCAAGGAAGGCGGAAGTTGTACGAGGCGCCGGTCAGAAACTAGTGGTGAACACAGAATCGCTGCACTGAAGGATAGACTAGTCTGGAGACTGCGGGGACGCCCGAACCCCCCCGGAGATGGCCATCGGGTCCTCCCGTCCAATCGCCAATTGGCACGATGGAGCATTCCGGGATTTTTCGTGAGGTGGCGGGGCAGCCTTTCATAGGTGGCTAACCCACTACTTGGGCCCCCTACTTCCTACGGTCGGCCAGCGGTGCACCGTGCTTCGGATCCCGCTACCCTCCAAGACTAGCCGCCAAGTGCAGCGACACTCTGACATCAAAACAGCATACAGACTCAGCGCAACTGTACAGACCCGCCTTCACTAATGGCTTCTCAATGCACCATACCGGAACACGTCTGGGACGCTTGGCGGCACGACTTTGCATTGAGGGTGGTGACAAGCCTCGGCCGGAGCCTACCACCTGAAGTGACGCCAGAGCCTCGTTAGTTGTTTAGCAGGGAGTACCACGTGCAGGTGAGGTTGGCTTGGGTCTCTTGTGATATGATTGGACCCCTTACTCCCCAATTACTAAGCCAACAAGAAGGTAATTTTAGGGCAATGGAAAGAGCGATGTCAAAAATCAGTATTGAGGAAATTTCTGAAAAATTGGGAAATGGAAGATAACTTAAGTATATTAAAATCTAAATGGGAAACTGTCTTTTAAATGGATATAACCAAGACTACTATATTTTATTTTCAACTATAGAAACCAAATATGAAATATTAGGGTTGAGTTGGAATCCAAAAGCTGACACATTCATTTTTAACTGGGAGCTTGAAAATAACATAAACGATCGAATTACTAAAAGGAAGCTTTTATCTAAAATATCGAAACTCTATGACCCCTTGGGATGGCTTTCCCCTATCACAGTGTCAGCAAAGCTGTTATTTCAAGAAGTATGGCTAAATAAGATTGGATGGGATGATTTGCTACCTCAACACATTCTACAAAAATGACTGAAACTGGAAGCTGAACTGCCTGAAATAAAAAATCTACGATTAAATAGATGGATTGGAAGTACGGAAAATAAAATGGAACTTCATGGATTCTGCGATGCGAGTGAAAAGGCTTATGCGTGCGTAATCTACATCTGCTTAAGAAACGAGCGAGGTGGAATAACTACTAATCTGATTGCCGCCAAAACTAGGGTTGTGCCAAAATCGCAGAACGTTTCACTTCCCAAACTTGAGCTTTGTGGCGCGGTGTTATTGTCGCAACTTATGAAGAAAGTAACTGAAGCTTTGAAAGAAAAGAATATCAGCATTTTTGCTTGGTGTGACTCCCAAGTAGTACTTGCATGGCTAAAAGGAGAAAGCTCAAGATGGGAAAGATATGTGGCCAACAGAACTACGAAAACGATTGCTGTCATCCCAGCTGAAAAATGGTACTACATAAAAACAGAGCTGAATCCAGCTGACTGTGCTTCCAGAGGACTACTACCAAAAAAACTGATGAATTTTCAACTTTGGTGGCAAGGCCCTGATTTCATTAAAAAGTCAAAAAACAAAGAAATTTGTAAAAAATATAGCCCAACATTAACAACAAATATGGGCATGAAAAAACAAGCATGTACAACCCTACAGTCAAATAACAATTACAACTTCATAAATGAACTAATAAACAAATACAGCTCACTTACACGGCTGATCAGAGTAAACGCGTGGGTGTTGCGATTTATTTCAAGCTTACGCAACAAAAGGCAAGCTGACACTGGTGTCGATTCGGTGTAACACGACTTAACTTATTTGACAGGATTAAACTAAATTTACGCATTCTGTCTTTTACTTTCTGTATCGAAAAGACAAGGATAGAATGCTTATATTTAGTTTAGTCCTGTCAAATAAGTTAAATCGTGTTACACCGAATCGACACCACTAACTACCTAACATCGACGGAACTAAATGCAGCGAAAGTAAATGTTATGAAATATTTTCAAAAAAATGAATTTGAACAAGAGTATCAACATCTATTAAAGAACAAAAATGTGCCCAACAGAAGCAAAATCTTCAAATTAAATGCTTATTTGGATGAAAAAGGATTAATAAGGGTCGGCGGTCGCCTAAAAAACTCAAACCTACGAGATGACATGAAAAACCCTATTATCTTGCCGAATAAAGGAAAGTTAACGCAACTTATCATCGATGATGCCCATTTGAAAGTCCTTCACGGAGGTCCAAGACTAACTTTAGCCTACATTCGGCAGTTTTACTGGATATTAGGTGGAAACCGAGCGGTCAAGGCGAGATTACGTCACTGCGTGCGCTGTCATCGTTTTAATGCAAGGGATAAATATCAAATAATGGGTGATTTACCTAAACAGAGAATAACACCCTCGCGCCCGTTTACACACACAGGTGTAGATTTTACTGGGCACGTAGACGTAAAACTAAATAAAGGACGAGGCGCAAGGACATCCAAAGGTTACATAGCAATTTTTATCTGCTTGTGTACCAAAGCTGTTCACATTGAGCTGGTATCTGATTTAAGCACAGAAACATTCATAGCTGCGTTTCAAAGAATATGTGCGAGACGAGGAGTACCTAAACATATGTACTGTGACTGCGGAACCAATTTTGTTGGCGCAGCAAAAGCTCTGCGCGACGAGTTCAACGACTTCAAACAGCTAATGTCGCCTGACTTCTTTGACGAAATAAACAAACTAAACGTGGAATGGCATTTTAATTGTCCAGCATGGCCTAGCGCCGGTGGAATATGGGAAGCAGCGGTCAAGTCTATGAAACATCATTTACGTCGAGTCCTGGGAGATCAAAAGCTCACATACGAATTTTTTTTGACCTTGGTTTCCAAAATCGAAGCTTGTATGAACTCCCGTCCGCTGGTTCAGTTGAGTGAAGATCCAGATGATTTTTACAACTGCTTAACCCCCGGCCACTTCCTCACTGGAAGTGCAATACTGTCCATTCCGCAGTCTGACTATCTTGACGTCAGAAATATCGATATAAGGAAACGTTGGCAATTAAACGAGCACATGTTGCAACGCTTTTGGAAGAGCTGGTCTACCGACTATTTAAATCAACTTCAAGTAAGAAGCAAGTGGCAAAAAACCATGAAAGATCTGAAAGAAGGAGACATCGTATTAATCAAAGAAGATAATCTACCCCCTGGAAAGTGGGCTATGGGGAAAGTAACCGAGCTTCACAGAGGTAGCGACGGTCACGTTCGAGTGACGTCACTGAAGACCAAGACGGGAGTGATAAAGCGTCCGATAGTAAAGCTTTGTCCTCTACCTTTGTGTCAAGAAGAAGATGAAAAACAGGAAAAACAACAATCTACATGTAACTCAGCTAAACTAACATACTAAACAATTCACGCTGATGAATACCTTCATTGAACAAACCAACGCGAGCCTCGCCAAAATGTAGGAATCAATTACTTCAGCACATCCTCATTTACTTCGTATTTGTTACTGAAAAGTCTGAAAACTGTGCAAGAAACACTATTTGAAAATCTTACAGACGTTTATCAAGGTCACATCGACATTCATTTATTTACGCAGATCAACTTAATAAAACAACTTAGCGAGATATCCGGAAAACGTCCAAGAACATTGTCTTTCCCTGTTGACAACATACAAGGAGACATAAAGGATATTTATAAACTGCTTTACGTCAAAGCACGGGTCACGAACGACTTTTCCTATTTGAAATTCACATGCCACTAATATGTGATGAAGAATTCACAGTTCATCGAGCTTTTCCATTACCTATGAAAACGCAAGGAAACACCTCAAAATGGATACAAACAGCTTTACCTTATCTGGCAGTAAAGCACTGGCTACGCCGCAACATCAACAAGAAGTCGGGCAGCAGCGGCAAGCAGTGCCAAAATAAATAACTAATCATTAATTTTAAGTTTGCTACTAACTCTTACCAAAACTAGAAGTGCATTAAGTGCCTTGTAAAATCACTACAAATAAACTAACTTCTACAAAGAAAAACTTTTAACTTCAACATCTGCAAACTTCACTGAATGTATTGGGTCGCAGCCGTCTACTAAGCTGGGGCTCCTACATATATTATGAAAGTACAAATATAAACTAATTGAAATAAATACAATCACAACTATATTTTATGTTTTTTTGTTTGAATCAGTATCAAAACGTTTTAGCTGTACTTACTTGCTGCTTGACAATGGTTTGACAGTTAGCAGTGTTGCCAATCAAAATAAATCTCGAGGCAGGACTCGCTTGTCAGACTCTATTTAACTAGTTGTGTTTGTTTACATTGACAGTGGACTCAGTTCTGTACACGATGTTCTACGCGCGAGTGGCGGACGCGTGCGGAGCGGAGAGCGCGCGGCTGGAGTCCTACTACCGCCACACGGCGCCCTGGATCGCCCACTACGTCCCGTACCACCCGCTCGTAGCCTACGGCGCACAGGTATTGTTAGAGTTCTGTACACAATGTTCTACGCGCGAGTGGCGGACGCGTGCGGAGCGGAGAGCGCGCGGCTGGAGTCCTACTACCGCCACACGGCGCCCTGGATCGCCCACTACGTCCCGTACCACCCGCTCGTAGCCTACGGCGCACAGGTATTGTTAGAGTTCTGTACACAATGTTCTACGCGCGAGTGGCGGACGCGTGCGGAGCGGAGAGCGCGCGGCTGCAGTCCTACTACCGCCACACGGCGCCCTGGATCGCCCACTACGTCCCGTACCACCCGCTCGTAGCCTACGGCGCACAGGTATTGTTAGAGTTCTGTACACAATGTTCTACGCGCGAGTGGCGGACGCGTGCGGAGCGGAGAGCGCGCGGCTGGAGTCCTACTACCGCCACACGGCGCCCTGGATCGCCCACTACGTCCCGTACCACCCGCTCGTAGCCTACGGCGCACAGGTATTGTTAGAGTTCTGTCTGTACACAATGTTCTACGCGCGAGTGGCGGACGCGTGCGGAGCGGAGAGCACGCGGCTGGAGTCCTACTACCGCCACACGGCGCCCTGGATCGCCCACTACGTCCCGTACCACCCGCTCGTAGCCTACGGCGCACAGGTATTGTTAGAGTTCTGTCTGTACACAATGTTCTACGCGCGAGTGGCGGACGCGTGCGGAGCGGAGAGCGCGCGGCTGGAGTCCTACTACCGCCACACGGCGCCCTGGATCGCCCACTACGTCCCGTACCACCCGCTCGTAGCCTACGGCGCACAGGTATTGTTAGAGTTCTGTACACAATGTTCTACGCGCGAGTGGCGGACGCGTGCGGAGCGGAGAGCGCGCGGCTGGAGTCCTACTACCGCCACACGGCGCCCTGGATCGCCCACTACGTCCCGTACCACCCGCTCGTAGCCTACGGCGCACAGGTATTTTTACAGTTCTGCAGTAGTGGTAGTGTGAGGCGGTACGAAGTTCGCCGGGACAGCAAGTAAAAAAATATAGTCTTTATTTTACGTAATGAATTATGCAAGGAACGGCGGTCCAAATTTTGAATTGAATTAACCGTGTCATGTAGGGTATCTTACGAAAAGGCTTCGTTGGCATAAGCTTAAACAGATTTTTAATTATTTTTATTATGATGTGTATAGTTTTCAATTAAAGACGAAAAATAAAAATAAATTCGTTAACCTTTTCAGGAGTCCGTACAACAACAAAAAACGGAACCATTATAGGATCACTCATGAGTCTGTCTGTCTTTCCGTCCGTCTGTCACAGCCAATTTTCTAAGAATCTACTGGGCCAAATATAGCAGGTAGACGACTGTGAGCACCTAGACAAACCATTCAGGTGTAATGGTGCTAGATTGTTAGATGATTGATTGTTTTGTATTTTGTTTTTGAAATTAGTAAATGAAAAAAAAGGTAAAATTTGGTTAATGGTGTACTTAATCCTATGACCCAAACACAGATGTGCAAAGAAAATATTTTTTTTTTAAATAAGGGTCATTTTCGGGTGACAAATTATGAAATTTAAAAAAGTTTTGCAAACCTTACTGTGTCATATATCAAATGAAAGGGCTCGTAATAGGGATCTCAAATATATTTTTGTTATTATTGTAAAATAAATAGTTTTTAGCTATTGCATAGCTTTTATCGCGGGCTTTAAGCGCGGCGACCGAATCAAGAAATTCCGTAACGAAAAGTAAAACCTAACACTCCCCACTCCGCCTACCATGTAGCTCGGCCGAGCGTAACGTAACGTTACCGCGTTCTAAAAACTTACAGTACCATCTATTAGCGATTTGCGGTACTAAAAGGACTTAGTCAATTTTACTGGTGTAACTTTCTTAGTGTTAATTTATTACATAAACATCCCGCGCCCCAAAGACAATATATGGTCCTTTAATTAAAAGGAGCACACGAAAATAGTAAAACATCAAAAAATAGTGAATAAATATTGCATAAATAAAAAATAAATAATTATAATTGCGTAAGTTGATAAAAAATGCTATGCAATAACTTTACCGCGGCAGTCCTCGAGTGCCACACGTTTTTTTTATTTTATTCATAAAAGAAGACGAAAGCTGACAATTCCCCCCCCCCCTCCAAAATAAAGTGGTAAACTCAATACAATACTTTCATTTACGGAAAGTAGTTCACTAAAACACCACTAGATAGCGCTTGTACCTAGTAGTTAGCTCGCGTCTAACGTCGGGATTTCAAATGTGATATTTTGTATTTGACTTTGGCATTGTACGGAACGCTCTGTTATATCTTTCCTTTGTATATATATTCGCATAGATGCATCTTCCATTTGCCTAATCATCATTTTCCATAAGCCTGTATGACGAAACCTTCTTTCCTAGCCAGTCCTGCCCCGACCGCCGCGCAATTCAGTCCTTTCTCACACATTTTGTAAAAATCGATTTATTTGTGAATTTTTATAATTAAAATCTAGTTTTTGAACAATAAAGTTTTTTTTTAAAACAAGCTCCGTGAAACCTCGTCTAACATTTGGTGGCTAGCGTAAAGGGATCTAACAGGTCCTCGGATCGCCTCAGTGTGTGAAGTGAAGTGAAAAGTGCTTAAATCAAAATTAAAATTGCGGCTAATTCCATAATCCAATATCAAGATCTTCAAAATCCAGGACTCATTCAAATCTCCGTCAAATCCTGTCTCCAAGGTGTGGTCAGTCACCTTCTTCTACTTCTACCATGGGACCGAAACTCCTTGCAATTTTGTAAGTCAATCTCAACTTATAAAAGGAAGAAATTAAGTGAACTCATTACTCTCAACTCCGCCTAACACAGTGTTAAGCAGTGCATTACTCCGAACCATTATCTCGAACAGTGCGCGTTAACTAAACACCTGCGCGATAAGCCAGTCCGCAGCGCTGTATTCAAGTGAAGACGTATCAAGTGTCACTCCGCCGTCTACATTCTGTTTATTATATCTAACTGAGCTTCTAAGATTGTAAAATGCCAAAGGACGGAACTACAAATATGAACATTGAACCAATAGATTTAAATATTTTAGTAAAATTTATTAGCAAATTCGATGGCAGCCGAGATAAGCTTAACTCTTTTCTGAATAACTGTAAAAATGCAATCAACCTATCCTCTGCTTCACAGCAGGGCATATTATTTAAATACATTCTAAGTCAACTTGAAGGCAGAGCAGAAGCTGCTTGCTCTATAAAAGATTTTGAAAATTGGGCACAATTAGAAGAATTTCTAAAAGATCATTTCGGAGAAAAGAAGCACTACACTTATCTTTTAACAGAATTGCAAGAATGCAAACAAGGTAGCCATGAGCCCGTCAACCAATTCGCATTACGTGTCGAGTCTTGTCTAAGTAAACTTTTAACAGAAATCAATGTTTCAATACCTACTAAAAAGAAAGGCGAATTGGCTGGCAGGGTCGCCGCTATGCAGGACCTAGCCCTGCATACATTTGTAATGGGCCTCCATTCTAAACTGTCTACTATTGTAAGGTGCAGAGACCCAGAAACTCTTAATGAAGCCATCAACTTTGCTGTCTCTGAAGACAAGCTAAATCAAAATGCTTACCATAAGTCTACTCCTAGTGGTGGTGATCGTCCTCGTCCTAGGGACCACACATACAAACCCTCTATCCACACATCTCAACAACTCGCGATCACTAACCCCGTGAATCCTAATAGCAGTGGAAATACAGTTTCATGTAGGTACTGTAAGATCTTTGGACATACTATTGAGAATTGTCGAAAACGCGAATACAATAACAGACAGAGACAACAAAACTTTGCACCGAGGCAAAACAATCGTCCTAACTTCTCAAAACCTAGGCCCATGCATCATGTTGAGGAAATTGATAACGAAACCCCATACCAAGTCGAATCCTGTGATGATGAGCCCTCTCAGAGTAATTTAAACTACCAAATGTCTCGATCAGACGCCGCCCGAGGCATCCATTAGCACAAGCCGGCGTCAGTAAATCCAAAAAGGCCAACCAACAGGGTAACCAGCCCCAAACTGACGGTCTTCCTTCTAAATCCAATAAGGCCAACCGACAGGGTAACCAGCCCCAAACTGACGGTCTTCCTTCTAAATCCAATAAGGCCAACCGACAGGGTAACCAGCCCCAAACCGACGGTCTTTCCTCTGTTTCCATACAGACTTGCCAACAGGGTAGCCAGCCCCAAACTGATAGTCAGTCCTCTGAATCCACACATACTTACCAACAGGGTAACCAGTCCCAAAAAGAAAGTATGTCTACCAAATCAAAGACCCAGACTAAACGTGAGACTTCTAAACCTATAAATCCCTCAAATGCAATAGACATCAAAATCTATGAGATATCCTCTAATTCTACCAAAAGATACTTACCCCACGTACAGTTAAAAACCAACATCTCCGACAGACCCCTGAGTCTATTAGTTGACACTGGTTCATGCGTGAGCCTTCTGAAAGAAGAATCCATTAAACATATGCCCAAACTAGGAAAGGAAAAAATTCAACTAAAGGGCATTAGTACAGATGGTAGTACTGTCTCCACTCAAGGTCAATTTAGACTTAACCTATTTCCAAATTCCGAGCCCGATATCTCGTACAAATTCCATGTTGTAAAAGAAATCAACCTTTTTTATGACGGTATTATAGGGAGCGACCTCCTGAATGACCTAGACTGCAAAATTGACTATAATCGCAATAGCTTGCAAATCCGCAATGTTGTAATCAAAATGAAACACAGTGAGCCAGTCTATACCATCCCTCCTCGAACTGAAACAGTAATAGAATGTACAGTTACCAATCCTGAGCTTAAATAAGGTATAATAACTGACCAACATATCTCTGAAGAACTTCTAGTGGCAAATTGTATTGCCAAGGTAAAACCTAATAACCGAGTAAATATAACACTAGTAAACACATCCGATAAACCTATCTCTGTTAGTTCGGACCTAAGGCTCCAACTGGAACCTCTTAGTTCTACTGCTATTCCCTTGAGTAAAGAACCCTATTGCTGCGCAAATGCTACTGATAGGACAAATGAAGTCTTGCGCCAACTAAGGACATCTAACCTGAACAAGGAAGAAGCAGATGCCCTTATCGAACTCTGCTCTAAATATGCAGACATATTTCACTTACCAGGTGAACCACTGACTTATACTTCTAAAATCCAACACAAGATAAGAACCTCAAATGATACTCCAATTCATACGAAAACCTACCGATTCCCAGAATGCCACAAACCAGAAGTGGAAAAACAAATTAACAAAATGCTTGAACAAAAGATCATTGTTCCGTCTGTGTCTCCCTGGTCATCGCCAATCTGGGTGGTTCCCAAAAAACTAGACGCATCCGGTGAGCGTAAATGGCGTGTAGTGATAGACTACCGCAAATTAAATGATGTCACCATCGGGGAAACATACCCCATTCCTCAGATATCAGAAATCCTCGACCAGTTAGGGAAAAGCAAGTATTTCTCTACATTAGATTTAGCCTCTGGCTTTCATCAGGTTTTAGTTTCCAAAGAAGATGCTGAGAAAACAGCCTTCTCTGTACCTCAAGGCCATTTTCAATTCAATCGTATGCCATTTGGGCTCAAGAACGCCCCGGCTACCTTTCAAAGACTTATGAACACCTGTCTCTCTGGCCTAACCGGCATTAAATGCTTTGTCTATCTTGATGACATTGTTATCTACTCTTATGATCTTAAAAGGCACATTAAAAACCTCAATGATGTGTTTGATAGACTTCGAGGTTATAACCTCAAACTTCAACCCGACAAGTGCGAGTTCTTTTGCAAGGAAGTCTCATACTTGGGACATAAAATCAGTAATGAAGGAGTAAAACCGAACCCTGACAAGGTCAAGGCCGTCAATGACTTCCCAGTCCCAACTTCTACCAAAGCTATTAGGGCTTTTCTAGGTCTTGTAAACTACTATCGCCGTTTTATCCCAGATTGCTCAAAGATATCCAAACCCTTATCAAATCTTCTAAAGAAAGACGCGCCGTATATCTGGGACAATGAGCAGCAGCTCGCATTCGAAACATTAAAGCAGAAACTAATCTCTGCCCCGGTCTTGGCATACCCAGATTATACACAACCTTTCATTCTCACATGTGATGCATCTAACTACGCTATCTCTGCAATTCTCTCTCAAGGTTCTTAAAAAAATGAGCATCCCATTGCCTATGCATCAACTACACTAAACAAGTCTCAATTTAATTATAGTACGACAGAAAAAGAACTGTTAGCTATTGTCTTCGGGTGAAAAACGTTCAGACCATATCTTTTTGGTAAAAAGTTTCAAATCGTAACCGATCATAGGCCCCTCAAGTACCTCATGAATCATACAGATCCAAGCTCAAAACTCCAACGTTGGCATTGTGATCTCGAAGAATACGACTACGAAATAGTCTATCGCAAGGGCAAATTAAACTGTGCTGCCGACGCACTCTCTAGATATCCTGTCAACCCAATATACATTACGCCTGAAGATGAGTCTCAAGGTATAACCCAAAATCCCGAAGAAATTACTATCAATGAAGATCTTTTCCCTGACCTAATCCTCTCGCTTGTGATCTCGAAGATGAAAGTGACCCCTTAAGCGGATTCGATTTAACTGCAGATCTTAACCCAGATCCTTACAAAGATCCAACCCCAGGACCAAGTACTATCCCTGACATTCCCGTGACGAATCCTGATCCGATTCCTAACATAATCCCTCGTCACGTCGTGAACCCTTCACCATCACAAGGTCATGATCCTGACACAATACAAAATCCTAACTCCAATCAAAACCCTACACCAAGTCCAAATCGTAATCCTACTCAAATAGATCCTCTACAATGCGTTAACGATAACGAAACCTATAGTCAATACCTGAAATCCATATGTGATAAGAAATTCCAATCAAATGTAAACATTCAGCAATTTAATGAAGACATCCATAAAACTAACTCAAAAATTGTAATAATTCCCACATCAATTGACCTTGACGAATCCAATCCGTATGTAGAAATTATTCTCAGTAATAGCAGTGACATCCAAGACCTTCTGGACGAAGAGCGAAACCTTCACTCCTTCAAACTCCTAAACACAGGTGAAAGGAAATACTACTTCCTTTTCACAAAGGTACACTACTTCGACCAATGCACAAATCAAGATATTTTTCAGTCCCTGAAAAACTTAAGGAATGAACTTATAGTTACAGCCGATATCGAAGAAATAGCGATATCTGACTTCAAAAACTCATTCGAAAATCCAACATTCCTGAAAATAAAAAATATTTGGTCAACACCCTACCATCCACAATCACAAGGCGCTTTAGAACGTAGTCACTCTACTCTGAAAGAGTATCTCAAGTCCTATGTAAATGAAAACCAAACCGACTGGCATAAATATGTCTACACCGCCATGCTTGCCTATAATAGCACTATCCACACAACAACACAGTTTACCCCTTACGAACTTATTTTCGGGCATAAACCATTCATACCCGACTCAGTCTATGAACTACTCCCAGACCTCACTTATCCCGAGTACGTAAAAATGCTTCATCATCGCCTTAAGCTTTCTCGAGACAAGGCGATTGAAAACATAAACAAGTCGAAAGAAAGGTCTAAACAATATTATGATCAACGGACACGACCTGTCAAATACAAGGTCGGTGACCTCGTTTATATTAAAAATCATCTCCGTCTAAGAAAAGCACTGTCTCCTGTATGGAAAGGACCATTTAAGATAGTAAAAGTTCACCCTAACAACACCCTAACACTACTTATAAACAGGAGACACGTTAAACATCATTTCGATGAAGTCAAACCCGCCTCTTAATATTATTAAAATATTAACTTTATCTTTTCAGCTGCACCATAGTAGTAACGCAAACCAATGGGCAGTACGTCACACCGATTCAAAGTAGCCCCGGTATCTATTTTGACCCCGTAGGACATACTAAGCTAGTTAATGATTATTTTAGTGTAGTTATCCCTGTAGATATATCTTATATTAAGCCCCATATAGATAACATAAAAACTGTAATCGGCACATCTCGGTTCCTGTGTCAGCAGAACACTGTTATTCCTGACTCTGAATGCCTTAACGTCTTAGAACCACTTGTGGCACGATTTAATGACATTATTAAAGAATATGATACCCTGTCTCATCTAATCTCATCTCGTACTAGAAGAGCCGCGTGGTTCTCTGGCATAGGTACAGTTTTTAAACACATATTTGGAACCATGGACGAGGATGATGCTATCAAATACAACAGCGCTCTTCAAATACTAGATAAGAATAATAAAAATCTAGCCTCTTTATTAAAACAAAATATTTTACTAGCAAACTCGGCAATCGCGAACTTTAATGAAACTATAAATATAATTAATGTAAATGAAGCACGTTTGAATAGCGCCGTTGATAAATTGTCTTTAAATCTTAAGAATCTTAGTGTGATAACAAATGAAATTAGTGTTAGAACTAGTATTAATCAAATGTTAAATATTTTAGAATCTAATTTACTTACTTTGTCATTTAAGGTCGAAGACTTAGTTAACGCTATATTGTTTACTAAAAGTCATACCTTGCATCCTTCAATAATATCTCCGAGGCAGCTCTATGAAGAGTTAGTTAGTAATGTAAGATACCTACCTACTTATAAGGAGTTCCCTATAACAATAGATTTAGAAAATATACATCCCTTAATCTCCATGTCGGAGATAATTTGTTATTATTCAGATGGAAAAATTGTATTTGTTGTCAAAATTCCACTAGTTCATCACATGGAATATAATTTATATAAAAATATTCCAGTACCGATTCCATTAGATTTAGCAAACCCCAACTCATTTGTGATGATTGTCCCATCTAGTAACTTTATAGCCATAAGTAAAGATAAGGCCACTTATTATACCATAACAGACTTGAGCTCTTGTAAACAAATCGCTAATCAGCTGTTCATATGTAATAATCAGAACATGTACTCTACTGCAAATAACCCTAGTTGTGAGACCGAGATCATTGCCAAGGTCGTCACCTCATTACCCAAGTTATGTAATACAAAATTTTTGTATGGTAAAATTGATATTTGGCAGAAGCTTAAAGGAAATAGATGGATTTTTGTTCAATCTGACCAATCCAAAATAGCAATAGACTGTAACAAAGACGATTTAAAAGAATTAAATTTGTTAGGTACTGGTATTTTAGAATTAAAAAATCATTGTGTAGCATATTATAAGGATATTATGTTAGTTGCCAAATATGAACCTAGTTTAAGCCTTAATTTAGTATATTCAGAGTTCAATCTCATAAATGACTCGTGTTGCAATTTATCAAAATTTAGGACGTTTTCTCCCCTTATAAAACCAGTTAATATTTCTAATGTAAATTTGGACAAACTTAAAGAATTTAGTAAAACATCAAATATTATTTTTGACAATTTGGACAAAATCGAAAGAGAACTCGAACCATTTCTATTGAGATACCACTCTGGATATCCCATTTCAATGATAATATTTAATTTTATTATAGCCTGTGTAATACTGTATTTACTGATTACTAAAGGTGGTTCTGTCAAGAAGTGTCTTAAACGAAACAAAGTTAATGAGACAGACATTGAACTCGCAGAGCGCGAAAATCCTGCACCAGCTCCCAGGATCCGAATGTCCTAAGGTTCTCCTGTTTATTCTCCACAAACATCCTATCCATAAACTTCGCTTTTAAAGGCGTAAGTTTAGTCCTCCGCGGGGGGCTGTTATATCTTTCCTTTGTATATATAGGTATTCGCATAGATGCATCTTCCATTTGCCTAATCATCATTTTCCATAAGCCTGTATGACGAAACCTTCTTTCCTAGCCAGTCCTGCCCCGACCGCCGCGCAATTCAGTCCTTCCTCACACATTTTGTAAAAATCGATTTATTTGTGAATTTTTATAATTAAAATCTAGTTTTTGAACAATAAAGTTTTTTTTAAAACAAGCTCCGTGAAACCTCGTCTAACAGCTCTCTACGCGGGTACAACTCGTACTTGGCCGGTTTTTTTATACTGCGGTAATCGGTGAACACACGCAGAGACAAAACCGGACAAATGAGAGTCCGGTCCGTACAAACTTGTAGGTACGTTTATAAATCATACGGACCGGACTCTCACTTGTCCGGTTTTGTCTCTGCGTGTGTTCACCGATTACCGCTAGTCTGTCACTTTGGACCGATTTGCAAAATTATTTTTTATTCGAAAGAGTATACTACCGAGGTGTTTCCGTTGGCACCAAGTCAGGATCTGAAGATGAAATCATAGAGAAATCGAGGGCAACCCTTAAACTTTTATAGGCACGTACAACGTGTTTTATAATTATATTTTCTAAAGTTATTTAAGTTTTTACGTATGATAGTCATCATATCATGTTGATGAGCTGATGATGTAAGGTACAACTCCTTAACGGCTAGAAGTTGGATGATAATTATTTAAATGATATACGTAGGTACGTATAGACCGATAGTTGTTTTCTCTAATGTTATTTAGGTGAGCTGATGATGTAAGGTGTGACTCCTTAACTTCCATGCTGCTGATGATGATGGCAGCCGCAGGACTGTGTATCGGTTAATGAGACACATGCATTTTGATATGACGATTCCTATTGGCGAGTAGGTGATAGGGTTTAACGTTGTTACATTAATAGTGATCACTGAAAATTAAAAAATAAAGTTAAAAAAAACTAAAAACTGACTTTAAATAGAAATCCAATCAAAAGTAAAGTCATAAAGTATTTTTATATATGAATACACGAAATTAACCAAAAATAATTATATCAAAGGTAGGTACGAATCCAGTGCCAGCAAAGCCATCGAATCTAAAACATTTAATACCATGTATTCGAGCAAATAAATATTATTCATTCATTCATTCATTGATAGGAAAGTAGCTGTATGCTGTAATTTGATGCGTTTATTATTGTTAATTTGGTTAATTTCGTGTATTCATATACAGAGTGTTGTTTTGGTCGACAACGAGCTTTTCAGGGGTGATAAAGTTCATGATACTGATGCCAAAAAAAATAAAAAATCATACCTTAATTTTTCATAAGAAAATCTTAGCAGATATTCTTTTATTGTTACCTTATTTTCATACGATTATGAATGAGAGCGTAAGTGCGGCGAGGGCATCTGAAGTGACGGAGGCGGGGCGCGGGTGCGAGCGCGACGGCCGGCCGGCGCAGTTTTCATACGACTATGAATGAGAACATAAGCGCGGCGAGAGGATCGGAGGGGCCGGGGGCGGGGGCGGGAGCCATCGACGGCCGGCCGGCCGGCGGCGGCGCTTGCTCGCGTCGGCCGCGTCGCCAGTCTGCCGCATGCATACCTCGGCACCGGCTGTACGTGCGCGACGCGCGTGTGTTTCGTTTTGCGCAGGGGCATTCCCGTATACGACTATGGCTCAGGAACAATTTAGTAACGTGAACTGTACGATGTACTAAGCACTTACTTTACGTGTGTTGAAAACGAAACTGAGTGTGTGAGAATTTGGCGTGAAGAATTCCCAAATCGTAATGATTGTTTAAGTTTACCTACCTAAATAAAACAATAAATCATGTGTAGTTCCTTTGACGGTCCTAAGCCCGTGAAAAATATGAAGGAAAAGGTGATCTAATTGGCGCGGCAAACTGCGTTTCTCAGAAAAGCCATGACATGAATGGATCCGGCACAGCAGCCATTGAGCTTGTCGCTTAAACCCCGCCTTCCGCAAGCGCCATACGTCTTCGTTATTTTAGGATTATTTGTAAGTGATTTTTTTTCAATAATTTCAAATTATAAAAAAAAAGAAAATGTGCTATTAAACAAGAATTTTTTGTCCTACCACCCCTTAAAAGCCCGTTGTCGACGAAAACAACACCCTGTATAGGGTCTTAACAAAGGTACGCACTTTTTTTTAACTGGAGCTTGTACTCATGAAACTGAACAACTTTCCCCAAGAAACCCATGGACAATTCGCATTTATTATTTTGTAATTAAATTATCAACTGCTTAGAATACAACTCCTAGCTGGTTATCTACATGTATACTCAAAGATCCGCGTATTGACAAAGTTCAATGACCGCGCCGGCCCGCCACGCCGCCGCGGCGTATTCTGGCGTATTCCGCGCAATTTGATAATTTTAATTAAAAAAACAAAAGCGAATTGACAAGGGTTTATTGGGGAATGTTGTTCAGTTTCATGAGTACATGCTCCAGTTAAAAAAGTGCGTACCTTTGTTAAGACTCTGTATAAAATATTATTTCATACTTTTAACTGAATCTATTTTTAGGTTTTTAAAACTTTTATTATTCCAGTACTTATCAACCCCCCCCCCCCCCCCCCTTAATAACCTCCTCCTTTTGGAATCCGTTGATAACGTTCCACCGAGCACCTAACATCAAAAGTATCAACTATCTTTTTGGTTTCAGATTGTAAACATACAGACATCACTGATTATAGCTTTTGCAGATGTTATCATAACAGCAGTCAGCTTGTACCTCACATCTCGATTTCGGGACTTGAATACTTTAGTTGTAAATAACAAAGACGAGGTGAGTATAGTTACAAAGTAGTTACAAAGACGAAGTGGGTATAGTTACAAAGTAGTTACAACTTCTTTGGTAGTTACATCAATAATCCTGTACTTTAAGTGAGCACTTCTTGTGCATTAGGTCGGAGAAAAAGTTTCTGCGTATTTAGTATACAAATTCAAACAGGGCAATCAGAGCGAGCTGCATCTTCAACGTAAACATTTCTAGATAGGAAACGTTTGGACCAAGTTTTTGATGTGTAACATCTTTGCTCTCGCTTTCCTGCAATTTGTGGGAGTGATTTCGTGAAATGGGACGGAAATGTGTAACAGGAAATGCGAACGTTTTTTAATTGTCGAAAACTAAGGTTGTCATAGCCATGCAGCCTAGTGTGATGGCAAAGGCAAAGATGACATACTACTATTCGAAGGGTCGGCCCGTGAATGTACGACCCGATAATTAATTAACCTGCTCGCTCGGGAAGGCTGCACATGTGCCGTTATAATACCTACACGCGTAGACTCGGGAAGGCGGCACATGTGCCGCCGCGCTACGACCAAATACAAAAGTACCAAGGACATGTATTAGAGTTCATTCTCTCCTATGGTGTTTTATGTGAGAGAATAAGATAGATATGTACTCTTTAATTTTGCCAGATAATAATTCAACTCGTTCTTAGCCAAAAAATCAGAAATTTCAGTTTGTGCTCTTTGGTGTGCTTAGCGGCAGCGAAGTGCAGTTATTTGTGTAATTTTGTGAAGGAATTCGGACTAAGTAAACTGACGGAAGTATTGATTATTACATGTATTCAGTGTATTGTTTCCCCTATTTTTATTGCAATTGAATACATATTCACTGAAAAAACACGTAATTTGTGAAATGCATACTTTTTTGTTCCTTTGTAGACTTCACATCAAAATCATCTCGAAAACTAAGGTTGTCATAGCCATGCAGCCTAGTGTGATGGCAAAGGCAAAGATGACATACTACTATTCGAAGGGTCGGCCCGTGAATGTACGACCCGATAATTAATTAATTTCATAAGTATTTTGTCACATGTTATACATCATATGCGAGTACTGTAGGTCTCGATTTTTTTTTATACTGACTGATACTGCATTAGGTCCATAAACAGCACTTATTTTATTAAAATTATAATGTAATTCTAATTATAATCTTATAATAGTAAAATTAAATTAAAAATTAATAATTATATTAAACTGGTTTCTTGGAAACGGTCCAACGATTTGGATGAAATTTTGTATTTTAATTTTTCTATCTAGATATCTGTCATTCCTGAGAAAATCCGTATTTAAACAAATAGCCGAGAGACATTAAGAAAATAGAATCCCTGTACATACGAGTACGTAGGAGACTCCCGGGCGCCAGGAGTAGTTGGGTGCACAGTAAACAAGTGCCGATCAAAACAACCTAACCACTCCGGGTGTGCCGACAGAAGTGGAAACTTTTTACAGTTTTATAAGTTTTGACCCTCCGAGTCAAAACGACTAGGTCTGGCGAACGACTAGGTTGACAAAGTTTTGACCTTGCGAGTGTTCCTGGTACCGTACCGTCACAGGTGTTGCGAGTTCAATGGTTTTTCCCATCTCAAAAAATGCCCAACGCGCCTAAAGAAGTTTTCACTTAAAATAATAATTGCATGTCAATACAATTAGGATAATCGAGTTTAGTTAGCTATGTGCGTTTTTATTCTGTTTTGAAACTCATTGAAATAAAATTTCTTAAATATTACAATGGTTAGAATGTACAATAGATAATACTTCACTATTTTTCAAAATCATTAACACTTTATAAAATTATCAAAAATCCCGCCCCGAATCGCACCAGATTCAAAAGTACCCATCACACCCGCAGCGTTTCCGCGTTGGATTGCGATGGATACACGTTGTGTCAGGTACGAATCGGAACGGGGATCATGGCCCCTCTGACGTAAACGAGAGGATAACTCGTTAATGAAAGCCCTGGCTTTCGATCCCCACGCACCAGAGGACTCAACAGCGAAGGGGACAAAAAGGTAATTGCCTTCTAAAGCGGCATACTTAGAATGCTTTTGAGCCTCCGCAAATTCCGCCGCGTAACCCGCAGTACGAGCAGTACCACTGAGGTAAGACGCTGCAAAAGTGCTCACACAGGTGGCGTCCCACAAAAGGCAGCGCCCTCTCTGCCAAGGGACCAGAGTCAAACCATCTGGCCTCTTACCATCTGTTCGAAACAAACCAGGCGGCTGCAAGATGCAAGGAATGTTAGCAGACACCAAGGCACGACGAATAATGTCGTTTAGGGCATGATGGCGAGAAAAACGGCCAGCACATCTTACACAACAAAGACCATGGTGACCTAAAGACTCAACCATCGTGCCACAGACGCAACGATGAGGCTCACAAACCATACAACCTAGTCTTAGAGCCGCCGCAATTCTTAAGGAATCATTGTCCAAGAGAGTTCCCAAGTAGGGAGATGGTAGAGCATGAAGCCAGGCGCCTGACTCCGGCCTTGAAGCAGCTCTAAGTCGAGCAGAGGCTACCCCATTAGAACCCTCTAAAAGAGAATCAAAAACCAGACGCGAATAGATGTCATCCCATGCTCTCTGAATATCCGGCTTCTCAGGAGAGTTCTGACCTTGTCTAAGGGTTGACCAAGCTGCAAAAGCCTCCGGATCAAATGGGATTACAAAACCGTCACCATTGAAAGAGAGAATATTAGTGACCAGATTTCGTACCCCATGAGATGAAGCCAAAAAAGCAGCCAGGCCGGTGTCCTCGACACGACGTACACCAATCCCACCAAAACGAATAGGGAGTGACGCTAGATGCCAATGATTTTCATCCAGGGTGACATTCAGGATATCTTGCAACAAATCCTTAATAATGTCATCTATGTAATGAACGTCGTCTGGAAAAAACCAAGTAGGAGTTGTCCTAATCGTATAAGTTAGTGTCGGAAGAGAGAAACAACCCCGCAGCAACACTAATGACACATACGCAGAAAGCTTCTTCAAATGCTCACGCATTGCGGCAATTAAATCACCCTTAGCACGGAGGAGACTCGATACGGCATCCTTAAAAAAAGGTGCACCAAGCAAATTAAAGGAGTCTCTATCAATGACTTTCAAACCAGGGATTAAACTCTCAAAAAGAGGAATTTGAATCCCTAGCTTGTTGACCACAGAGGAAAAGCTCACATTTATTGGTATTAAAAACCAACCCAATCTCTTTTAACTTTGAAAATAACAAGTCAATATCTTTAGCCACAATAGACGGGGCACCGCCAATCGTTCCATTATCTAAATACCAAATATTTAAAGGTGATTCCAAAGAAAGAAGCTCTTATGAATGGCTAAACTAAAAATCAAAGTTAAAAATAAAAGTTAGAGTGGTTAGAATGTACAATAGATAATACTAGATGATACTAATTAAATATTACAATTTTTAGTATTTGTTATAGCGGCAACAGAAACACATCTGTGAAAATTCCAACTGTCTAGCTATCACGGTTCATGAAATACAGCCTGGTGACTGACGGACGGAAAGACAGACAGACAGACGGACAGCGAAGTATCAGTAATAGGTTCCCTTTTTACCCGACTGCGCCAGAAGGAGGGTTATGTTTTTCGAGAGTATGTATGTATGTATGTATGTATGTATGTATAATTGTTTGGCACGCTCTGCAGCCTGAACGGCTGGATGGATTTTGGCTTGAGAGGTGTCGTTAGATTCGTATTTACTGTGACAGTGACACTGGGTATATCAAAATAAAAAAAACAAAATGGCGGATTTTTGGCGCCAAATTCCAATGTAAGGTACGCACTGCAGCCTGAACGGCTCGATAGATTTTTGTTTGAGGGGTGTCGTTAGGTACGTATTTACTGTGTGAGTGACACTGGGTATATCAAAATAAAAAAAACAAAATGGCGGATTTTTGGCGCCAAATCCAAATGTTTGGCACGCTCTGCAGCCAGAACGGCTCGATGGATTTTCTATCAACTGATAAGTTAATAATCTGCGTAAATTTAATGTGTGTCATTGTGTATATAGGTCACTATACAAACTCATTCAATAATAAAACTATAAAATGAATAAAATAAAAAACGGTAATAAAAAAAACTAAAAAACCCGACTGCGTTTCTGTGTAGTTTGGAAATGAAAAGCCCTAAAACAAGAAAGTCGTCATACCCGATTGCACTTAACTTAAGAAAAATTGTAGCAGTCGGGACCCATTCTAGAAATGGAGGCATAGTGAATTGAGAGCACATACCTCTATTACATTGCAGATTACTCCAATATACTGACTAGACGGCTGACTTTCTAGAATGGGTCCCGACTGCTATATTTTTTCTTAAGTTAAGTGCAATCGGGTATGACGACTTTCTTGTTTTAGGGTTTTTCATTTCCAAACTACACAGAAACGCAGTCGGGTTTTTTAGTTTTTTTTATTACCGTTTTTTTTACCCTTTAGTTACGGAACCCTAAAAAGCATAAACTTAATCAAAAGTTGATTTGTTTTTAAATTTTACCAGCGTTATTGTTACCTTAGTCTTGTATTCCCAAAATGTTTTGCTAATCCCTGACGGTTTCACTAGTCTGTACATGTTGGTAGTACTAGACAAATTGTTAATTTAACTATCTTTTTTTTTCCAGTTTCCATGTGTTTGGGGCACCATTAGAGTACACTACAGTAAGCTTGTACGACTCGTGAAGATTTTGGACCACACCGTCGGTCCTTTAATCATCGTATCGTTTGGAGTCAATTTGGCTGTTATCTGTGTGTACCTGTTTAAGATATTGAAGTAAGAAGGATAAACAACTTATAAAGTTACTTGTAGGTACTACCTACACGTTCGTACATTATGTACCAAGAGGCCAACCCGCGCGGCGCTTGCACGTCCCCGGTCCCAAAGTACTCATCAGCATCACCCTGGCGGCGCGTTGTCGCGTTGTCGCGCGGGATGGCGACAAATGCTGGAGAAGAAAGAAAATACATTCTACAGTCACACTGCGCATACTTTCTCGCATAGCCTTCGCCGTCTGGTGCACACAAATCAACAATAAATATAACGCTTTTATATCGGATGCAAAAATAATAAAAAGCGGGTTGATTCATAATCTAAGGAGAATCGCAATGAAACATTGTGAACCTGCCTTTAACGAATTTCGCAGAATCAACCAATAGAAAATCAATAATAGTTTCTACTTGCATATTTTTATCAAAATCATTAAAGCTATTTTTGAGTTTTTTACATTTTTTTTTGTTGTATGGCAGCTGCGTCTCATAGTTTTATTTATCACGCAGCTAATAAAACCAATCTTTTATAAATAATTACAAGGACATGACTTTTGTTTCTTTCGAACACCAACAATATTTTATTCGTTTAATACCAATACGTGATGGATTATAGACAATCATATAAAACCTTCTCCAACACGCACCCTTAATCCAGCACATCACCACACACGCTCATGCGCACCCTTAAACTTACGTGTCAATCGTAACATATAAACATATATACAAATATTAAAGTGTGTGCATGCTCCTTTATGATACATATATCACATTAACACAATGTGTATCCACCTTTATATCATATACAAAGTAATGTTCCCAAAATAAACAAATAACAAATAAAATATTAAATTATCCATTAGAAAAAGCTCTACATATCTGATTTCGCCCCCTTAATGGGTAATTTAGACAAAATATATTTTATTTTAGGACCTGATAATGCCTTAGTCAGCATATCTGCCACTATTTTCTGCGAAGGCATGTAGTGTATCTCAATTTCTTCGTTAATACAGGCTTTTCGAACAAAATGATACCTTATATCGATATGTTTTGTTCGATTGTGATTCATTTTATTTTGGATATTTTGTGGGCTGACTGGGTATCGTTATGGATAGCTACGGGTTTGTCGCAAACTTTATTAGTTAGGCTGTTTAACAAGCTTTTAAAGTAAATAGCTTCTTTAGAAGCAAGGCTAAGCCCTAAATACTCCGCCTCAGTGGAAGATAAGGCAACACATCTTTGTTTGCGACTTTCCCAGGAGATAAGGTTATCGCCAAGCATGAAAATAACTTCTGTAAAGGATTTATTTCTATCATATGACCCGCCCCAATCCGCATCAACATAGCCATTAAGCTCAAGTTTATCTGACTTTCGGAAAATAAGCGCATAATTCGAAGTCCCCTTTAAATATCGCAGTACCCGTTTTGCACATTTAAAATGAATTTCTAACACGAATTAAACTGTGACAAAACACTAACAGCATGCGCAACGTCTGGCCTACTGTTTGGAGCTAAGTAGTTTAAACATCCACTGAGACTTTGATATGGCAACCTACAACCGGAATCAGTAGCCTTCTCTAATCTAAGACCTACTTCCAGGGGGGTTATAACTGGTTTACAGTCTGTCATATTAAATTCCTTTAATGTATTAAGAACATAATATTGTTCTTGATCTAGATAAATAGTATTTTCATCTCTCCTCAGCCTCATGCCTAAAACATGTCTCGCTGGACCTAAGTCTTTCAATTTAAACTTTTTCTATAATCCAGCTTTAAGCTTTAGCTTCGCAACTTCGTGACGCTTTAAACATATAACACGAATATATCGTCGACATATATTACTACGATAATCCTATCATTATCATCAAACACCCTCTGATAAAGACATGGCTCAATTTCTGATTGAATGAAACCTAAGTTTAGCATCTCCCTGTCAAGCTCATGGAATCAGGCGTTCGATGCCTGCTTGAGTCCATACAACGATCTTTGCAATTTACAAACTTTAGTTTCATGACCTTTGGTAACTGCTCCTTTTGATTCTACGCCACATACCTTTAGCAACGAGCCTTGATTTATATTTTTCAACCTTACCATCGCCATTCCGCTTAATTTTGAAAACCCACTTGCACTCAATTGGTTTCTTATCACGTGGTAGATCCACTATAGACAAAGTTTGGTTTTCTTTTAAAGATTGCAGCTCGTCGTCCATGGCCTTCTGCCACAAATCACGATCGGACCTAGCGAGTGCTTCTTCTATCGTAATTGGATCACCATTGATATTTGAAATAGCGTTAGTACATGCAGATGTATGGTCTACTGGTTTTCGTTCACGTAGATTATATCTGCGTTCAGTTGCTTCTTCAGTGTTCATAGTAATTGGTAGACTATCGACTTGAATCGCTTCAGGAAGTGGTGCACCTGTCTCTGCTTCTTGAAAACTACAATCACTGCTCAAATTAGAACTTTCGATTACAGATTCCGTTCGCTCCTCCTTTATATTCATAGGAACGACTGTGTTCTGAAGCGGCTTCGTACAATCTCCAGGAAACATGTTTTCCATAAATTGAACATTTCTGGCTGTCGTCACCTCGCCTGTCTTGGCATTTATTAGTCTGTAACCTTTACATGTTTCACTATAGCCAATAAAAATCAGGGCTTCGGTTTTCATATCAATCTTTCTTCTTTTCTGTTTAGGCTTTAACACATATGCTAAGTGACCGAATATCTTGAGATAACTTAAGTCAATTTTCTTTCCAGACCAAAGTTCCTTTGGGTTACATATTTGTTACTGCCTTTTTAGGGCTTCTATTCTTTAAATAAACTACAGTGCAAACAGCTTCCACCCAGAACTTCTTGCAAGATTCGCTTCACAAAGCAATGCCCTTGCTTTCTCTATAATGGTTCTATTCGCCCTTTCCGCTGCGCCATTTTGCTCAGGCGTGTATGGAACCGTCTTCTGGTGTTTTATACCAGCTGATTTTAACAGCTTATCGAAGGCTTTGTAACAGAATTCTTTGCCATTATCGGATCTCAGGCATTTAATCGACATACCTGTTACAAACTCATTTCGCATTTCGCATAGTTTCTATTCTACCATAAATTCTGTCTATCATATAGTCTTGTCAATGTCTAGGAAATATAATAAACCAAATTTTAAACGATAATGTTTATTTATATCAGTGGCGACAAGGATTAAAAGACAAAATGAACAGCGAACAATTTGACAAATTCCTGCAATTGTAGGCAGCTCAACAAAAACAAATTTCGGACATTTTACAATTGTTACTATCGCAACAAGACAAAGCGGCTGACACGACTCCCACACCGAACACAACAAACGGCACGGAGTCATCTAGTTCTACAAGCAGACACACCATTTACAACAGTTTTAAAGGTGACAAATTCAATACTAGTGATACAACGATAGAGAACTTTATAGACTATTTCGAAACGAAATGTGGACTTTGGGAAGAAGACGCGCGAAGAATTCAGAAAGAACTTCTGTTCGCCTGCCTCACTCCTGAAAGTTTTCACAACTTAAAAGTTGCTCTAACTCCACATTTTGAAACCAGTACGTACGAAGACATCCGAACAAAGCTTCTCGACCTGTACAGAATTAAGCGCACACGATACAGAGCACTTACCGACTTTTGGAACTGCATACGCGCTGACAACGAATCCATGGAGCACTACGCTAACAGACTTAAAGAAACAAGCAAAGATTGCGGCTATAATGACAACCTGTTAGAGCGGCAGCTACGTGACCCATTTGCTACCGGCCTCAATCACAAACAGTTGCAGATCGATCTGAAACAAAAATGGCCTGACTTACAAGAACTTCAAGAGGGGAAAATAAAAGAAGTCACGTTCGCTCAGATCTTCAGCGTTGCACAGTCACGGGAACGAGCAGAAGGTGATGAAGATACATGCGTCAAAGTTAACAAGGTAAAAAAAACACAACATTACATCAGAATTCATCTCCACGCCGGCTACGGGCTCATCAATGTCTAAGATGTGGGCAACCCTAAAGACATCCACTTAAGTATATATATATATATATATATATATATATATATATTCTTTATTGCACACAGATATTTACATGAAAAACAATTAGAAAGGACATATACAAAGGTGGACTTATCTCTATAAGAGATCTCTTCCAGCCAACCTTACCGGGTGTTATGAGAATTCAAAGGACGGAGGGCAAACCTATGTGTACCTAAAATTATACTAAATAAAATACTAATATAATATAATGTAAAGTAACCTGATCTACTCACATACTGCGCAGCCAAAGTTCATATATGTAAAGAGTGCAACATTCAGGGTCATTTCGAAAACTGCTGCATCAAGTCAGGCAAGCTACCTAATCGAAGCGATAGCCGACCAAAGACTTTTACAAAAAGGAACAAATTATACAAGCTAAAACATAACGGCAGCTACAACGACTCTTCACAAATTAACTTCTCTTCTGTAAGCATTCGTAGCGTAACTTTTTTCTGAATAAAGATTTATCTTATCTTATCTTACATCCGACTCAGACGACAACGACGACGACACAGACACCGTTTGTCAAATTAACGGTCCAAAGACAGTAAAAGTATTGATGTTTTAATCAATGACGTTCAATGCTCGTTAGACTGGGACCCCGGCTCAGTTTACTCAGTCATCAGCAGCAAGTTCTGGAGACGTATCGGGGCACCACCTCTCACAAAGGCTCCAGGTTTACGCGCTTACGGTAACATCAAACTAAAACCAAAGGGCCTTACAGACGTTGCAGTACAGATACAAGGGGAAAATAAAATATTACCTGTCGTCGTTATGAAGTCAGCCGATCCAATGTTGTTCGGCCTGCAGTGGAGTGAGATGTTCAACATGGATTTTCCCAAACCAGTCTATTCTATTAAAAATACTCAACGCGAACCTAATACCCTGAAGCAAATCTTGGACAAACACACTGCTCTTTTCGACGGTAAACTGGGAAAAGTAAAGGATTACCAAGTAAACATAAACATCAAACCTCGAGCTGAGCCGAAACACATATCAGCAAGATCAATCAAATTTTCGATGAAGAGAAACATTGAGGTTGAGCTAGAACGTCTAGTTGAAGAAGGCATCATAACTCAAGTAGACCCGAACGTCACACCGGTTCCGACAGTCAACGTAGTCAAATCCAACGGTCAGATCAGAATATGTGGCGACTTCCGCAGCACACTCAATCCCGTACTAATTACACACGCACATCCTGTTCCTTTATTTGATCAGTTACGCCAAAACCTCGCAAGTGGAGAGAAATTTTCTAAAATTGACTTGATAGACGCTTACCTTCAATTCGAAATGAGCCCAGAATCAAGACAATTCCTTACAATATCGACGCACAAAGGTTACTATACATACAATCGAATGCCATTTGGGATTTCGACAGCCCCGTCAATATTTCAGCATTATCTTGACAAACTCCTAGAAGGGATACCAAACGTGGCAGTCTATTTCGATGATATTGCCATTACAGGGAAAGATGACAAAAACCACCTCAAAACATTACGTATCGTTCTCGAAAGACTGGAACAAGCCGGGTTAAAAGTAAATTTGAAGAAATGCACCTTCTTACAACCTGAAGTTGAATATCTCGGACACACGATTGATAAAAATGGAGTACGTCCAACAAAATCGAAGATAGATGCAATTGCCAAAGTTACTGCAAAGATAAGGGAATCAAACATATCAAATCATCTCCCTACCATCCAAGAACAAATGGACTAGCAGAACGTCTCGTAAGGACTTTCAAAACGCGGATGTCTTCAAGCACGGAAAGCCTGAAAAAACGGCTAGAACATTTCCTCTTTGCGCATCGTATCACACCCCACAGCACCACTGGCAAGACCCCGAGTCAGCTGATGTTCGGGCGTCAGATAGCTTGCGTCTTTGACAATGCTCGACCAAGTGCCAAAAAGGCATTACAACACAGGCAAATACAAGCGAACGTAAACTCAGATGGCCAGACACCGAATTATAGACACGGCGATGCTGTGTATGTGCGAGCCAGGGATCAATCACGATGGGAAGTGTCGCGACGAACACATCGATATTCGTATGTCATTAACACTCCAGTGGGTGTGGAAAGGAGATATCATGCAGATCATATACGACCCAGACTAGCTGATGTCGACGAAGGTTCCTCTGGACAGACATCTCCTACTCATCTTATACCAATTGCATCTTCGACTCCAATGATAGAGGCTACATCTTCGACTCCAATACAGGTTCCTTCAATACCAGGAAATGTACTAGAAGCTGTCCAAGAGACTACTGCATCGCGTTCATCGCAGAACGCACCCATCATACCTGCCACACCTTTGGCGCCACGTCGCAGCAAGCGTACCATTAGACCACCCCGACGCCTAATAGAGGAAATGGAAAATTAAGTCTTAAGGGTGGACGAATGTTACAAACTCATTTCGCATTTCGCATAGTTTCTATTCTACCATAAATTCTGTCTATCATATAGTCTTGTCAATGTCTAGGAAATATAATAAACCAAATTTTTAAACGATAATGTTTATTTATATCAATACCTATTTGTTTCTCTACTTCCGCTTTATACTCACGAAACTTTTCAAGGGTTTGGTTTTTGTTCCTTAAAAAGTAGACATGCTTCTTACGCGTATAATCGTCGATAAACAGTAACATGTATCGAGAACCAGCAAATGAGGGCTCTTCCATCGGACCACATAAATCCATGTGAACAAGACCTAAAATCTGTTGCGCTCTTGTACCTTGAAAGGACTTAACACTGAATTCCCATTTATACAGGGAATACACGGCTTAGTTTTGTCAGTCATTTTGAAATTCATGCCTGTGCTCATTTTTTTCAATTGTTGTATATATTTACGACCAAGATTTGCCAATCTTTTGTGCCATAAGTTTGACAAAATTTCATTTGACATTGTCAAATTGACCATAAAGTTTTATTTTTCGTTCAGTTGAAAAATTCCGCCAACCTCTTTACAGGTCGCAACTGTTTGGTCGTCTTGCCTTTTTATTATGCAACCTCCTTTGTCAAAAGTTACTGCAAAATCTTTTTTGATCAAATCGCTCACAGAGATTAAATTCATCGACCGGTTTGGTAAATTGAATAATGTTCAATGCAAGTTCATAATGCTCACTGACCTTGGGTGCGGCATTTCCTCTGCCTTTAACTGGAATTTCCTTACCGCTTGCTACTTTAATTTTTGTTGGTGATCCCCTTCGATGATGGTACAGGAAATGCAGGGCGACGCGGAGGTTGTAGAGACAAGGAAAACAGCCGTGATATCTTCAGTCTTGAACAATTTCAGTGGTTGATTTGCTTATGGGAGCTCGAGGGAGGTCTCGTTGTTACTCGGTGGCTTGTCGAAAATGTTGAATTTGAATGAATACGCTCTATGACGCCTACGCTATATTTATATTAAATTTCCAGAGCGGGATGGCGCCATAGGAGGAAGCGAGACGGAAGATGGTGCACTTACCCACCCCTTTGGAGCAATACCGTACAGAGAGCCGCCTACGACCAATTTCCGCGCCGCGCCGTTTTGAAATAACGGTCGCGGAGGCAGCTCGCTGCTTACCAAAAACCTTTTACCTCTCCTCAGGGGTTCTACCAGGCTTCCATCTCGCCACCTTTACCAAACTAATTACCTAGACCTCCCTCTAAGCCTCCCCAAGCAAAACACAGTTACAAAACACATTTATTTAGAAAACATACAAAAGGCTTATAAAACAAGATAACTTAAAACTACAACTTAACTATCTATATCTATGTACATATAACAATTCAAAAATATAACGTATCGCAACTTTAATACATTACACAAATTTACACACAAAATTTATCAACAAAGAAACTTTACGTTTTTAAGTGTCCATCGTGCACATTCTCCCGCCGTCACCTTTGTGATCCAGCACTGGTAGCACGATGATCTTCTTGGTGGGCTGCCTCAGCACGCGTCCTCGGCTCGTGGTCACCTCCACCACGCGCACTTCGCCGTCCTCGCCCGGGAACGTCCGGGTGATGCGTCCTCTGGGCCAGCAGTTGCGTGGCAGGTTGCTGTCGGCGATGACCACCAGGTCACCGATTTTGGGGGCCTCTCCGGAGGCCCTGGGCTCCCGCCGGTGTTGGAGTGCGGGGAGGTACTCTCTCACCCACCGCCGCCAGAAGTTGTCGGCTAGCAGCTGTGCGCGCCTCCAGTGCGTGCGCGCGTTGATGTCTTCGGGAGTGAACGTGCCCGGGGGTGGCACATGACAGTTGGGCCCGACTAGGATGTGATTCGGGGTCAGCGCCTCGGGCTCCGCTGAGTCGACGCTCACGTGGGTCAGCGGTCTCGAGTTCACCACATTCTCGCACTCCACCAGCAGGGTATGGAGTGTTTCCTCGCTCGGCCGCTGCTCCTGCAGCGTGGCTCGCAGCGCCTCCTTGACTGTGCGCACCATGCGCTCCCAGGCGCCTGCCATGAAGGGGGCTGAGGGTGGCATGAACCGCCACACGATGTGCTGCGCGCTGGCTTCCGCTCCCATGGTCTCGACTGCTGCAGCTAGCTCTCGATCCGCCGCCTTGAAGTTGGTCGCGTTGTCACTCCAGACTTCTTTGGGCGGTCCCCGCCGCGCGATGAAACGCCGGAGCGCTGATATGGCTGAGTCGGCGCTCAGCGACGCGGCAATCTCCAGGTGCACGGCGCGCGACGTCAGACACGTGAATAGGGCCACGTATCGCTTCTCGGTGCGGCGCCCCACAGTCACAGTCACCGGACCGAAGTAGTCTAGGCCGGTAAACGTGAAGGGGCGCGCGTGATGCGCCAGGCGGCCCGCCGGCAGGTTGCCAGTCGACGGGCTGGCGGGTTTCGCCTTCCTCAGGCGACAGGCAGGGCAGCTTCGCAGGACTTCTTTGACTGTAGGCCGGATGCGCGTGACCCATAGTCGCTGGCGCGCCTCGTTCACCACCAGCTCCACTCCGCCGTGGCTCAGCCGCTCGTGCAGGTGTTGCAGGTACAGGCGGGTGAAGGGGTGCCTGCCGTCCAGCACTGCGGGGCTTGCAGCTTCTTCTGATATGTCGACGGCCTTCTCCACTCGTCCTTTGAGTCGCAGGATTCCGTCGGTGCCCACCGTAATACTTAGGGCGGCTAGCTTATCGTCGCCGGTAGGTAGGGCTCCTCTCTCGATTCTCCGTCTCTCTCTCGCATACGAGTCTTCCTGCGCTGCTCGCACCCATAGCTTTTCTGCGCGTATGAGTAGGTGCGCTTCGATTCCCATGAAGCGGTCCGGCGTGTCGACTGAAAGGCTTTTTTTCAGTTTCTTTTTCTTTTTAGCCTCTCCCCACGTAGGATCTCTGTTTTCATTTTTGGCAGTTCGCTTCCTCTTCGCGGCTGCAATGTGTTGTGTGCGGCCTCGGCATTGCTCGACGAACTGTAGAACACGCGCTGTTGCTCGGATGAGGCGTGTCCAGCGTGAAAATCTCGCTACGTCGGGCAGGTGGGCGTGGCTTCGTAGCGTCGTAGTCGTCGTAGTCGCGTAGCAAGCTTCTCGTTCTTCCCCGGTGACTGAGGCCGCGGCGCGTCGGTTTTCTTGCGGCCAGCATTCCTCAGGTTGATATAGAAACTCGGGGCCGTGAAACCATCTGTGTGCGGCGCCGAAGTCCGCCGGGGTGGCTCGCGTAGCATCATCAGCGACGTTATGGGCTGTTGGGACCCATCTCCACTCGTTTTTCTTCGTCGTTTCTTCGATTTCTGCCAGCCGGTGTGCCACAAAGCACTTGAATGCTCGCGGCTCGGCTCGTATCCATGCGAGAGCCGTGCGAGAATCGGACCAGTAGTGTCGCGCCTCTGCTTCCCAGTCGTGTTCGCGCGCGACAGTGTGGGCTAGTCGCGCTCCCAGCAGCGCCGCCTGCAGCTCGAGCCTCGGGATCGACACGGGTTTGAGTGGTGTCACCCGGCTCTTAGCGGCAGCCAGCACGACGCTCACGCTTCCATCGGACCTCTCGTTCCGCCAGTACACAGCGGCGGCGTAGGCTTCCTCGCTCGCGTCGACAAAGGTGTGGAGCGCCCGCTTGGTCACGGCGCCCGTGTCGTAACAGCGTGGGATGCGTAGCCGCTCCGTAGCGCGTAGCGTGCGTAGCCACTCGTACCATTTTTCGTGTAGCTCGTCTGGCAGATCGGCGTCCCAGTTAGTGTGGTAGCGCCAGGTGTCTTGCATGATGCGCTTGGCCGGCGTAGTTACAGGTGCTATTAGCCCCAGCGGATCGTATAGGGACATGATCACGCTGAGGGCCTCTCGTTTCGTCGGCGCGCGCAGCCCGTCGATGACTTCCAGTGGCGCCCTCTTGCGGTTGAGTCTGAAGCCTAGGTTGTCCGGCCCTACTTCCCAGAGCAGGCCCAGTGTTCGCTCTGTCTCGCTCCCGCCGATAGGGATGGTAGCCTCCGCCTCGTTCGTAGCGTAGTGACGGAGCACGGAGGGCGAGTTGGATGCCCACCCGCGCAACTCAAAGCCGGCCTGCCGATGGATGTGTTCGACCGCCGTGGCTGTCTCGAGGGCCTCTCCGTCTGTCCCGTAGCTGGCGATGTAGTCATCCATATAGTGACTTTTCACTATAGCCTGCGCCGCCTCCGGGAACTGTTCTGCATAGTCAGCTGCGTTTTTGTTTTTGACGAAGAGAGCTGTGCACGGCGATGAGGTCGCACCGAACACCACGCTCGTCATTCGGTATTCTGACGGCGGCACATCTCCTCTCTCGCTCCCTCTCCACAGGAAGCGCAGGGCGTCTCTGTCTTCTGGTTTTATGCGTATTTGCATAAACATCTCGCGAATGTCCGCAGTCACAGCGTACGGGCTCTGCCGGAAGCGCATAACTACGCCGGGCAGAGATTGTAGTAGGTCGGGCCCGGGCAGCAGCGCGTCGTTCAGGCTTCTCCCCTCAGTTCTGGCAGCTGCGTCGTGCACAAGACGTATCTTCGGCTTGTCTGGGTTGACCACAGCGAAGTGAGGTAGGTACCACACCTTTCCAGGTGTAGGCTGCGTCGTGGCGGGCTCGGCGTACCCCTTGGTAAAGAGGTTCTGCATCCTTTCTTCATACTTTGTTTTCAGATCAGGATCTCGATCTAGGCGCTTCTCGATGTTGAGCAGCCTCTTCTTTGCATTGCCATAGTTGTCGGGCATTATTGTGTTGTCTTCTTTCCATAGAAGGCCAGTTTGGAAGCGACCATCTGGGAGGCGTGTGGTTGTCTCCTCTAGCAAGCGTAGCGCTCGCTGCTCCGGGTCATCGCGCGTCTTCCTTGGCTCAACGCCCAGCGACTCCAGGGCGAAGTATCTCCGCATAGCATTTTCCATTTCGTCGCTGGATTCCTCCTTGGTAGACAGATACCCGCAAAACGAAACGGGCTCTGTGTGCGACGAGCGGCACCCGTGTAGCACCCACCCGAGTTGTGTGAGTGAGGCTACGGGTCGGTCTCTCCGTCCTGCTCGCACATCGCGCGACACGATGAGTTCCCAGTTATCTTGCCCGATGAGAACTTTCGGCTTGGCATTCTGGTACATCAGTTCATGTCTGAGGTCCTCCAGGTGTGGGCAGTCCTCCAGGTCTTCTTCGCCGAGTGACTGAGTAGTGAAATCGAGTCGCTCGACCGTGCGTGCCCCTTGCAGTTCGTAAGAATCGAGTGAGTATTTCCCTCTCACTCGCACGTCGACTGTTTTACTGTTTTCGTGCTTGCGCCGCGTGCCGTTGACTCCTATGACCCACAGGTTGTTAGTGGGCCCTTCCAGGCCGAGGGACTCGACGATGTCTTCGTCAATGATGGTGATAGTACTGCCCTCGTCCAGCAGCGCGTACGTCTCGACAGTGTTTCGCGGACCGGTGAGAACGATCGGCGCGATTTTCAAGTAGGCCCGGCGTGAGCCCGCCCGAGTGGAGTGGGCGAACTCGAGGGCCGACGCGACTTCTTCCGCCTTCTTGGGTTCTTCTCTTGGCCGCTCTGAATGCAGCAGCGAGTGATGGGGAGCGCGACAGCCGTTTGTTCCACACGGCTTCGCTCGGCAACTGAAGCGTCTGTGGTTGCTCCTCACACACCGGAAGCATTGGCGGTGCCGGCGTACCAGGTCCCAGCGTCCGTTGACATCAGCCTCGACGAACTGTCGGCACTCCAACAGTTTGTGACTGCCGCTGCACTGTGGGCATGTCGTGGTTGTAGGCGTAGTTGCCGTTGCAGCGAAGTTTTTCTCTACGATCTTCTTTCTCGCTCTCTCTCGTGGCGTCTCAGCTGGTGTTGTTTCAGCCGGAGCGTAGGGGCCGCATTTGTCCGCCTCTTCGTTGAGAAAAGATGCCAGTTTTTTGAGGTCTGGCGTGTTGTCTTCTCGCGCTGCGAAGTCATACCACTTGTTTCGGAGTATCGGTGAAATCTTCTCAAGAATTGTGCGTACCAGCTCGGGATTGCATAGGTACGCGTCTCTCCGCAGCGCCTCGATGGTGGCCACAACATTTGCTACTTTGTTCGCAAAAATACACACTTCTCGTGGGCTGTCTCCTATGCGGGATAGCGCGCGGGTTTTCTCAATCTCGCGCAGGACTAGCGCTTCTGCTCGTCCGAACCGTCGCTCCAGAGCTTCGATGATTTTTCTGGGTTCCGTGCTGCTGATTAGTAAGCAGCTGGCAGCCTCCTTTGCTGCTCCGGTGAGGCTCTTTCGAATTCTTGCGACGTTCTCTGTTCTTGTGAAATTTGTTTCTGTCTCGACGAATGCTGTCTTAAATGCAAGCCAGCTATCACTTCTCCCGTCGAAACCAGGCAGCTCCTGGAGATATCTGGGCGCCCCTCTCGCCGATGTGCGAATGACGCTCTGTAGGGCCGCTGCGAGGGCCGCAATGTCGGTTTGCGGCGCAGCCGGCTCGGTTTTCTGAGGGGTGCTCTCCGGTTTCGCGGACTCCTCCCCACCCTGCCCCACGGGTTCTCGTGAGGCCGCAGGCCGCAGTCGTTCGGTCACCGCAGGCCCCGGTTGGGTGTGAGCGTGTCCTTTCGCTCCTGTGTGCTTTTCCATCCATTCAGCCACTCGCTCTGAGCCCTGCCTGACTTCTTCGTCAGCCGATTCATCTGCAGGGTCCAGCTCCTGGTCAGAGTCCTCCATAATTCTCCGCAAATGTGCCTCCTCTAAGGCCCGTTCCGCCGCGATTGCTTTGACCGCCAGCTCAGCCAGCCTCTCCTTGGCTTCCAGTTTCGCGAGGAACCTCTTGCGAGAAGCCTTGGAGCGGTCTGACCTAACTGATTTAGGTCGGGTCTCCACAACCGTGACGTCAGCCTCGGTGTTCGTAGTTTCCGTTACGGTTTCCCCAGTTTGCGTAGTGCCGTGGCTCCAGGTCGCTGTTTCTCCCGAAGTCGTGTTTCCCGTACCTTCAGTTGTGGTATTTTCAGAATCCGTCGTCTCTTGGGCAGCCTGCTTGGACGCGGTCTTGGAACGCGTGGATCTCGTCATGGCGGCGTGGCTCGACGACGTAGTTCTTCAGGTTTTTTCTCTTCAGTCCAGGGATCCGGCTTCACGAAGGACCATAAAATGTTGGTGATCCCCTTCGATGATGGTACAGGAAATGCAGGGCGACGCGGAGGTTGTAGAGACAAGGAAAACAGCCGTGATATCTTCAGTCTTGAACAATTTCAGTGGTTGATTTGCTTATGGGAGCTCGAGGGAGGTCTCGTTGTTACTCGGTGGCTTGTCGAAAATGTTGAATTTGAATGAATACGCTCTATGACGCCTACGCTATATTTATATTAAATTTCCAGAGCGGGATGGCGCCATAGGAGGAAGCGAGACGGAAGATGGTGCACTTACCCACCCCTTTGGAGCAATACCGTACAGAGAGCCGCCTACGACCAATTTCCGCGCCGCGCCGTTTTGAAATAACGGTCGCGGAGGCAGCTCGCTGCTTACCAAAAACCTTTTACCTCTCCTCAGGGGTTCTACCAGGCTTCCATCTCGCCACCTTTACCAAACTAATTACCTAGACCTCCCTCTAAGCCTCCCCAAGCAAAACACAGTTACAAAACACATTTATTTAGAAAACATACAAAAGGCTTATAAAACAAGATAACTTAAAACTACAACTTAACTATCTATATCTATGTACATATAACAATTCAAAAATATAACGTATCGCAACTTTAATACATTACACAAATTTACACACAAAATTTATCAACAAAGAAACTTTACGTTTTTAAGTGTCCATCGTGCACAATTTTCATATTACTTCTATCTTTCGTATAGTTCGATAACTTACTCGCATCGTGCGTCATAAGATTTGAACACCTACTATCCAGATACCATTTGTTCTTGTTTATTGAATCTGCTGTGCTCATACATACATTCGCAGTTTTTCTGCTTTTACACTCCGATGCTTTGTGTCCTTGTTTGTGGCCCTTAAAACATTTCACTATAAATGGTTTTCGAGCTATCTGTTTCTCTTTATTACCCGCCTTAGCTGTGATTAAGGCTTGCTCACCATCACCAGCCTTTGAGTCAACCTGTCTGCTGGCTTCATGCAGCAACTTCGACTTTATGTGCTCCAAAAGAACTTTCTGGCCACTATTACCTATAGCCATGATAAGTGGATTGTATTCCACCGTTAATCCACTCAGTAATATGGAAATCAACCATTCCTCTGTAATTTTCGCATCAATATCAGCTAACTGTTTAGATAAGAACATTATTTTGCAATTTACTTCTCCATAGAATCAAAATTTTCGAGTCTAAAAGACCATAGCTGACGTTGCAAGTTTATACGCCTTCCCCAGCCCTTACTCTCGTATGCGGTGCATAAACTCTCCCATACTTCACGGGCTGTTTTCGCATCGTAAACATGCGTAAAACACGAGGGCTCCAATAACAGGCATAGTGTACTACGTGCTTTTCTATCTGTATCTTTTAGAGCAGCACTGACTTCCGCGGCTTCTATTGCCACCCACCAATTTTTGGATTTCAAATAATTACGTACCACGAGTCGTACCAAGCGTCGGTGGCTCAACCGGTAACGACTCGGTCCATCTAACCAGAGGTACCGGGTTCAAATCTGGACGGCCAATGTACCAATGAGTTTTTCAAAAAAAACTTACGTACATATCTTTACCGATTGCTTTAACGGTGAAGGAAAACATCGTGAGGAAACTTGCACAGGCCTGCGAAGAAACTCGAAGGTTGTGTGTGAAGTCGACCAACCCGCACTGGGCCCGCGTGGTCGACTAAGGCCTAATCGCCCTGATTCAGGGTAGGCTCGAGCCCCTCGGTGGGGACGTATATGAGCTGATATAATAATAATAAACGTACCACGAATTTCCAATTAGCAAAATCCTCGGTACCTCTTAGTTTGCGAATACCACAAATTGAGTTCGATGAGTTTTCTTCAACTGTCATTTAGAAAATATTTTCAGTACATTATTTTATAAACTTTATACTTTCACAAAATATATATTATTTACGTGATCGGTATATAGCGATTACTACCTCGTAACCATCTTAGGGATTTATTTATCACGCAGCTAATAAAACTAATCTTTTATAAATAATTACAAGGATATGACTTTTATTTGTTTCGAACACCAACAATATTTTATTCGTTGCTAGATGACGTGGTGGATTACAGACAATCATATAAAACCTTCTCCAGCACTGCGCAACACTGCGCTCGCGTCACGAGTACCATCCGGCTAGAAGCAGCTCACAATGTTTTTAAGAGTTCCGTACCTCAAAAAGTAAAAACTGAACCATCATAGGATCACTCGTGTGTCTGTTTGCTCGGAAATAACTGGACCGGTTGACTTGAAACTTGGTCATATATGTAATTCAGTGACTAGATAATTTCGATTCAGATTCAGATATAGGTTTAGGTTAAAGATGGGTCGACTATAACTGGCTGACCAGCCGAATAGCCGACTAGTCAGTTGTTAAATGGCCGAGCCGATCATTGCTTTTGGTGGAGGTTCGTTCGTTGTATTTTAGTGACAGCTGAGTAATAACTATGGCTGAGTGGCTTGCGCGCGCCCGCCGCGCCGTGCGGAGTCCGAAAAATTATAGTCACTACTCTAAACTTACCCCTTTCAAAGTATATAATTATAGCGAGTTGCGAGCGAGTGGAAAGCGATGCGAATGCGCAGCGAGCTCGCAACGTGTGCGTGGCGAACACGCCGCTGGTGAGCAGCGAGTTCGCGGCGTGCAATCCGCGTTTTGTACATTCGGTGCCAGAATAGATTCCGAGAAGGAAACACTGCTGTTAGCATTGTTACTCCGAAGACGGCAACGAAAACAAAGACAGATAAAACGACGAATATGGAAGGATCCATTATCAAGTAATCGACTGACAGAGAGCGACTACTATGTGCTGTGTCCGTAATTTTTTTTATGCAACTGAAAACCGTTGTACATTCTCTATTATCTGGACAAGTCTAAAATAAATATTTCTATTTGAAGTTCCGTAGATACTAGATATGATTTAGGAACCACAATAGAACTTGGTTCGCTGTAGATTTTTTATATCGAACTTGGTCCCATTTCACATTTAGGTTTTGTTGGGATCACTCTTAGATGCTCATCTAGACTACAGTTTACAACCCACACACCTCCAACCCACAGTTCTGTCACTCCAGGCCTGCACGCGTGCGACCCTTCCGAGCGTGGCAGCTTCTTTCACTTACCTTAAGTTAGATAATTACAAAAGGAGAAAGAAAATACATACAAACCAATAATTTGTATTTCCAGGTCCGACTCCGCTCACAAGGTGATCACTTGCCACCCAGAGAAAATGAAGGAGTAAGTTGTAAATTTAAAATAATATGATCACTACTTTTTAGTTATTTTGAAGAAAAGAAAACATGACAAATATCACAGATAAGAATGGCTTAATGCAAGTAAAACAATTTATTTTAATGACTTATTTTTTTTGTAAGTATGGAAAAATAAAGATTAATTTCCAGATATAAATGTATCATTTTCGTAATCACTATACATGATACTTTCTCCCATTGCAGTCGTGGCATATATTTTAGAAGCACCTTATATAGACAGGTAATTATTTGTAACCCATTCGTAAAAACAGAAAATTCTAAATCAACAGAAAAAGTTTGCTAAGCAACGCAAATATTAAAAGTTATAAACAGAAAAAAATATTTACAGTGACGCAAGTAAGAAGTCCGCGGAAATATAAAATATTACGGTAGCAAATTATTACGTCTTTTTTGGAAGTAAAAGTATTTATGTATATTTTTTGTTAAATGAAATTGTATATAGTAACCAAGCCAGCAAGTGAATCGAGTAGTTTTGATAAGGAAAATAAAATATAAGATATAATAAAATGAAATTTATGGGAATACTATACCTTATATCAACCAAAAAAAGCACAATGTAAACAAACTTAGTAGGGATTTGACAGTTTCAAATATCAATTCCGTAGTACTTTTGTTTACCTTTTGCTTTTTTTGGTTGATATATGGTATAATTGATATCTGAAGGTCCTTGCGGTCTCTGACCACGAATCCGTTGTAACTTTCGAAGCAATAGGCTCAGTAACTACCATACCTTGCATACGTAATGTATTCTATCGATATTTAAAAATACCTAACCATAACTACAACAGTGTATTACCTGCAATCACACTGCGATCGCCAACCCACCTGCCAAGCGTGGCGATTACGGCAACTCCCCTCCCCCTATGAAATCCACAACCAGAAAACGGCCCCTAGTCCCCAGCGGCCCCGCTATTAATGACTCCGGTAGCAGTCATGGTAACGGCGGGGTGGGGGGTGCGAAGAATCCCCGACAGATGCCAGGCTACCAAACCCTACGAACTTTGACCCTGGCAACTTACAACACGCGTACACTGCGTACTGACGAGAAACTTACAGAACTCGAAGAAGTATTGAGCAGGTTATGGTGGGATATCGTAGGTTTATATGAAGTCCGAAGAAACGGAGAGGACACCATGATCCTTAAATCCGGAAACCAGCTGTATTTCCGGGAGGGCGACCAACAGTCCCAGGGTGGTGTCGGGTTCCTCGTCCGCAAGTCCCTGATTAACAATGTGGTCCAAATCGTGAGCGTTTCGACAAGGGTAGCATACCTTATACTCAGAATCACCAAACGGTATTCTATGAATTCTATACAGGTATACGCGCCGACTACGGAAGACTCCGACGACGAGGTAGAGACTATGTATGAGGACATCTCTACAGCCTTACATAGCACCAGGACCCATTATACCGTTATGGGGGACTTTAACGTGAAATTGGGCAAACGAAGCGATGCTGAGCTGAGAGTGGGGCAATTTGGATATGGAGTAAGAAATGCACGTGGCCAGATGGAAGGCATAAGGAGAGCCTCTTTATGATAAACTCCTTCTTCAAAAAGTCAAAACAGCGGAAGTGGACATAGTTGCATCCCAATGGCGTAACGAAGAACGAGATAGACTTCATCTTGTCGACAAGGAGGCAAATATTCAATTATGTCTCCGTGATCAATTCAGTCAAAACAGGAAGCGATCACCGGATGGTCAGAGGCACATTGAATCTAAAGACCAAGCTAGAAAGATGTCGACTGATGAAGTCTACTCTCCGACCAGCGCCCATCCAGCTCCAAAATCCCGAGAGCTTTCAGCTCGAGCTGCACAATCGTTTCGAATGCCTAGGAGACTGCGAGAATGTGGACGATTATAATGACAGGTTCGTGGTAATTGTCCAAACGGTCGGGTCTAAGATTTTTAAAACTCGCCGTTCAAACAGAACCAAAAAATCTCTGACTTCACCAGCAACCTCATGGAAGAAAGACGCAGATTGGTTTTGCAGTCCTCTGAAGACGCTACTCAGTATCGGCAACTAAACAGTCAGATCTCTTAGTCCCTGACTCGCGATTTACGCCAATATACTACAAATTGTAATAAAGAGGCGATTAAGCACAACAAAGGCTCAAAATTATTCACAAGAGATCTGTCTGCTGGACAAAGCCAACTGACCAAGCTGAAGACTTAGGATGGCAGGACCATATCGTCTAAGACCGAGTTGCTGAAAGAAGTTAAGAAGTTCTATGGACAATTGTACAAGACCACACGTTTGCCTGTCAGCGATCTGGCTGAAGACCCAAGAGCCAGACTGACCCGACACTTTACCGAAGATATCCCGGACGTCAGCCTGTACGAGATTAGAATGGCTCTCAAACAGCTCAAGAACAACAAGGCAACGGGTGATGATGGAATTACGGCTGAACTTCTGAAAGCAGGTGGATCACCGGTACCAAAAGCTCTTCAGAAGCTATTTAATTCCGTTATACTCGAGGGACAAACGCCTAAGGCATGGCACAGAAGTGTGGTCGTGCTTTTCCTCAAAAAGGGTGACAACATCCTGCTGAAGAACTACAGACCCATCTCACTTCTGAGCCATGTCTACAAGCTGTTTTCGAGAGTCATTACAAATCGTCTCGCACGATTTCCATTTGACGATTTCCAGCCTCCCGAACAAGCCGGTTTCCGAAAAGGCTTTAGTACCATAGACCACATACATACACTGCGGCAGATTATACAGAAGACCGAAGAGTACAATCAGCCACTATGCTTGGCGTTTGTGGACTATGAGAAGGCCTTTGATTCAGTCGAAATCTGGTCTGTGCTACAGTCTCTCCAGCGGTGCCAAATTGACCATCGATACATGGAGGTGTTGAAGTGTCTGTATGAAAACGCCACCATGTCGGTTCGCCTCCAGGACCAGAACTCGAAACCTATCCAGTTGCAGCGAGGGGTGAGACAGGGAGACGTTATATCTGCGAAACTGTTCACCGCCGCCCTGGAAAATGTTTTTAAGCTTCTGAACTGGTGTGGACTCGACATCAATATCAACGGCGAGTACATATCCCACCTCAGAGTCGCTGACGATATCGTGTTCATGGCTGAGACTATGGAAGATCTAAGCACAATGCTCGATGGCCTCAGTAACGTCTCTCAACAAGTGGGTCTTAAAATGAACATGGACAAGACGAAAATAATGTTAAATTTCCGTGTCGCACCCACCCCTCTAAAGGTTGGAGACTCTACACTGGAAGTTGTTGACGAATATGTATACCTGGGACAAACAGCCCAGCTAGGTAGGTCCAACTTCAAGAAAGAGATCAATCGACAAATGAAACTCGGCTGGGCAGCGTTCGGGAAGCTTCGCAATATCTTCACGTCCCAAATACCGCAGTGTCTCAAGACTAAGGTCTTTGATCAGTGTGTGTTGCCAGTGCTGACTTACGGAACTGAGACATGGTCGCTTACTAACGGCCTCATAAGAAGGCTCAAGGTCACCCAAAGGGCAATGGAGCGTGCTATTCTCGGATTTTCTCTGCATGATCGAATCAGAAACGAGGAGATCCGCAGGAGAACTAAAGTAATCGAAATAGCTCACAGAATCGCTAAACTGAAGTGGCAATGGGCAGGGCACATAGCTCGTAGAACAGATGGCCGATGGGGCAGTAAAGTTCTCGAGTGGCGACCGCGCACCGGAAAACGTAGCATAGGCAGCCTCCCACGCGGTGGACCGACGACCTGGTGAAGATCGCGGGAAGCCGATGGATGCGGGCAGCGCAGGACCGGTCGTCGTGGAAATCCTTGGGGGAGGCCTTTGTCCAGCAGTGGACAATTTCCGGCTGATATAATGAACTACAACACTAAGGGAGTGATATCATTTTTAGGAAAAAAAATGCACGGAAAATTTCAATTAAATAACTTTATTTCTAATCTGACGATCTGTTATTTTATTCGGAGTAAATGCTTTTTAATGAACTGCACAACATTACATATTCTTTCCTTGTTCTAAATAATCACATTATTTTTAAAATTTTTAATGTTCAACAATTTAACTGGGCAGTTTTACTATACTGGTATCACTTCACCATTGTCATTCTGTCAATTTTAATAAACTCAATCTTATGTTATACGGTTTTAAGTCTATTTTTATTTATTGATTTTATAGGTTTCTTTATTGTTTTTGGGGGAGGTTATTTTATAAAAATACCCAAAAGAATCAGCCTGTTTGTAGTGTGCTGTATGTGTAATGGCTTGCTCGGTGCTGGTACTTCGAGCCCATCTTCAGCGTTCTATAGAATTCTTCTGTTCTGTGACAATTAAGGTTGGACGAGTATTCCATTCCGCATTGCAGCCCGCTCTCGCTTCCGGTGTTGCGTCGGCTCGCCGGCTGGCTCGGGCGCGCCGGTTGTAAACGGGGCCTTACAGGTGGATCTCGCTCTGGGTGCGGTGGCGGTTCGTTCCGGCGCGTGTTCACTCCGCGGTTCTTAAAGCACGGGCCCATATTATTTCAAAGTCAATTGCTTTGAATTTGCGACCGTTATTTTCACTTACTGTATCACAAACCTGTGACCGGAAATTGGACATCTTCTCTTGATTGGACATACCAAATTTAAAAAAGCGGTAACTATTATGTCCTCCTAACAAGATAGAGGTCCCGAATTCAAATACGAGAACAGCCATTATACCATTGAATCTATTTTGATATTTATTTATTTACAATTTTAGTAGACAGAAATACAGTTTTTTAAAGCAAACTTGTAGGAATAACATGTGGTGTAGGCGGTGTTATTGCTAAACGAAATCTCTTACGTACATTTACTTGCCAATTATTTTAATGGTAAAGCGTCCGTAGCTCAGAGAGACTTGCATGGTCGCTCACCTGAAGCACGGTCATTGCCTGGATGGGTTTGACTGTTAGTGGCATTTTCTCCCCGTTTCCGTGCTTTGCAAGGCACGTTAAACCGTTGGTGCCGTTAGCTATCACTAGGTGGCAGTCGTCAGGCTGTGTCAGATGCCTTGAACACTTCTGACAGTGGGGTTCGCCACTAGCCTACAACCTCTACCACCCCGGACTTGGCCCCGTGTGCAGATCCAACCTTCTAGCGACTGGTCCTGCGCAGCGTGCATCCAGTGGCTTCCCGCGTTTATGTATTGGGGACTTTTGTAGTAGGGATGTTTATGGGTTGTTAACTGAAAGTGCAGTGTTGCGGCTGGGGTGCAGGCGCTGCGGTCCCCGCCACAGGCATCGAACAGCGTCCACTTTTTTCATACTGCTTTGGAGCAGATGTAAAAATGGAGTTATTATACTTTAGAACGAAATATGGGACGACTTAGGTTAGACTAGTTGAATATCATCATCAGCTGGGATCCGTCCATAGTGGAACATGGGACTTCATCTTCGATCTCCACTTAGCGTGACTCTGAACCACATGTATCCAGGAATTTCCTTTTTTTATTCACAATTGGTAAACCCTTGACAACATCTCACCTGGTGGTAAGTGACGATGTTGCCGAAGATGGAAGCGGGCTTACCAAGATTCCCCAACGCAATGGGGAACTGGCTATCTTATCTTCATGCCGGAACACACCACTGAAATCAACATTGATATTTGGCGGCAAGACTTAGATAAGATGGTGGTAGCTAGCCAGGCGGGCTTAGAAAATGCCCTAACTCCAACCAAACCGAGTCTTACAATTGACTCCGCCGGGAATCGAACCCGCGACCTCCTGTGTAAAGCCAGTGAACTTTGCCGCTGGTCTACGGAGGCGGTTAAAATCCTTCATGCAAGCTTCGCTTCATCATCAGTCCAACTAATGAAGGAAGAGGCGAATCCTCCATTACTTTACTATCTCTTCCGGCACATTGTCGACTTATATTACTCCCACAGGATTCCCGCAACCTTTCTTTCGCTACGTTTTCCGGTGCGCGGTCGAAACTCTACAAATTTATCTTTTAACCCGAGTCTAAATATATCTTTTTTGCCGTTTACAGGATCTTAGCGAGTATACTCGGGATAAGCTACTTATTGTTCTCTTTAGGGGAAACAATAGGTCGAACTTTGCTGACATCACTTCTAGGGGCGAGGTTGCACAACACGGCGCGGGAGTCCATCTCTGTCATGCATGAGGTGCCTACCAGCTGCTTCAACACTGACGTTCGTACCTAACTGTGTTTTATATAAACGGCTATTTTTATACTTTTCGCTAAAACGGCACACGTTCATCCCTAAGGGACCTATTGACAATTCGTAAATAGTTATTTCAAGATTCAAGGTATTTATTCAAAATAGGTGCAATTTACACTCTTTCTGATAGTCGCAAAATAATAATAGCATAATTATGTCATTTGTGAAAAATCAAGAAACAAACAATCATTAGTCAATAACGTCAAAATTCAATCATTGAAATAAACAAGAGTATGTCATTAGAACATAAAAACAATATGACACGAAAAGTTATACATAAAAATCATTGAATGTCATTAATGCCGTTATAATACGGGGTGGTAAAAAGGTCAATACCATCGTCACGAGTTTGTTCTTTTCTTTTACACCCGTGGACCATGTCCGTGTCCGTGTCCATGGGTGTACAACGTTTTTCAATGCAGTTGTGAGAAAACGGTAAAATAAAAAACGACCGTGACAGAAAAACAAAATACATAGGTACATTGGTGTCGATTCGGTGTAACACGATTTAACTTATTTGACAGGACTAACCTAAACTTACACATTCTGCCTTTTTCTTTTTTTATCAAAAAGACAAGGACAGAATGCTTGAATTTAGTTTAGTCCTGTCAAATAAGTTAAATCGTCTTACACCGAATCGACACCAATATAGCCCGTAATTACAGGCTTAACCAGCAAGAAGCTAAGAAAAAAAAACATACTTGTGAAAACAAATAAAATAATGAATAGTTAATATATGTGTAATAAAAAATATATCATCATCATATCAGCCACAAATCGTCCACTGCTGGACAAAGGCCTCCCCCAAGGATTTCCACGACGACCGGTCCTGCGCTGCCCGCATCCATCGGCTTCCCGCGATCTTCACCAGGTCGTCGGTCCACCACGTGGGAGGCTGCCTACGCTACGTTTTCCGGTGCGCGGTCGCTACTCGAGAACTTTACTGCCCCATCGGCCATCTGTTCTACGAGCTATTTGCCCTGCCCACTGCTACTTCAGTTTAGCGATTCTGTGAGCTATGTCGGTTACTTTAGTTCTCCTGCGAATCTCCTCGTTTCTGATTCCATCACGCAGAGAAACTCCGAGCATAGCACGCTCCATTGCCCTTTGGGTGACCTTGAGCCTTCTTATGAGGCCGATAGTAAGCGACCATGTCTCAGTTCCGTAAGTCATCACTGGCAACACACACTGATCAAAGACCTTAGTCTTGAGACACAGCGGTATTTGGGACGTGAAGATATTGCGAAGCTTCCCGAACGCTGCCCAGCCGAGTTTGATTGTCGATTGATCTCTTTCTTGAAGTTGAACCTACCTAGCTGGGCTGTTTGTCCCAGGTATACATATTCGTCAACAACTTCCAGTGTAGAGTCTCCAACCTTTAGAGGGGTGGGTGCGACACGGACATTTAACATTATTTTCGTCTTGTCCATGTTCATTTTAAGACCCACTTGTTGAGAGACGTTACTGAGGCCATCGAGCATTGTGCTTAGATCTTCCATAGTCTCAGCCATGACCACGATATCGTCAGCGAATCTGAGGTGGGATATGTACTCGCCGTTAATATTGATGCCGAGTCCACACCAGTCCAGAAGCTTAAAAACATCTTCCAGGGCGGCGGTGAACAGTTTCGGAGATATAACGTCTCCCTGTCACACCCCTCGCTGCAACTGGATAGGTTTCGAGTTCTGGTCCTGGAGGCGAACCGACATGGTGGCGTTTTCATACAGACACTTCAACACCTCCATGTATCGATGGTCAATTTGGCACCGCTGGAGAGACTGTAGCACAGCCCAGGTTTCGACTGAATCAAAGGCCTTCTCATAGTCCACAAACGTCAAGCATAGTGGCTGATTGTACTCTTCGGTCTTCTGTATAATCTGCCGCAGTGTATGTATGTGGTCTATGGCACTAAAGCCTTTTAGGAAACCGGCTTGTGCGGGAGGCTAGAAGTCGTCAAACCTGCGTGCGAGACGATTCGTAATGACTCTCGAAAACAACTTGTAGACATGGCTCAGAAGTGAGATGGTTCTGTAGTACTTCAACAGGGTGTTGTCACCCTTTTTGAAGAAAAGCATGACCACAGTTCTGTGCCATGCCTTAGGCGTTTGTCCCTCGAGTATAACGGAATTAAATAGCTTCTGAAGAGCTTTTAGTACTGGTGATCCACCTGCTTTCAGAAGTTCAGCCGTAATTCCATCATCACCCGTTGCCTTGTTGTTCTTGAGCTGTTTGAGAGCCATTCTAATCTCGTACAGGCTGACGTCCGGGATATCTTCGGTATAGTGTCGGCTCAGTCTGGCTCTTGGGTCTTCAGCCAGATCGCTGACAGGCAAACGTGTGGTCTTGTGCAATTGTCCATAGAACTTCTCAACTTCTTCCAGCAACTCAGTCTTAGACGATATGGTCCTGCCATTCTCAGTCTTCAGCTTGGTCAGTTGGCTTTGTCCAACAGACAGATCTCTCGTGAATACTTTTGAGCCTTTGATGTGATTAATCGCCTCTTTAATACAATTTGTATTATATTGGCGTAAATCGCGAGTCAGGGACTTAGAGATCTGCCTATTTAGTTGCCGATACTGAGTAGCGTCTTCAGAGGACTGCAAAACCAATCTGCGTCTTTCTTCCATGAGTTTGCTGGTGAAGTCAGAGATTTTTTTGGTTCTGTTTGAACGGCGAGTTTTAAAAGTCTTAGACCCGACCGTTTGGACAATTTTCACGAACCTGTCATTATAATCGTCCATATTCTTTTTTTTTTTTTTTTTATTAGATTCTCTTTGAGTTATATCTTAGTGAAGAGACGAGAATAAATATGAATGAAGCGCATAGGTCCAAGCCAAGGAATAGGTCATCTTTTCCATGGAGATTTTAGTACTTATTAAAAATTATCCCAGATTCGCTGACGATATCGTGGTCATGGCTAAAACTATGGAAGACCTAAGCACAATGCTCGATGGCCTCAGTAAAGTCTCTAAACAAGAGGGCCTTAAAATGAACATGGACAAGAAGAAAATAATGTTAAATGTCCGTGTCGCACCCACCCCTCTAAAGGTTGGAGACTCTACACTGGAAGTTGTTGACGAATATGTATACCTGGGACAAACAGTCCAGCTAGGCAGGTCCAACTTCAAGAAAGAGATCAATCGACGAATCCAACTCGGCTGGGCAGCGTTCGGGAAGCTTCGCAATATCTTCACGTCCCAAATACCGCAGTGTCTCAAGACTAAGGTCTTTGATCAGTGTGTGTTGCCAGTGATGACTTACGGAACTGAGACATGGTCGCTTACTATCGGCCTCATAAGAAGGCTCAAGGTCACCCAAAGGGCAATGGAGCGTGCTATGCTCGGAGTTTCTCTGCGTGATGGAATCAGAAACGAGGAGATCCGCAGGAGAACTAAAGTAACCGACACAGCTCACAGAATCGCTAAACTGAAGTAGCAGTGGGCAGGGCAAATAGCTCGTAGAACAGATGGCCGATGGGGTAGTAAAGTTCTCGAGTAGCGACCGCGCACCGGAAAACGTAGCGTAGGCAGCCTCCCACGCGGTGGACCGACGACCTGGTGAAGATCGCGGGAAGCCGATGGATGCGGGCAGCGCAGGACCGGTCGTCGTGGAAATCCTTGGGGGAGGCCTTTTCCAGCAGTGGACGATTTGTGGCTGATATGATGATGATGATATATTTTTTATTACACATATATTAACTATTCATTATTTTATTTGTTTTCACAAGTATGTTTTTTTTTCTTAGCTTCTTGCTGGTTAAGCCTGTAATTACGGGCTATATTGGTGTCGATTCGGTGTAAGACGATTTAACTTATTTGACAGGACTAAACTAAATTCAAGCATTCTGTCCTTGTCTTTTTGATAAAGAAAGAAAAAGGCAGAATGTGTAAGTTTAGGTTAGTCCTGTCAAATAAGTTAAATCGTGTTACACCGAATCGACACCAATGTACCTATGTATTTTGTTTTTCTGTCACGGTCGTTTTTTATTTTACCGTTTTCTCACAACTGTATTGAAAAACGTTGTATGATACACGGGCATGGGTGTAAAAGTCTTAAAGAAGATTCTGTATCTTTGTTTTTTTTTTATTTGAGTGCGTTTGACTATATCTCACCTGATAGTAAGTGACGATATAGTCGAGGATGGTACACGCAAACTCAAATAATGCCTTATTTGATAGGAATGTCTTGTTGAAGTGATAAAATAAAAGCACGTATGTGAGCAAGATGGACATATAGAAAGATCTTATATTAAGGTATCAAAATGGTAAAGTTGTAACGCTTTGACTGACAGACGGTTGAGCAAGATGCACGCATAGAAAGATCTTATATTAAGGTATCAAAATGGTAAAGTTGTAACGCTTTGACTGACAGACGGTTGAGCAAGATGCACGCATAGAAAGATCTTATATTAAGGTATCAAAATGGTAAAGTTGTAACGCTTTGACTGACAGACGGTTGAGCAAGATGCACGCATAGAAAGATCTTATATTAAGGTATCAAAATGGTAAAGTTGTAACGCTTTGACTGACAGACGGTTGAGCAAGATGCACGCATAGAAAGATCTTATATTAAGGTATCAAAATGGTAAAGTTGTAACGCTTTGACTGACAGACGGTTGAGCAAGATGGACGCATAGAAAGATCTTATATTAAGGTTTCAAAATGGTAAAGTTGTAACGCTTTGACTGACAGACGGTTGAACAAGATGGACGCTTAAAAAGATATTATATTAAGGTTTCAAAATGGTAAAGTTGTAACGCTTTGACTGACAGACGGTTGAGCAAGATGGACGCATAGAAAGATATTATATTAAGGTTTCAAAATGGTAAAGTTGTAACGCTTTGACTGACAGACGGTTGAGCAAGATGGACGCATAGAAAGATCTTATATTAAGGTTTCAAAATGGTAAAGTTGTAACGCTTTGACTGACAGACGGTTGAACAAGATGGACGCTTAAAAAGATATTATATTAAGGTTTCAAAATGGTAAAGTTGTAACGCTTTGACTGACAGACGGTTGAGCAAGATGGACGCATAGAAAGATCTTATATTAAGGTATCAAAATGGTAAAGTTGTAACGCTTTGACTGACAGACGGTTGAGCAAGATGGACGCATAGAAAGATCTTATTATTAAGGTTTCAAAATGGTAAAGTTGTAACGCTTTGACTGACCGACGGTTGAGCAAGATGGACGCATAGAAAGATCTTATATTAAGGTTTCCTCATAGGAATAAGAAACCCCACAACTAAAAAAAGTTTTTTTCATTATAATCGTAATTCATAAAATCAAATCAGCACATTAAATAAGCTCGAACGCAACACGGGCGGGCGGGGCGCGGAGTGTCGCACAGAATTCAACATAATTGAAATAAAAATAATAATCCTCACAAAAGACGATACTTGTGACTTATTCCATTTAAAAATACCAAAAGCAAAACGCCGCGAAATATAATAAAAGCTTGTATCGTTAATACTACGGCATTCCGAAGCACTGTGTGCGATCCAAGCCTTAAAGATGGGTAGAATATAAGAAAATCACTCATTATTTTATGTATCTACCGTCGGTTTTGTTTTGTGATCCTAGCCAGCGCCTATACATCGGCGTGGCAGTCGTGCATCGGACACAGCTCTAAATATACCTATCGTATATGGTGTTTTTTAATTTTCCAAAAAAGGCTAGCCTAGATTTCGCCGTGCGTTTTCTGTTGTGGTGCCTGGACGTTCCGGAGACCATCTCAAGGCTGGCTGTGGATGCTGGAATGGTGAGTGATTTGTTTTTACCTATCTGTTGGCAAGGATCTCACTTACTTCCTAACTTGATTTTTTAGCTCCTTTGATAGCTAACATTGGTCCTTCGAGCCGGATTCTGGCTATTTCCCCGATTTTCCCGTGGAAAATCGCTAAATTTTCGTATAAATTTACCCAAAAAAAAATTGGTTAAAATAGGATAGTTCATTGTCATACATAACAGCATATAATACCTATCGTCTATACATTAGGATTATAGTTTATATGTCTAAAAAGTACTTTACTAAAAATAAAAAGTAAAATAATTGTAAAACAAGCGTTCAGTTAACTAGTCGTGTTGCGCATTATTCAATATGGCGGGTGACAAAGACAAACCTTTGTCATCGGAAGAAAGAAATGCGATTAGTCAGTTAAATATTAAATATGCCTTGAAACAAAGATTGTTTTCTCAAATTCAACAGCTTTACGATACATCTAAAACATTAAGTCCAAGTCCCGAGCAAGTAGACATATTTATGATTCGCTCAGCTGAAATTGAATCATTACGTAACAGATATGAGACAGTGACCCTAGAAATTTATGAGTTAGAATTGGTCTGTGACCCCATGAAGCAATTTCAAGGCAATGAAATTGATAGTTTTGATGACTTATATTTTCGCGTCAAGTTAGCGAGAGCTCCCTACGAAAACAGTATGACCACCTTGCAACCATCCGCGAGTAACAACGGCGCGACTATGGGCCAACGCGGACAAGCCTCCGAGTGCCGGCCGCGATTGCCAAAGCTTGAGCTATTCTCATTTGATGGAAATATTGAAAATTTCACAACTTTTTATGAAACCTTCTGCTCATTAGTACACAACCAAACAGGAATGTCAAAAATAGACAAATTCCACTACTTATTGTCATGTACAAAGGGCTCTGCGCTGAGTATTGTAAAAAGTGTTCCAATATCAGCTAACAATTATGATGTAGTGTGGCAGGCTCTTCTTGATAGGTATCAAGATGAACGAATTCTTGTTGGTAAATACCTTGATAAAATGCTAAACTTTACACCCTTGTCTAAGGAGTCAGCCACAAACTTAAATCAGTTTATTGAAGTTTTTGAGCATTCATATAAAGCTATTAAGGCTCTAGACATAAAAAAAATTACGAGCTACATATTATGTCACATTGCTCTTCGAGCTCTTGATTATAATACAAGAAAATTATTTGAACAAAACCTGGATCAAAAAACGATACCTACTTATGATCAGTTAATGTCCCATGTACATAATCACATAAAAGTGCTTGAGCATACTGCTTCATACTCAAATAGTCCGGTCGTATCCACATCTACTTCGTCGTACCGAAGCAAACCGGCTTCATTGAATTCCAATAAGCCTGCTCGTGATAACATTCGTAAATGTTATACACAGACCCAATCAAAAATGATTTGTACTAATTGCGGTGATAATCATATGATTTTCAGGTGTTCACAGTTTCGTAAACTCACACCGACTCAACGTATTAGCCGTGCTAATTCTTTGAATTTATGCCACAATTGTTTAAAAACAGATCATTCGTCTGTCAATTGCAAAAGTGATTTTAAATGTTTTACTTGCAATAAATCTCATCATGCGCTTCTCCACGTGGACGCCCGCATTGCCGCCGATAAACCAGTTTCGCAGGCAGCTATAGCGATTGCGCCGGCTTCCGCACCGCCGCAAGTACATAACATTCCTTCGCCGATCGCAACTTCTGATCCACCTCGCGTCAGCGAAAATGAAGTAAACAATTGCCATGCGTCTTCATTATCAAATAAATCTCATGCCGTAGTGCTAGGGACCGCCATTGTTCACGCAATCGATGCCTTTGGCTGTGAACAGCCGTGCCGTGTTTTGATTGACTCCGGAGCACAGTCAAACTTTATAACAATTAATTGCTTAGAACGGTTAGGGCTGTCACGACAAAAATGTCCATTAAATATTTTTGGACTAGGAGGCGAAAATATTAAAAATTATGGTATGACGTCATGTACTATTAAGCCTCGTTTCAGTACTAACCCAAGTTTTAGTATTGATGCAGTAGTGTTGCCAAAAATTACTTCAGATCTACCTACAATTGAGATTCCGGAAAAAATTGTCAATCAGTACAAAAATCTGACACTTGCTGATCCATATTTTTATCAAAAGGGTCCCATTGACATTTTATTAGCTGCAGATGTTTTTCCCGAGATTTATGATGGTAAAAAAATCGTTATCAATACCTCAATACCAGCTGCTCTCAGTAGCATTTTTGGCTATGTTGTGACAGGAAAATTCGAAGTACCGTGTACTAATGTCACATCCAATATAGCCACAAGTATGGTGTCGTACACCACGGATAATGATTTGATAAATAATTATTTAAAAAACTTTTGGGAGATTGAGAACTCACCGTGTGAGACTCCTTTAGATCCTTTAGATAAGTTAGCTGAAGATATTTACACGTCACGTATTTATCGTGATGAAAACGGTCGGTACATTTCACCGCTATTGCTCAACCCTAATCGCGAGCCTTTAGGTGACTCATACGGTTTAGCGCTGAAACGCTTAGTGCAAGTGGAGCGCCGCCTCGCGCGCTCACCTGATTTGCAAACTGCCTATGCCGAGTTCATGCGCGAATATGAGGACCTAGGCCATATGGAGCCCTACACCGGAAGTACACCGTCACAGTACTTCATACCACATCATTGTGTGATACGTACTTCGAGCACAACTACGCCACTACGTGTAGTTTTTGACGGTTCCGCAAAAACTTCTAATGGAGTTTCTCTTAACGACTCACTCCTAACTGGCAGGAAATTACACCACGATATACTGAAAATACTTTTTCAGTTTCGTATGTACCCTGTGTGTTTTACAGCTGACATAGCAAAAGCTTACAGACAAGTGTTTATTGACCCATCAGAGAGATCATTTATGCACATTCTATGGCGAGAATCTCCATTGGAACCGGTCAAAATTTATGAATTAAAAACAAATACCTACGGATTACGAAGCGCTCCTTATATAGCAGTTCGTACACTGCAGCAGCTCGCACAAGACGAGCGCGCGCCGGGCGCGCGATCACAAGCTTGTGATATCGTAATGAATGGGTTTTTTGTTGACGATCTGTTATGGTCAACTCAAACTTTTGATGAAGCCTGTATATTACAGGATGAGTTGATAAACTTGTTAAAATCAGGTGGTTTTGACTTGCGCAAGTGGGCAAGTAACTCACCGGAATTATTAGAAAGAGTAGATGCGGGCCAAACTGTGTCCATTGACTTTAAGGATGACTCGTTATCTCCTTTAAAAGTTTTGGGTCTGAAATGGTTGCCAAAGGATGATTGTTTTTCATACAATTACACTCTTAAGGATGACACACTCACAAAACGTTCAGTTTTAAAGCTATTGGCAAGAATTTTTGACCCGGTCGGATTCATATCGCCATGCACTTTTCTAGCAAAGTGTATAATGCAAGACTTGTGGAAACTGAGTTTAGGCTGGGACGAGCCTTTGCCTAGTGATATACGTATCAAGTGGGAAAAATTCATCTTAGAATTACCTCTTTTATCTAATCTGCGTATCGAACGTCATATTTTGATACCTCACTTCGAAAACGTCCAACTAATAGGATTTTGTGACGCATCAATAAGAGGCTACGCTGCATGTGTATACCTACGTAGCGTGAGTAAAAATAATGAAGTAAAAACTCGACTTCTTATAAGTAAATCTAAAGTGGCCCCAATGTCCCCGCCCCACTCTGTGCCTAGACTCGAACTGATGGCAGCCGTGCTATTATCAAAACTGGTTTTATTTGCAAAAGAAAATGTAAAAGATTTTGAGTATCCTGTGTTTGCATTCAGTGATTCTAGTGTTGTACTAGCTTGGTTACAAACACCACCGTACAAATTGAAAACCTTTGTCTCAGGTCGAGTAGCTAAAACTATACAAATTATACCTCCGAACTGTTGGTATCATGTTCAAAGCGAAAATAATGCAGCTGACTTATGTTCTAGAGGTGCTTTACCTAAGCAACTGATTGATGAGTCATCACAGTGGCTGCACGGGCCGACTTGGTTACAAAATGATATGCGTTTGTGGCCAGTTAAAACATTTTACGTTAAAAATGAGTCTGACGTTTTAGAATTAAAATCAAATAATGAGACTTTTTCTTTGCCGTCTCAAATAACAAAAGATGAGTCTAACGATGACCTCGAAAAAACTTATGAAAGATTTTCGGATTTCCGAAAATTACAGCGCGTGATGGCATGGTGTCAGCGTTTCGTAAATAATACGCGTAAATCAAAGGGTCAACGTGTGACTGGACCTCTTAGTACAAGTGAATTACAGACGGCACACGAATTGATTGTGTCAACCATCCAACAAAAGTATTTTTCATCGGAAATTGCTGACTTAAAGGCCAAGAAAAACTTTATACCTTCTCTGAGAAAACTTTCTCCCTTCCTGGATGAAAAAAAATTTTCTCAGGGTGGGGGGTAGAATTTCCCAATCTGAGTTGCCATACGGAACTAAACACCCACTTTTATTGCCAAAAAGGAGTCATGTGACTACTTTATTGATTGATCACTTTCATAAAACCTACTTGCATGTGGGACCTCGCACGCTGCAAGGAATTATATGCAAAAAATACTGGATTGTTTGTGCTCGTAGCATCATACGATCAGTATTGTCAAAATGCATGATATGTTTTAAGTGCAAACCAAGCACTATGCAGCCATGTATGGGTGAATTGCCTGCGCCTCGAGTACAAAAGGCTGGTAAGGTTTTCGATCATGTCGGATGTGACATTGGCGGACCGTTCTACGTAAAGGAACACAACCGAAGAAATGCTAAAATACAAAAGGCATATTTATGCTTATTTATATGCTTTTCTACTAAGGCTGTGCACCTGGAGGTACTAAGTGACCTATCGGCTGATTGTTTTCTAGCATCATTAGACCGTCTTGTTGCGCGCCGTGGTCTATGTTCCTGCTTATACTCAGACTGCGGAACCAACTTTATTGCAGCAGGAAAACATCTAAAGGAAGTATCTATTTTTTTCCTATCTCAGTCAAATAACTACAGTATAGCTAATGGCTGTGCTGCACGTTCAATTGATTGGAAACACAACGCTCCTAGTGCTCCCAATATGGGTGGCCTATGGGAAGCAGGTATAAAATCTGCCAAACATCATTTGTACCGGGCTATAGGTGAAAAAGCTCTTAACTTCGAAGAGCTTTCAACATTTTTTTGTAAGGCGGAATCGGTTATGAACTCACGCCCATTATGTGCTCTGTCAGATAGCCCAAATGAGTTTGAAGTACTCACAGCAGGGCATTTTCTCATTGGTCAGAGTCTCTTAGCTGTTCCGGAGTATAACCTTGAAGACATTCCTCTAAACAGATTGTCTCGATGGCAATTTGTGCAGAAGGCATCTCAATCCTTTTGGAAGAGGTGGTCTAATGACTACTTACTTACTCTCCAGCAGAGAGCAAAGTGGCAGTCATCCCCTCCAAATTTAAAGATCGGTGACTTGGTACTGATCAAGTCAGAACTTACTCGGCCATTGCAGTGGCCCATGGGCCGCATTGAGCAAGTTCACCCAGGGCCCGATAAGATTGTAAGAGTTGTTACTTTGAGAACACAAAAGGGCATTCTTAAGAGACCGGTTAATAAACTTTGTCCATTGCCATATGTCAATTAAGTTTAATAAGTAACAAAATATATATATAAAAAACTGAACGCATGTTCGTTAGTTTTAATCTTACTGATTTAATTATATTTAGTGAATTAAGTCTCAAAGTTCGTTCGTAGAAACGTGTTTTTATACTGCTCTCTTAGGTTTATTTTTTCTTTTTTTGGTTAAATGTTTTATAAACTTAAGAATTTTATTTTATTATTTATTTTTCCTATTTTTTTGTAGTTTTCTTTCTTCCTGAGATCATTACCATGCTCTCGGTGGGGGGTATGTGCGATCCAAGCCTTAAAGATGGGTAGAATATAAGAAAATCACTCATTATTTTATGTATCTACCGTCGGTTTTGTTTTGTGATCCTAGCCAGCGCCTATACATCGGCGTGGCAGTCGTGCATCGGACACAGCTCTAAATATACCTATCGTATATGGTGTTTTTTAATTTTCCAAAAAAGGCTAGCCTAGATTTCGCCGTGCGTTTTCTGTTGTGGTGCCTGGACGTTCCGGAGACCATCTCAAGGCTGGCTGTGGATGCTGGAATGGTGAGTGATTTGTTTTTACCTATCTGTTGGCAAGGATCTCACTTACTTCCTAACTTGATTTTTTTAGCTCCTTTGATAGCTAACACACTGTTTACTAATATTATAATCATACTGGAATTATTTTTCATCTCTCCTGTTCGGAACGTTTAATTTTCATGAGTAGATAGCCAGGTGGAAAATTGCTTTTTCATCCCTAGGGTGGAAAGTATTTTTTTTAATTGCTACGAAGTCGAAAATAATTGATTTACGGCATATTATTAAATAAAATTAAAATAGGAGAGTTTCATATACTTATCTAAACTTACCTATACTACGTTAGTACTAATATCTTTATCTTCTTAATATATATAAATCTCGTGTCACAATGTTTGTCCCCAATGGACTCCTAAACCACTTAACCGATTATAATAAAATTCGCACACCATGTGCAGTTCGATCCAACTTGAGAGATAGGATAGTTTAAATCTCAAATTATAGGGTAGGTTAGGGTAGTGTAGGGTAGGGTAGGGTAGTGTAGGGTAGTGTAGGGTAGTGTAGGGTAGGGTAGTGTAGGGTAGGGTAGGGTAGTGTAGTGTAGGGTAGTGTAGAGTAGTGTAGTGTAGGGTAGGGTAGTGTAGTGTATGTAGGGTAGGGTAGGGTAGGGTAGTGTAGTGTAGTGTAGGGTAGGGTAGGGTAGGGCAGTGTAATGTAATGTAAGGCGGTACGAAGTTTGCCGGGACAGCTAGTCTTATAATATATATAAATCTCGTGTCACAATGTTTGTCCCCAATGGACTCCTAAACCACTTAACCGATTATAATAAAATTCGCACACCATGTGCAGTTCGATCCAACTTGAGAGATAGGATAGGGTAGGGTAGGGTAGTGTAGGGTAGGGTAGTGTAGGGTAGGGTAGTGTAGGGTAGGGTAGGGTAGTGTAGGGTAGTGTAGAGTAGTGTAGTGTAGGGTAGTGTAGTGTAGTATATGTAGGGTAGGGTAGGGTAGTGTAGGGTAGGGTAGTGTAGTGTAGTGTAGGGTAGGGTAGTGTAGTATAGTGTATGTAGGGTAGGGTAGGGTAGTGTAGGGTAGTGTAGTGTAGTGTAGGGTAGTGTAGGGTAGGGCAGGGCAGTGTAATGTAATGTAAGGCGGTACGAAGTTCGCCGGGACAGCTAGTATAATATATACTTTGCCTATACATTAAACGACGTCTTTATTAAGATCTATAGGTTGATATTTAAATCATTTTACAGTTGGTCTATTTTTGTACAATTTCAGAAGATCAACATTTAAAATCATTCCTCTATTCTGCAGCCCGCCATAATGCCATGATAGCATTACACTCTTTTTTCACGTTTTTTTCATGGCCATCTAGATGCACCTTGTGACCAATTCGATTAGTTACAATTTAGTCGGCCGTGGCAAGTGGCCATTGCGAACAGGTTGGATGGAGGGTGGATATAGGTAAACTTAATTTTTCTCACAGTCGAAATGAACAGTAGAGTGTTTAACTCGCGTGAAACTACCTATTTCACCCTCGAACTATTGCCGCTCTCACTTCGTTCGAGGTGAAATGGGTCACTTTCTACCCCTGGTTAACAATCTACTATTTAAAGCGTCGGTGGCTCAATTGGTACCGACTCCGTTCTTCTAACAAGAGGTACCGGGTTCAAATCTGGACGGCCAATGTACCAATGAGTTCTTCAAAACTTACGTACATACTTACCGATTGCTTTAACGGTGAAGGAAAACATCGTGAGGAAACCTGCACACGCCTGCGGAGAAACTCGCAGGTTGTGTGTGAAGTCGACCAACCCGCACTGCGCCCGCGTGGTCGACTAAGGCCCGATCGCCCTAATTCAGGGTAGGCTCGAGCCCCTCGGTGGGGACGTATATGAGCTGATATGATGATGATGATTTAACCCCCGACGCATGAAGAGTGGTGTTATATGTTTAACAAGTTTCTGTGTCTGTCTGTGGCATCGTAGTGCCCAAACGGATGATCAAGTTTTGATCTTTTTTGGTTGAAAGGTGGCCGGATCCGGATATATATATATATATATATATATATAATGTGTGCTTCTTTAGTTTAAATCTTGTGATCGATTTTAGAGCGACTTCAGGAAAATTTGGAATGAAGCCGTATTCCCTGTGATCCTTTTGGCATTTCGAAGTTGATCTGATTATGAATTTGGGAGGTGGAACTGGGTTAGGGTGGAATCTTGCAAGTTACATTTGACCCACTTCCCGGTTTCCGATTGGGCTGAAATTTTGCATGCATATGTGTACATCGCGTGAAAATACAATATAGCTTGTTCAAAGCTTTTTGGTTTTTCGAAAATTATTTAATTTAGGTACAAGCTCTTATTTCAGTGTTATAATAATCCATGGATCATGCATTATTCGCTCGAGCATTATTGCTACCCTATAATGCATTTTTCCAAATTTTCCAATTCAAAATAGGCGAGAATAAAATTCCTAAGATTCCACTGGAAAGAATAGACGACCCTGGAACTTTGAATCCACTTTAAAATACTAAAAGCATCTACGAGTATATTGTCACCGGGAAATGGAACACGGCCTCATGCTACAATTGCAGCTACATCGGCTCCTGGAAGTCGCTCATAAATTCTCTAAATTGTACTCGTACGAGCGGAAATAAACATATTATTATACTCCAAACAAAATATTTGGTTTGCAGGCGCAGCGGCTTTTAGAGCAGATGTACACTAACAAGGTTGCGCTTAGTGGACACCATTACTTCTATCTCACACAGAGTATGATTCGCAGTGTAAGTACCTGCATGCGTCTGCACAGGTACACTAGTACACGAACAAGGTTGCGCTTAGTGGACACCATTACTTCTATCTCACACAGAGTATGATTCGCAGTGTAAGTACCTGCATGCGTCTGCACAGGTACACTAGTACACGAACAAGGTTGCGCTTAGTGGACACCATTACTTCTATCTCACACAGAGTATGATTCGCAGTGTAAGTACCTGCATGCGTCTGCACAGGTACACTAGTACACGAACAAGGTTGCGCTTAGTGGACACCATTACTTCTATCTCACACAGAGTATGATTCGCAGTGTAAGTACCTGCATGCGTCTGCACAGGTACACTAGTACACGAACAAGGTTGCGCTTAGTGGACACCATTACTTCTATCTCACACAGAGTATGATTCGCAGTGTAAGTACCTGCATGCGTCTGCACAGGTACACTAGTACACGAACAAGGTTGCGCTTAGTGGACACCATTACTTCTATCTCACACAGAGTATGATTCGCAGTGTAAGTACCTGCATGCGTCTGCACAGGTACACTAGTACACGAACAAGGTTGCGCTTAGTGGACACCATTACTTCTATCTCACACAGAGTATGATTCGCAGTGTAAGTACCTGCATGCGTCTGCACAGGTACACCAGTACACGAACAAGGTTGCGCTTAGTGGACACCATTACTTCTATCTCACACAGAGTATGATTCGCAGTGTAAGTACCTGCATGCGTCTGCACAGGTACACTAGTACACGAACAAGGTTGCGCTTAGTGGACACCATTACTTCTATCTCACACAGAGTATGATTCGCAGTGTAAGTACCTGCATGCATCTGCACAGGTACACTGGCACAGGTACAGGTACAGGGTGCAAGTGTAACAAGAAGGTGTGGCGACACTTTGAGGTGGACTTGTACTCAACAAAATGTACAGCTTATTGTTTTTTATATATTTCGCGTTTTGAACAGGAACTGCGAATTAATCATAGGTTTCTTGGAAAAAGTTGTTTAATTTGACAAGTGAATACTTTTTTGTTTATGATAATTTTATTAAAAAAATCATTTTGATAATGAAACCAACCTAGAGCTGCACGAATAAAAAAGAATCATGAACATCGGTTCACAGTTGGAGAAGATATCGCGTAACTAACACACATGAACACATACACTCGAATTGAGTACCACCTCTTTTTTACCCGACTGCGCGTCTCAAAGGAGGGTATTGTGTTAGCCTATGTATTTATGGGAGTAAGTATATATGTATGTATGTATGTTCTTTTGTGGCGATCTAGAGATCAAACGCGTAGCCGATTTTGATGATTCTTACGTCAATCGATTGGTCTTTAATCTTGCGACAACCAGACGTCGTATAAAAAAAATTAAAAGTAGACAAACTATATTACGTACGTGGGGTATCATTTAAAAGGTATTTGAAATTCATACCTACGTTATTCAGGTTTCTCATCACTTTACATTTTGAATGATCGTTTGGGATCTGTAACGATTCAAAGTTTGTTAGCAACCATTCTCACTTAAATTTTCGGTTTCAGTTGCTAATTTTAGTTACTTTTTAAAACACTGTCACTTAAATACATTAATAGAAACTAAATTAACCATTTTATGATTGTTACTTAAAAGCTTTAATAATAATAATGTTAAAAACGGAACGCAACCTTAGCAGCAGTGCTGCCCCCTCCCGTATAGAAATTGATCGACTAAAACATCTTCAATGGCGGCTACAAGATACGATTATGTTACTCGTATAAGTTAATTTGGATAATAAAAAGATTTAAATACTACTATACAAAAACACAAGACTCGTTTGTTTTATCAAGAATTCTTCACCCCAACATTGTGGTCCTTCGAGCCGGATAGCATTTCTATGGATGTACAGTACAAATAACCAAGAAGAAACGAGCTACCTACCTATTTACTTCGTGAGAACAAGAAATTCATGGGCTGTGTGTGTGCCATCAAGATATTTGTGCCATTTACAAGGAAACATTAATTTGTGAGCAAGAAATATGCGTGATATTAAATAGAAACAAAGCTAGTGGTCTGAGTAAGTCCCATCATAAGTAAGTCCTACGTGTCAAGTCGTTTTCGTCAAGTTTTTACCAATGAAACGCTCCTAAGACTATAAACCTGTGTAGATACAACTATATTTTTGATAAATTTATACTAATTAATCTTTGATTTGCAGTATTATTCAAGGAATTTTGCAATTTATACCTATAAACGTAATAATTTTGTGTCGTGTGCGATTTCCAGAGTAACTTGATCCGCCATATTTAATCAAATGTATGTTAACTGAGCTCAGCTAAGACTGGTTATGTTGTAAAGCCAGCTGGTAAGCGGTTTTGTTCACGTAAGTACCTGCCTATTTTGATCAAGTTATTTAACAAGAGATACTATCAATTATTGATTCCGTCACGCAAAAAAGTAAGTATAAGTAGTATATTACAATCGTAAATTTATCGTAAATGAATGCTTTATTACATAAAAAAGTTCGGTTTTATTCGACTGGTGCGAATGAAAACTAGATACCTACTAAATATAATTTACATAATAATATCATTTGTGTTTATAATGTAAACAAAAACATAAATTTGTATTAATAATTTGTTGCATTTCAATTATAGTAATTTCACTGTTTTGTTGAAAACAGATTGAAATTGATAACAATAAATTGGAATTAGGTTATAGGTAAAATTAGCGTATTAGATAAAAATATTGTTTACATTCAGTATTAAGTTAGGTACTACACAGGAATAAAGAAAGTTAAGTAGGTACCAGCTGTTTACGTTTAGGTAGAACTTTGAAATACAGTTACAAGCAAGCAATATACATACTAAAAGGGTATTTACAGGTATTGCTTTTTAAGATAAGATAAGATAAGATAAACTTTATTGTGAAACTGTGTACAATGATGTTACATTTAATATATTTTTAGTTCCAACAGGTTGCCCTTTTCGGACGTACAATATTAATATTACATTTAGACATTCGCAAAATATTCATTTAAATTATAAAAGCATTTGTGTATAAGCCACTCTTTAAGGTGGCGTTTAAATTTAGCACCATGCAATGATTTTATAAATACAGGTAAATTATTATAAATTCTAATTCCGTTTACATAACAACTTTTGTTATATATGTAACTGGTCGCTATTACAGAACACAAATCATATTTATAATTAGACCTTAGGTTCTTTTTCTTTTCATTTTTTTTATTGAAATATTCACTATTATTTCTTATAAATACACAAATTTCTAATATGTAGATACACGTCAGTGTTAGTATTTTTTGTTCTACAAATGCTGTTCTTAGTGTTTCAGTACTGTGCATGTTAAAAATAATCCGAAGACATCTTTTTTGTAGCATAAAGGTAGACTGAACATTCACAGAATTTCCCCAAAATATTATGCCATATGTCAGCAGGGAATAGACATAACCATAATATGCATTTTTCCCAACATCTACAGAAGTCACATTTCTTAAAATTGATAACATATAGCAGTAGCTGGATAATCTTTTGTTAATTATTTCTATATGGGCTTTCCAGTGCAGATGGCTGTCCATTGTAATACCCAAAAATTTTGTCTCATTAGTCACTTCTATCATTTTATCACTAACAATAATATTTAGGTCTTGTGGTAAACATTTATAATTTCTAAACTCTACAATCTTTGTCTTTTCTAAATTAATATTTAAATTGATGTCTGCCAACCATTTTATTACAGTGTTTATGGTGCTATTAATTTCAGCAACAAATTCAAATTTATTTAGATTATTTTTAGGTATGAATATGCTGGCATCATCTGCGAACATAACGCACAAATGATTGACAATTAAAGGCAACTCATTAATGTAAATAAGGAATAATAATGGTCCTAGGATACTACCCTGTGGGACTCCCAGAATAATTTTCTGATAATTTGAAAAAACCTGCTCAATTGTTTTTGTGGTTTTATTATATTTATCAATAACTGTTGCTTGTATTCTGCCAGTGAGATAAGATTCGAGAAGTTTTAATGCATTTCCGCGGATACCTATATTTTCTAATTGATTTAAAAGAGTTTTATGTAACACACAGTCAAAAGCTTTAGATAAATCTAAAAAAAGTCGAATACAAGTTTTTTTGTTTTCTATTTCAGTCCAGATCTGTTTTAAAACTTTGAATATTGCTGAGGTTGTGCTCTTGTTTTTTTGAAATCCAAATTGATTAGAATTTAAAATATTGTTCTTATTAAGAAAAGATGTCATCCTATTGTATATGATTCTTTCAAATATTTTAGAAAAATTTGGCAACAATGCTATTGGTCTATAGTTATTAATGTCACTTTTTGATCCTTTTTTAAAGATAGGCTTAATTATTCCTATTTTTAAATCGTCTGGGAAAACACCTGTCTCGAGAGTCAAATTTATGATATATACTAATGGGTCAGCTATAAAATCTATACTTCTTTTAATTATATTCATTGGTATATTGTCATGTCCTGTGCTTTTTTTATTCTTTAATCCTCTAACAACCGTCTTTAATTCGGAAACAGTAACTGGAGTTATGAAAATACTGTTTATATTAGCTTGGGTGATAGGTCTATATGTGCTATCTGTCTTATTACGCCTATTATTGTTGACATTAATAAAATTGTTATTTAGTGTGTTAGCTATCTGTAGCGGTTCCACTATTTCGAGATCCTGTGTTTTGATACGTTCTATTGTTTCCTTAATACTATTTGTTTTGGTAGTGTTTTGTTTTATAACACCCCATGTTGCTTTACTTTTGTTAGAACTCTGGTTTATATATTTTATGTTTGTTAATCTTTTGGAATGTTTGGTTACTGCCTTCATAATTTTACAATAGCATTTATATCTGTTCTTGGTAGGAGAACAGTTACTGTTTCGCGTTCTTAAATACAGTTGTCTTTTATTTTTACTTGCTATAACTATACCCTTTGTTTTCCATTTTAAATTCCTTTTGCAGTTTATTTTAAGCTTTTCTAGTGGTACACACAGGTCATAAATCAAACGAAATATATCCACAAATACAGTGTATGCCTTATTTGCATTAACTTCGTCATAAACATCTGTAAAATTAATCTGGGATATATATTTTAAAAATATTTCTACATTTATATCGGGATTTCTCTTAAAAATATACCAGTATTGTTCACTGTAGCTCAAATTACTTGGAAGAGATATAATTTGACATGTGTGATCGGATAAGCCAATGTCCAGTACTTTAGCGTTGTATCGTTTGGTATTTGTCAGTATATTATCTATGCATGTTTCGGAATGTGGTGTAATTCTAGTTGGTACCCATACCGTAGGTTGTATTTTAAATGATCTGCACATATTTAGAAATAATTCACTTTTTTTGGTTTTTTCGAGAATGTTAACATTGAAATCACCCGCGATAAATATTTTCTTAGAGTTATTTCTCTGTCTTGTTACTAGTTTGCGGAGAAAACATTCAAAGTTTACTGAGAATATATCGAAGTTACTTTTTGGTGTTCTATACATACTAACTATCACGTAATTCAAGCCACTTATTTCGATGCCACAGCATTCAAAGTGGCTTTCTATTGACATATCCGATATCCACGGCAATGGTCGGTACTCTACAGAGTCTTTTACGTAGATAGCTACACCGCCTTGGCCTTTAATGTATTTATACGTGTTATTTGGGTTGTTATTGCGATAATATATACAAGATGTCTGATTTACAAGAGTTAAATAGAAAGCGAGGAACATGTAAGTGTCGTCTTACTAACTTTGAGAAATATTTATTTAATTTTACAAATGTGTCACGTTGCAGCGAGGTTCAAATATTAGAAATTAAATTACGTATTACTAGAATGGAGGAAAACTTTGTGGAGTTTGAGGAAATTCAGTCAGGTTTAGAACAAATAGCTGATGCTGAGGATCTCGTGAATCAGGAATTGCAAAGGTCAGAATTTGAATCTCAGTACTATAGTAACATGGCTAGGGCACAAGAGTTAATATCTATAAACAAGAGAAAATCGCCTACGCCTGTTAAGTCTAGACATTCTAGTTCTTCTAAACAAAACCAAAAGATTGAGTCCTCTTCATCTTGTAGCGATGACGAACAGGAAGGCACTGTGAAGCAGGCGGGTTCTGCATATGCATTGAAGGGTGTAAAGTTACCTACCATTCAAATACCTAAGTTTTCGGGCGAATATAGCAATTGGTTGGAGTTCCGCGACACTTTTGTTTCACTGATACACGATAACAAATTTATAAGTAGTATACAAAAGTTTCACTACTTACGGGCCTCCTTGGAAGGTGGCGCTGCTCAGGTGATACGTGCGTTGGAATTTTCAGCATCAAACTACGATATTGCTTGGAGTTCGCTATGTGATAGATATGATAATACGAGGCTGTTAATACAAAATCATGTTAAAGCTATATTCAATGAGGATCCCTTGAGGAAATAATCTGCTGATTCAATTCGTAAATTATTAGATTCATATCTAAAGAACATGCGTGCCCTGGAAATACTAGGTGAACCTACACAATCGTGGGACACATTAATAATTTACATAATTTCATCAAAATTGGACGCTCGCACGCTTCGTGAATGGGAAGAATAAAAGGTAAAATACAAACAATTAACGCTAGACACATTTACAAAGTTTCTAAAAAATAGGGCTGACTTACTAGAAACAATTGAACTAAGCACAAGTAAGCAACAAAGTACAACACAACACACACAACTACCATACAAGGTAAACAAGAATATTAAGGCTCTGGCTGCCGCTGCGCACCCTGTTCAATACAAAACATGGCGTTGTCCATTGTGTAATGAGGATCATTCATTATATCAATGTGAAAAGTTTAATCAGATGGATATAAACGATCGACTAAAATTCGTTTATCAAGCCAAATTATGCGCAAATTGTTTTAAGACATATCATAATCGGCGTGCGTGCCGCCTGGGTCCTTGCAAAACTTGCAAGCGCAAGCACAACACACTGCTGCACAAGGATGACGACGCGTCGGCGCTGTCACCCACTACCGCTCTGTCGGTGAGTTATGGCGGTCAAGTATTGCTTGCGACTGCCATTGTGAAGATCAGAGATACTCACAATAATTGGCATGAAGTGAGAGCAGTTCTAGACTCCGGAAGTCAAGCCTCCTTCATGACCGAGGCACTAGTAACAAAATTGTCTCTGAATTCACAGCCTACTAGTTTTACAGTCGCAGGTATCAATAATGCAATCTCACCTATCAACAAGAAATGCAATTTAGTTATACAGTCCAGGCTCAATGATTATCAGGCAAACGTAATCTTTTTAGTTTTGCCGTACATAACATCGTCAACTACATCGGTTGACGCAAGAATGTTGCAAATCCCACAAAATATACCATTGGCAGACCCAGACTTTTACAGTCCGTCGAGTCTAGACTTGCTCCTTGGCGCAGACATTTTCTGGGACCTGCTTGGTAAAAATCAGATACGAGTGAACAAGAATTATCCAGTACTACAAGAAACGAAGCTCGGTTACATAGTTTCTGGGCCCACTGGAAATCCTCGTAAGTCTCAAGTAGCATGCAATCTAACTCAATTTGAACAAATACAAGAACAGCTGGCACGATTCTGGGCTATCGAAGAATTACCAGAATCCAGCAAGCCAGCACTGTCAGTTGAGGAAACATTGTGTGAAGAACACTTCACTAAGAATATCACCCGCAAGGAGGATGGAAGATTCTCAGTCGCAATTCCTTTGAGGATGCCAGAAACTGCGCTGGGCAAATCATTCCATAGGGCAAAGCAATGTTTCCTGGCACTAGAGCAAAGATTTCAGAAACAAGCTGCTCTGAAATCCATGTATATTCAATTTATGGAGGAATATGCTAGTTTAGGTCACATGACAAAAAGTGATATCAATAATCCTCCACAAAACTCATACTTCATGCCACATCACGGCGTACTGCGCGAACAGAGCGCGACCACCAAGTTACGCGCTGTGTTCAATGCAAGTGCACCAACTACATCCGGGCTATCTTTGAACGATATTCAAATGGTAGGGCCGACGATACAAAGTGACTTGCTCTCAATACTGCTAAGATTTAGGCAGCATCGCTACGTGATGGCTGGAGACATAGAGAAGATGTATCGCCAAGTATTAATACATGAAAACCAGCGTCATCTCCTACAAATTATCTGGCGTGACGAGCCATCGAAACCATTAGAATCTTACACGTTGAACACAGTGACGTATGGCACAGCATCAGCGCCATTTCTGGCGATTCGCTGCCTCAAGCAATTGGCCGATGAATGTGACGATGAAGAAATTCGCAAAATAATAAGCGACGACTTCTATGTCGACGATTTGATCACCGGCCACAGGCAAAATCATATTACAAAAACTTTGGCTTCATAAACTGCAGTGGGATGATCCTTTACCGCGTGAGATATTGACTTTGTGGGCAAAGTTTGCAGCGAGTCTGACTTTTCTAAACGAACTCCGCATTCCTAGATGTGTTGTATGTGAAGCTCAAGTTGGCATACAACTGCACGCCTTTTGTGATGCATCTAAAGATGCATATGGCGCATGCGTCTATGTCAGGTCTGAAGATTCTAGTGGGCAAGTGGAGGTGCATTTACTGTGTGCAAAAAGTAGAGTTGCACCCTTAAAGGCAAGCACCATACCACGGCTAGAATTATGTGGAGCTACAGCAGCTGCAAAACTTATATCTAAGGTATTGACCACAACAAGGTTGACGATTGCAAGAGTTTTCCTGTGGACAGATTCATCAGTTGTCCTGGGATGGCTAAAGACACCACCAAATAAGTTAAAAGAATACGTTAGGAACAGGGTATCTGAAATTCAAGAAATGACACAAGAAATGGTATGGCATCACGTGCCAACAGCAAGTAATCCAGCAGACATTTTAAGTAGAGGTGTTACAGTTACACAAACAGACAAGTTAAAACTATGGTGGAATGGTCCCCCTTTCCTTCAAAATTCCGATGATTGTTGGCCTCAAAAATCCTTTGATTTTGTAGAATCAGAGTTACCAGAAGTGATGGTTAATATTACCACAACAAATGACACTGAAGAACTGTTTCCATTCACAAGATTTTCTAAATTGCAAAAACTAAAAAATGTAATGTCATATGTCTTACGTTTTATCAACAACTGTAAAAATTCGAACAAAAACAACAACAAAACTAAAATAGAAAGGGGTCCCATTACACATGTAGAAAGGCAAGAAGCGTATACTAAACTATTGATACTTTCACAGATAGAAACATTTGCAGATGAGAGGAATAGATTAATGAATGGTCAACATTTATCATGCAAAAATAAGCTACTAGTAATGAGTCCGTTTGTTGATAATGAAAAGCTCATTAGGATAGGGGGGCGTATAAAAAATGGCAATTTTACTTTCGATAAAAAGCACCCTATTCTACTAGACTCAAAACATGCACTAACTAAGTTAATTTTCCAATATGAGCATGAACGCCTCATGCATGCAGGTCCACAACTATTACTGAGTTCTATACGAGAGCAAATATGGCCATTAGGTGGGCGTAATTTATCAAAGAAGATTGTTCATAAATGCATTAGGTGTTTTCGTTTCAATGCTAAGCCAGTAAGCCCAATAATGGGTAATTTGCCTGAGCAGCGTCTTCAACCAGGGTATCCCTTTCAAACAACAGGTATGGACTACGCTGGACCTGTTACAATTCTCAACAAGAGAGGTCGCGGAAGTAGAACTGAAAAGGGTTATATCGCATTATTCGTTTGCTTCACAACAAAGTCTATCCATTTAGAGTTGGTGAGCGACCTTACTAAGGATTCCTTTCTTTCTGCGTTAAGGCGGTTCATAGCTAGACGATCTAAACCAAGTACCCTTGTATCAGACAACGGAACTCAATTTGTCGGCGCTCGTAATGAGTTAACTAAATTTTTTAGAGATAATGCGGAATCAATAATTGATACAATGTCACAAGAGAGCATTGAATTTAAATTCATACCGGCGTATACACCACATATGGCAGGATTAGCTGAGGCAGGTGTTAAATCAGTAAAGTCACACCTCCGCCGCGTACTAGGTGATGCTCATCTAGTGTTCGAAGATATGTATACCGTGTTGGTGCAGGTGGAATCAGTTTTAAATTCTCGCCCAATTACATGTATGTCGACTGACCCACATGACCTGACCCCTTTGACACCGGGACACTTTTTGGTGGGACGACCTCTTACTGCTTTGCCAACACCCACGCTGCTTGAATCAAACAAGAACCGATTGTCAAGATTTGAGAGACTTGAACAAATGCGTCAACAATTTTGGGCACGGTGGCACAAGGAGTACATCGGTGAAATGCAGCAACGTGTAAAATGGCGAGCATCCAAAGGTCTTCTCGAAGAAGGAGTACTGTGCTTGATCAAAGACGACTCTCTTCCCCCTATGAAGTGGAGTTTGGGACGAGTCATCAAGACCTATCCAGGCTCAGATGGAGTTTCAAGAGTGGCAGATCTACGATCAGCTAAGGGAGTGGTTCGCCGCGCCTTCAATAAGATATGCCCATTGCCTTTGGAGGATCCAGCTCAAGAGTTGAAAGACCAGCCTTCCAACGTCGGGGGGCATGTTAAAAACGGAACGCAACCTTAGCAGCAGTGCTGCCCCCTCCCGTATAGAAATTGATCGACTAAAACATCTTCAATGGCGGCTACAAGATACGATTATGTTACTCGTATAAGTTAATTTGGATAATAAAAAGATTTAAATACTACTATACAAAAACACAAGACTCGTTTGTTTTATCAAGAATTCTTCACCCCAACAAATAATAATGAGTCTTTACAAGCTTAGCAAGCGGCACCCGCCGCTGGTGGAGTACGCCGCATGAGATGGACTAGATCAGAAAACGAAAACCTCATGCGTGCGTACTGCGGTGCGACGGGAGGAGGAACTCGTCGGACGGGCCACCGAGCGAGGCTGCGCCAAGCATGCATGCATTTGGAGCCAGCATTGTCTGTCTCGGAGCAAAACCTAGCGGATCGAGATCGGTACATATTACGTCCGAACATCTTTAGCGTGACCGAACTCGAAGGACTACAACGCGAAGTCGTTCCCGCCTCAAGATCCTCATTAAATACCGCATTAAGTGGCTGAGCCTATTTCAGACCCACCACCTCCACCATCACTTGACGAGGATAATGAGACGGAAACGATATCCCAGGAATTAGAGCAAATGAGGAGTAAACTAGAAGAGGCGATTCAGGAATTCCGCATTTTACCTCCCGAGGAGAGGCCACGGCTTCCACGATTGTCCCTTAGCATCCGAAATCGGGATGTTGTGAGGCCGTAAATCGCATGCTGCCAGAATTTCTGGCAAAAAGCAGCGATCTCAGTGATACGAACTCAATCTTCTTTGGCGCTGCAATGGCAGTCTGCCGTTTCATTGGTGGCAAATTTCCGAAGCCAGCTCGCACATCCCGTTCATGGGAAAAGCCGGCATGGCAGAAAATGATTGAGCGTCGTATTGCTGAGGCTAGAGTCCTCATTGGCAAACTGATTGCTTTCAGGTCGGGCAACAGTAGGCCCCGAGTGATGCGCTTTGTCAGGCTCGCATTCGCGGGATCGTACTTTGATCGCCGATCCCACGGAAGAATGGCGGTCGTGGCCATCTAAGTGCCAAACAAATGCACAACCGCGAGATATGCAGCCTCCGAAGTTACTTCCTGACGAAAGTCGATAGTGACTTGCATAGAGTTGTCATAGCCTGTGATAAAGGACTGCTGAGCGAGAGGCCACCTGGAAAGACAAAGAGCTGCACGGTAGATTCTTCAAGGCCCTTTGTGGATCCTTCGTAGATCAGAAGGCCTCCGTGCACTGGCTGCGCTTCGGACACCTTTTTGCGGAGACCGAGTGTTTTGTCTGTGCAATACAGGATCAGGTGGTCAAGACAAACAACTATAGGAGGTTCATAATAAAAGACGGCACACTGGACGTTTGTCGGTTGTGCCGTCAACCAGGGGAGACCCTACGTCATATAACCTCCGGTTGTTCCATGCTTGCCAACACTGAGTACACAGGCACAACCAAGCAGCCAGGATCCTACACCAAGAGATCGCTCTAACTAAAGTATGGCCTCATATCTCGGCGGTTGCTATATTTCAAGTACACGCCGGAGCCGGTTCTCGAGAACGACCGCGCCAAGCTCTACTGGGACCGAACCATCATCACGGACAGGACTATTCCTTCGAATAAGCCTGATATTGTGTTGATGGACCGGGCGCAGTCAAGGGTGTTTTTTGTGGATGTCACTATACCATACGACAAAAACCTAGTGCAGGCAGATGCCGATAAAAGGACAAAGTACCTGGACCTGGCGCACGAGATTACTGATATGTGGCAAGTGGAATACACCGAAATCATCCCCATAGTCCTATCCCTGAACGGGCTAATTTCAGTTGACCTTGAACGACACCTAAGGCGGCTGGAACTCCGAGGCAGACCTATAATTGCGGCAATGCAAAAAGCAGTCCTCCTCGACAATGCCCGAATAGGCCGACGCTTTCTCTCCCCGTTGCACTGAACTCTAGCCGTCTGTGCTTCCGCTGGAGGTGCTCCTGCCACTTCGCCTCGTGCCATGTGAGCGGAGTAGCTTGTTTTGTATCTTTGAATAATAATAAAATCTTTTATTTTCTTAATAAAAAAATATGTTTACAAATAGTAAAGGGCATGCAAATTATAAAATTAATTACATTGTTATATGTAATGAATCAATTTATACAAACTAATTAAATTCAAGTAATAAATCATAAATTCAACTAATAATTATTTCATTTGTAATTTATTAATTTAATAAGGACCTCTTTAGAGTAAAGGCCTCATCTAGTTTTCTGTGACGGTCTGCCACGATTTCTCAAATTTATCTTTCTTGGCCACCTGTCCACGTTCATTCGGCAATATGGCCAGCCCACTTCCATTTAAATCTTTTACAGTGTTCTAAAGCTTTGTTTGTTGTTTTTCTTACGAGTACATCTGATTCTGCTCTTCTCTTTTTATGTTTTAAATTTAGATTTAGAATGCAAACTCGAGTGACTTCCAGCCTCCCGAACAAGTCTAACAATATTCCGAGGATTTGCATATAAAAACCTGAGTGACTTCTTAGTGATAGAAGCACAATTATTGGTGATTTGGTAGATGTTATTTTGTTGTGATTTTTGGTCTAATCGGTACCTATTGTCTGTTACTGGATGCAGTTGTTGACTTATCGGTGGCTCTACTACTAGTAAACTGAACAACTCTTCCCAAGAAACCTTAGATACTGATCAGCTGATTGTTTTATATAGTAAGTTTTAATTTTTCTTTTAAACGACGAGCTATTACTGTAAAGTTATTGCGGAGGATTTTTTAATTATGATTTACTCACAGTTTGTAAGCCCTTGGCATAGCTCAGTGAAGTAGTCGTAACGTTGATCACGCAGGTTAACTCACACCCATTACCTAGATGGATTTAACTGGTAGTGACCTTTTCTCGTGCGTTTCCGTGCTTCGCAAGGCACGTAAAGCCGTTGGTGGCGGTTGCTATCACCGGATGGCAGTCGTTAAGCCGTGTCCGATGCCTTACAGGGGGCTTGAACACTTGTGACAGTGACGTTCTCCACACTATCCCTACAACCTCCACTATCCTGGACTCGGCCCCCGTGCGTGGACTGTGGAGCATGACCTCACCTTCCCGACCTTGAGAAGACACCCGTGCCTCAGCAATTTTGGGTCGTTATCGAAGCCCTTGGCATCGTCTCGCCTGACGGTAAGTGACGATGATGCCGAAGATGGAAGCGGGCTTACCTAAATTCCCCATCGCAATAGAGAATTGGTTATCTTATTTTAAAGTCGGAACACATCAATGCTGTTAACATTGATGTTTTGCAGCAAGACTTCGATAAGATGGTGGTAGCTAGTTAGACGGGCGTGGAAAATGCACTTCCACCAGCTAAACCGAGTCTGACAAGTTCGCCGCGAATTGAACCCTCGCCTGAATCCTGATGTGAAGCTTATGGATCTAACCATTGCGCCACGGAGACGCCCTGTATGAAACGAGAAAGGAAAATAAAATTCCTTTATAAAACAAACTAATATTTGTTGCAGATGGTGCTTACTATAATAACTTACGAGCTGGTTCTGATGCAATTTTCCGGAGTTTGAAAGAAAATGTCCCTTGAAGCAGTCTCCCTAATGTTGTTGAAAACTATGTTGTCTAGCTAGACAAAACATGGTTTTTGTAATACCTAATACCTATTTCATGTGTTTGGTTAAAAAAAAACGATTATTTTGTTACTTGAAATTTTAAATGTTTAACTTGCAAAATAAACTTAAGGTCTGTTTTTAATGGATTAAACAATATCTTTATATAAAATTCCTATGGGAGTGTGTTTATAAATTCTGTCCTAAACGGCTTGACCGATTTTGATGAATTTTTAACAGCGTATCGGGTACAACTATAGCCAAAAACCATACAGGTGACCCTATAATTATTTAAAAAATTATCAAAATTGATGAAGCCGCTTAGGAGACAAAGAAAAACAAACACATGCACACTAGAATTTTAATTTCCGACCAAATTAAAACCAAGACACGGAAGTTGCGAGTGCCCATGTAATACACTAGAAGTTGCGCTAGAAGGACGGGTTTCTAAGTAGGGTTGCCAAATAAAATGAAATAAAAGTTACTCTCTAAAGTAGAGTTGTGAGAAGGACGGGATTCTAAGTAGGATTGCCAAATAAAATGAAATAAAAGTTGTTTTCTATAGAAGAATTGAGAGAAATACGGGATTCTAAGTAGGGTTGCCAAATAAAATGAAATAAAAGTGACGCTCTAAAGTAGAGTTGTGAGAAGGACCCAAATAAAACGAAATAAAAGTTGCTTTCTATAGAAGGGTTGTGAGAAGGACGGGATTGTTAGTAGGGTTGTCATGTCAAATAAAATGAAATAAAAGTTGCGCTCTATCTATACTAGGCTTGTGAGAAGGACGGGATTCTAAGTAAGTAGTGTAAATATGGGGGTTCTGGACCAACGGTGCGAGTGAGAGAGAGAGAAGATACGAAATCCTATGTGTTAGAGCGAGACAGAGCGATGGTGTGAGTGAGAATGACGTCATACAGTGCGAGTGAGTGAGGGGTAAGATGCGATACCGCATGTGTTAGAGCGAGACAGAGCTATGGTGTGAGCGAGAATATGCGTAGGCGTAGTGGGCGTGGCCACCTATCAACCTTGGCATCGACCAATCACAGCGTCAGCTGTCAACATGACAGCTGTCAAAGTCAAACATGGCAGCTGTCACAACTGTCAATGACACCTGTCATTGGACTGTTATGTCAGCTGTCACCTGCAGCAAAGTTAGCGAATGTGTGAATATAGATGGCGTTAGTGAGAAAAAAAACATTCGTTTGGTTAGATTTGAATCCACCGCCACCGCCGCGGCGGCTCTAAAGTGACGCGAGTAGCTACACCGCAGAGCCACGGCACCTGATAACGTTAACATGAAATATTGATATACATGGGTGATTATTATGACGTATGTGCGTGTGTGTGGGGAGTAGCACACCAGCCATCGCATGTTCACAATTTCCGTTTTATAAGGTAGTAGTACCTATGAGAGAGATGGATAGACAGACGAACACATGCCGCGGCCCGCCAAACAGTTTTGCGCCAGGTGTTCCCATATGTCTACTCTACTAATAAATGTATGAAGAGTTGACTTTACAACCTTACCTACTACTACTACTACTATGCAGCTGATATTCTATTCAGGAGATAACTACCTACGACGTGCGAGACAGACAGACGAACACATGCTGCGGCTCGCGGCGGGTGGCTGGAGGCGCTGAATGATGCGGATAAACATGGTACTACTATCTGTTTACTAATTTGATGATGATGGAATACAATATTGCGCGGCGCAGTACCAACTCTAGATGATAATGTTACACACATACACCGCTAGATGGAGTGTAAGCAACACGCTGCGCTGGTAGAAAAATCCATTGACATTGCCAGGGTTCGAACCTGTGCTGTTCATATAGTGCGAGCATGTTATCCAACCTCGGCACCGGCACGGCGGGAGCCGGAATTAATTTGTTATCATGTTATGCTAAAATAATGATGATGATATTACAAAATTCCTTCTAGAATATTCCATTAAGACTATCTGCGATATAAATTAGTGAGAATCGAACCCCTAATCCACATGCAATGCACCTAACCACTGTGCCATAGGCGACGGCCTTCCCGAGTCTTATCAACGCGCGCGCCGCTCGCAGGCGGATGTGGGTAGCAGCTAGTATAAAGTTTAATAGAATTTACAAGAAACACCTTTTTAGGGTTTCGCATGCGAATCTTAAAAATAAAAAACCATTTTCATATAATAAGTATATACTAGTTTTTATTTCATCAACTTATAAAATAGGTATCAAACAAAAATTCGAGACAAAAACATGCTATTTCACAATCGACAATAGACGTTTTATCACCCACTTGATCTAGAATAGCACTCGTTTCCTGTAGTGTAAGCGGCTGCCTATGTTTCAGATGTCTCTTGAACAAATTAATCCGATTTTCATACGTCGCCCCGACTTTATGTAATCGTTGCATCTGTGCGCTAATACATCCCATAAGTTTCTCAATGTTTCTCCAATCCTCATGACTTAATACGATGTATTTTTCCGGGTGGGTTACTCTCGTTATTAATAAATCTGCACAGACATCCGGCCGGGGTGGTAAGTTGAAAACAGCTAGATTTCCAAAGCAGGTTATTTCCATCGGCATCTCGGGCGATGTAGGTGAGCTGGTGAAGAAATTTCTCTAGATATCTGCTTTCTCCACGAATAGTCCAAACCACTCTCGTTCAGATAGTTCCAGCTTCCCATCAAGGTTCACACAAATTGATAAATCTTGTGGTTTGTTCCCCACCGCCGCAGCCGCCTCCATATTATGCTGTGATAGTTGTAGAGTTAGGTATACGTATATAGAAGATAATTTCTGCTGCCCAGCTGCTGTTGGTAGACTGAACTGACTCTTACTTAGTTCACACTTCCGCCAAACCACAGATGGCGTGTACGAGGGAAATAAACCCATCATTTTTTATATTTAGAAAATTTGAAGACGTGTTATCTGCGCACTCTTCAAGAGACCGAGGGTAACTGACTTATTTTTTACTGTGTTATCTTTCGCACACTTCCGGTGAGTGCGGTACATACTCAAACATAGAGTCATTGATGATAAGAAAGTAGGCTGTAGTGTTACCAGGAACATTCTCTTTAAAATCCAGCTCAACTTTGATATCGATAGCGCCACCTGCGTTGTAGGTATCGCACTGTCGCGATGTATCGATAACCACTAACGCACATTTTGTTTTATAGTGCGCAACGTCCACTTGTGGGCTACTATGTAAGCGATGATAGTAGTTTTGTTGAAAATTGGCGAATGCATCATACAATAGCGGGTAGGAGCCCTTTTCAAAATCAGCTGAAAATGAGTCGTATGGGTAGTACTGAGAGTTCAAGTACACTTTACAGTTTGTTAGATTGCAGTGGTCGAATAGACTCATATCTTTCATCTCCTCATTTTTCTTGCCCGTTTGCAGTCCAATGATGACATAGCGAGGTTTCTCCAGTTGTGAGGTGGTTTTAATTGTCCACACATGTTTTTGAGCGGATGGCAACACCGGATACTCGTACAGGTCCCAGGTGCGGAATGCGATAGGGATAGGTATATTTCTCTCTACATAGGTTATAAGTCGTAGTTTTTCCTTATCAGACACCTTAATGATTGGCACGTGATAGATTATGATCTGAATGAAAAGCACTAATGTTGAATATTCTTGCAAAATGAATAATAATGTTGGTATAAAATTTAGGAATTTTAGAGATGTAAGTAGCAACATTCTAGAAATGATTATGAATATTATTTGTAATGGCAACATTGTGTAAAATATAACAGTTTAATGTTATATTTATTTATTATCTGGAATATTGTGTCTTAGCGATTAGATACAATTAAATAAAGTATTTTTATAAATAATCAACAAACTCAGAAGACAAAAACATAACATACATTGATATTTATAATAAGAAAATGTTAACTATTGTGTTTAATTTACTAGGTCTATGTTGGTTAGCCAATCATATTCGAGAACTTGGACAGTTGTCAGTTTGTTGTAACAATGTGTAGTGGACTCGATCGACATACATAAAAGGGGCTGTAATATCATAATCGGGACATTACGTGGGAGGCATTAGTCACGAGATAATCCAGTCAGTCGGTTCCACTGCCACCTGTATTCAATCCAGATAAGTACCTTAACCTGTAACCCTGTTTGATAAATTTTAGATAGTTTATTTAAAGATGATTGTAATAGACTTTAAGTATATTTATTTCCTTGGGCTTAGTGTTTCTTCTCGCTTTGCTACACTTCTTGTAAAATATTGGGTATACAAGTTCCACGTGGTAGGAACTTGTAATATGTAATTAAAATATAAAACTCTGATTATTAAAAGAATTACATTGACTTATTATATTACCAGATATTTCTTCTTTTATTTCTTACAATTTAAATGTATGACCCTAATTAGATTAGTACCTTGAACTAGGTAGAACTTCTTTTCATAAATTTCTTGATGTAGGTTAAATTTACTAAAAAATAGTATTTAAAACTTTCTATAATCTATCATCAGAAGTGCGATTCGCCCATTTTTTTTTGCCCAGAGATCTAATACCATTGTGCAATTTCAGGTGTCCTACTCGAATCTTATGGCCTCCCCAAGGCTACCAAGAATGCTGTTTCCTACTCCACACTGCGTCACGCCCTGGGATCATGTCGCCCTGCCTCTGCTTGACCCAAAGAAGTGACGCGTCACACACTGGTCATCACTGATCGGTTGCCACGTCGCGTCGTGACTCGTGGCGCCAGAGCATCGAACATCTGGGTGCCTATCTAATCGGCAGCGAGCTGCAAAAGCCGGTAATGTGTTTGCAAAAATGACGTGCAAATAGTTTAGTAAGTAGTAATAGTTTTATAACTTAAATAGCTCAACTTTTTATTATACGTAAAATACGAGTACTCTAGTTAAACTACAGTGGTGTAAAACTCTTCCAGCTTTTTTTTTTCTCTCTCCCATAACACGATAAAATTCGAGATATTACCCACAACAGTTATTATTTTGGTATCTAAAATACTGATTAGGAAAGGACTAGAATAGCTGACTAAGGACTACGACAAACTAAAAGACATGGATCACATAGACTATGTTAGGTTAGGTTAGGTTAGGTTAGGTTGGGATGCAAGTCGGGTTCCTCCTCGTGTGCCAAACTGCTGCTTGTCCCTTTGGATACGTCTGGAGGGAACAGCAGCATCTTTTGGCCGGTGCATCCTGGGCGCTTGTCAATTATATCTCCTTGTGGGATATAATTGACTCGCGGCGAATACCCGACAAGCGGGAGGTATGCGTGTTCTGGGTTAAGTCACAGACACGCATACGGGCGCACGCCTCGCTCTACTTTTAGAGTGCTGGCGTAGCGTGGAAGTATACCGTAATCCTTCGGGGGCGGGGGCCTTGCTTTAAATGGCCGGGCTGCGAGGAGACAACCTCTATAAAAAATATTGCGGGCGAGGAGACAACCTCGTTAAAAACATTGCGGGCTGTGAGAGGAGGGTTTTGCCCTCAGCTCACGGAAAAGGTGGGACTGCGGGGGAGGAGGAGTGTCGGTATTGCGATGCGCCGCTCTCCCTATCCTCCGCAGCCGAGCGGGGTTGAGGAGTTGGAGGCAGGACCGTGGAGGGAGAGGAGTGTTGGTATTACGATGCGCCTCTCTCCCTGCCCTCCGCGGTTCTGCCTGGGCCTGCCGAAAGGTGGGCGGTCGCCGGTGGGGGACTGGAAGTAAAGGCTCTGCCGGTTTCCCAGTCCTCTGCCACTCGGGCGAAGCGGGAGTGCCGTGGGGTTTTAGCCGGTAAGAGTCCGGCATAACCCGTCGGCCTCCTCCAGCGGACGGGTATCCATGAGGATTTCCCCACGTAAAAAAAAAAAAAAAAAAAAAGGTTAGGTTAGGTTAGGATAGGTTTTTTTTTTTTTTTTTTTCTAGCACCTCTGACGGCATCAGAGACTGTATCTACTGTTATTTTTACTCTTTCATTCTAGTTCTCGCAGTAATTCCTCTCGTACTTTCATTCCTCATCCTATATCTTTCTTACATCCATCTCTTTCATACAAATACGGGTGGGACTCCCGTCTATCTAATACTTTACTTTTTATCCTTTATATTTTATTTTTCAAGGGAGAAACCAGGGGGTTAAATAACTTTCATTTCAGTTTTTTAAGTTTGTACAATTCTCTTTTCTTATCTTATATTATTATTATATATCTATTTATTTAGTTTATTCTAAAAACTTATTTCTATTCAAATTTAATTTTTTATGCTGGTAGAAAATATTCAACAATATTTTACCAACATAATTTTATAGACTATTTTAATTTTTGTTGCTAATATTTACAATTCTTACTATTTGTTTACAATAATCCAAGAGAACATTCCGCTGTTTGCTCATCATTATCTCGCTCAAATTCTTTATGCTCAGTTTAATATCCAGTTTATGTTCTAAGTCATACCTCAGTCTACCAAACCTTGGGCATTCCAGGAGCAGATGAGATATTGTCTCCTCTACTCCCGGCTCACAGATGCATGATGGGTCCTCCTTGCACTTGAGCTTAGCCAAGTACCCGGAGAACCCACCATGCCCCGTCAGTGCCTGCACTACTTCTTTTGATAACTCCATTTTGCTCACCGTCCTGTACGCCTCGCTCACACTCGGGAAGAAGAGTTTTGTGGTCGATGCGCTCTCACTGTTTTTGTACCGTCGATCCCACTCCCCAATTGTTTCCTCTCTGAAGACTCGCCTGAGGCGCGAGATCGGGTACTTATCATAGTCAGGCCGTTTCTTACTTTTTACTGCGGCCTCCTTTGCCAGTGTATCCGCCCTCTCATTGCCTTCTAGACCTGCGTGGGCTTTGATCCAGTGCAAGACTATGGTTTTCCCTTTATCTTTGCACTGTGAGAGTGTTTTTCTTGTCTCGACTGCCAGGTTGTGCAATGAGTCAGGGTTTGCCACCGACAAAAGCGCCGCCATGGAATCGCTGTATATGGCGATATTTGCCTCCCGACTGCGAAGAGCCTCCCTCGCCGCCTCATGAAGAGCTAACAGTTCTGCTTGGTAAACAGTTCCATAGGACGGCAGGGCTAATTTGCGGGTTTTGACCTCCGTGGCACGATTCCAAATTGACAGAGCCGCACCGACCTTACCCTCCAACTTGCTCCCATCCGTAAATATCCTTAAATCGTAATGGCTGTTGCGTTCGTATTCATCTTCATTCATTAAGTGGATGATTTCCAACGTATGCCTATTTGCGGGATGGGGCAGCTCCAATGCAGGTGTCACTTGCTCAGCCTCCCTGTCCCCCAATGCCGGGTGTGATGCCCCCCTCCTGGTCTCATACAGTAGTGATACCTCGCGTACGCGAAGGTCGAGTAGGAGCAGCCCAGCTAGCAGTAACGCGGAGTTCAGAGAGACTGTGCGGTACGCCTTACATATTTTCTGTGCGGTTAGGTTAGGTTAGGTTAGGTTAGGTTAGGTTAGGTTTTTTTTTTTATTTTTTTTATTTATTTTTTTTTTTTTTTTATAATTCTGCTACCTCTGACATCATCAGAGCCTGTTCTAATCTAATTTTCTCTTCCATACCAGTTCCCGCTTTTATGCTTCTCGTACTTTTATTCTGCATACTGAGTCTTTCTTTCATCCGTCACCTTTCATCACTTATATGGGTGGGACTCCCATCTATGTCTTCCTACACTGCTACATATTTCAACTATTTAGTTTTCATTTATTTAGGGATTTATTAACTTAGTCCAGCCAGTTTACTTTATTTTACAGTTATCAATTTTAACATAATAAGTAGATTATTTACAAACTAATGTTTACATTCATATTACTTTTTAGAACTACAATTTTTATGCTAGTCTATAATATATTTACACTATACTATGACAGCATAATTTCTTTACCTTGTTTTATTCCTTTTTATCACTTTATTTGCTACTTTTGAACAGAAGTTTATAAACCTTTCCCTTTGCTTACTTTGCATTATATCCCTCACATTTGCTTGTGTTAATTTAATGTTCAGCTCGATTTCTACATCAAGACGGTCTGCAGCGTGAACAGGGCATACGAACAGGATGTGCGGCACTGTCTCCTCCATTTCCGGGTCGCAGACGCATGATGGGCTCTCCTTGCACCTGAAACGGTTCAAGTATCCGGAGAACCCACCGTGACCCGTCATAATTTGCGTGCTGATACTATTTATCTGCAGTTTTCGCACTATGCTGTACGCCGCGACCGCGTTGGGGAAGAAAATCTTCGTCACGGATGCTGTTTCACCCGTCTGGTATCTACGGTTCCACTCGTCAAGCGTTGCAGTTCGTATGCTTCGCCTGACGAATGAAACGGGACAGAGATCGTAATCGGGAGTAGATAGTTTATGCCGGTTCTAATCCAGAGGATGAGGATGACCAATCAGCGAGCAGTATGAGCATGACATCATAGTCGATGACGGCGGCGGGTCAAGTGACGCGCAACGTTAGCGGGGGCGGGGGCGGGGGCGAGACACGTGATCGTTTAAAAAAAATAAAAAAAACAAAGAAAGATAAAAAAATATAAAAAAAATAATTATGTATTGTCCACATGTAATAGATGACGCTAGGTGTGACAAAAAAAAAGTTCTTTTGAGGAGGATCGAACCCACGCTCTCTCAGTTAGTCAGATGTACTACACCACTGGACCGCGATACCTTATAACGTTAGTATTGAAATATTGATATACATGGGTGATTATGACGTATGTTAGGGTTACTGAGAGACAGATAGACGGACATACGAAAGGTTTTGGGGTTCCATTATGAGCTACATCGCGGCGGCGGTATTAAAATAAAACACATAAATTTTAATGATACTATATTAGTTTATTTTATTATTTTTATCAATCCAACTTGTAGAATTTAAACCCAACCATTTCACAAGTACCTTGTCACCTCTTTTTTTAAGCACTTTCTCCACCAAATAAACACCAGGATACTTTACTTTTTGAAGTTCTTGTTCATAGAAACCCCCAAGAATAGGTTGTTTGTTTTCATCTTGCAATTGATAGGTAATAGGATTGGTAGTATTAACTTTCATTATTTGAAATATTTCTACACTCCAATTTCCTGTGTAGCCTTTTGAAAAAGCTGATTTATATTTGCTTATTCGCACAAAGTCACCAATAGCGAATTTAGGTTTAGGTCGTATCTTTAAGTGACTATACACAGTGGTGAGGAGCTTATTAGCATTCGCATGACTCACTACAGCTGGAGGCATCCTAATAGTGCGGTGAACTTTGTTATTATATTTTTGCATTATTATGTCAAGCTCTTTCCCATTCCATTTATAGGAACCGTTATAGCTAAATTGTTGCCACATCCAATTTTTTATTGTTCTAATGAACCTCTCCACAATCGATGCTTTCGTTGTACTGTAGGTGGAGTAGTGATTGATTTTGAATTTATTCATTAAAGATTTAAATTTATCGTTGAAGAATTCACGTCCATCATCCGACTGAATATTTTTTGGACATCGGTTGTTATCATTCCTGAGTATTTTAAGCATGGCTTGCGTTACGTTGTCAGCTGATTTGCTCTTCACGGGATTAGCCCAAGCATATTTTGAGAAGGTGTCTATACACACCAAAATATACTTATATCCTCCGTTGTATTTAGAGTACTTTTGCATATCAATCAAATCTATTTGCCAGGTATCATCAAAACCTTTTTGAATAAAGCGTCTTCGAGGAAACCGTTTGCGAGCACTTTTATGAAGCTCTTTAACAACTTGCCATTTACTCATAATTAATGTTTTTTAACTATTTTCTGTACAGTCTTTGGTGGTGCGGTGGTGGAAGATTTTTTGTTACCAGCGGTTAATGTGGTGGTTGGTTTTGTTTCATCAACTTTAAGTTTTTCAAGGATTTCTTTTATATTGCGACTATTTTCTTTTATTTTCAATAAGCATAGATTTAACTGCTCATCAAGTTGTGCTTTGATGATCACGTCATTTTTTAAAATACCCCGGTTAACGTTTCTCAGAAGGCGCTCCTCAAAATCTACAACATTTTTTCTAATTATAATATCATAGTACTTTGATCTCACACCACCAGTATCAGTCAGATAACGTCCAAATTTATTGATGGTCATCGTGATAATAAACCTATTTAGCCAATGAGATTGTTTAAAATATAAGTGGGGGGTGACCTTATCACACCAGCTTCAACGAGTTCTTCAAGTATTGATACAATCTCATTTTCATGTCCAGTATTTCCAGCTAAACGTGAGGCGATGAGTAATCTCAATCTATTAACAAGCTCATTAGCATTATCCCAATAAACTAAGTCTGTGTTTGGATGATATTCCTTCATCAATAGTGGTTGGTAAATGGTACTGTTTTCATTATTTGAGACGTGACCACCCGTTTTTTCAGGTTTTTGTTGTATGTAATTCTTATATTTAGTGCTTTTATCACCTTGGATTTGCCCAGTGCTAGTAAAACCGCGTCTATTAGCATAAGTTGTTGTAATTATCTTGTTATAAGCAGATACATCTGATTGTGAAATCAATTGAGGATTCGGATTTTTTTTGAAAATGAGTTCAAGCAAACCAGGTGTATAGGAATAACGTATGTTTTTTATAAATAAATCGCTTCCATCATAGTTCACGGGGCTATCTCCAATGAATATACCTTCTGGTTCAATGTGTACGCCAAATGGAATTTTTTTAATATTGTTAATAATCATGTTATCAACATATTTTTCAATTGTTTGTCCTTGGGACTCAATTTCATTTAGATTTGCTATATATTCAGGTGATGAAGATGAGGAGTTTGAAGTATTATCATCTATCATAGGAGAGGATCGTTGATGCTTTACTGATGCAGCCTTTGGAGTTGAAAATAGTGTTGAATCGTCTTCCTCATCATCCTCTTCTTCCTCCTCGTCATCTGCATTACTACTGTTATCATTGTTATCTGCAATAGGTTTTTTGTTCAACCAAAGTTTCTTTTTATCAACATGGAATAAGTGTTTTCTTTTGTGTTGTCTGTTATGCTTTGATTCTTTTGATTTCAATGTTTCAGCAACAAGAGCATTCAAGGGTTGAGTTATAGGTTGAAAGGTTTTTTCAAGTGTTGAAGTGAATTCTGACCTATCATTTTGTAATGATTTAATCTTTTTTTTAACAGAATCCACCGAATTGATTAGCTTTCGTTTTAGCTTTTTATTACCAAATATCTGTTGTGCTGTTGCAGAGCTCATGATTGGATGTGTATATTGCTTCTTTGAAGTGATCATATTTATAGGTGCTAAAAACTAATAAACTTGTCAAAACCCTTTCGATATCTACCTTTATTCATCTCATTTTCCTTATCAATTGTTAAAAAACCATACTTTTCTTCCCAACAAGGTCGACAAATTTGTTGGAATGTTTCCCAGGACATATCAGTATTTACATGGTCATCATACACATGTCTTAGATTTAAGTCATCCTGTTTGAAGACGATAATTAAGTTTGCGTTATCCCGCACCAGCTGTTTTGGTATTTTACTGTACGTTTGACATAAATAAAAGCAGTCTAAACATCTGTGTCTCCCCATAGAGAAATATAAACGTATAGACTCTTGATCTTCCATTGCCACATCATCAAATATAACAACACTGTCGACGTCAGCTTCTTTTGGTGGTATCATATCGCTTTTGTCTGTGTATGTGTAGAAGTTCAATCCAGGAACTCTATTAAATACTTCTCTGAGAAATATGTATTTGGCTTGATGTACGCTTTTTGAATACAAATAGACATTTTTAAATTTTAATCCTTGTGGTTCCAGCAGTAGGGTGAGTATTAAGTTTGTTTTACCACAACCTGAAGGACCACATATAAGGCATCTTACATTATTTGGTAATAATGTGCTGTGTTTGAAACTAGTGGAACCCTCCATTTTAACATCCCAGTCTTTAACTGATAAAGACGTGTTTTGTTTTTTAATCTTCATTTTGATGTGAGCATTCGAATGAAGTGGATGCTTTATTTATAAACTAAATAAAATGGGATCAACATACAGCAACAAGTTAATGATGAATCCACCAACTTGCGAAGAACTTAGAGGTGTACCAAAATCATTCCTCATAAAGTATTGTTCTGGATTGTTGCATTTATGGGAGGAACGCTTACCTGATCATCTACGTAGCGATATTGATATACAGAAATACTTTGTATGCGTAAAACATCCAGTTAATTCTGATCCTAATGCAACTCAAATTGATTTACCCTATTATATTAGAATCAATTGTCCATATTGTGAAAAAGAAAAGGCACTGAAAGACGGTAAAAAAGTGACTAGATTTGAAAAAATAGATAACAGTTGTGATCAAGACTCTTCAAATGAATCGTCATCAGGTGATGAAAAGCAGCCACACATTGAATGTGATTGTGGTATGGTATGGAGTATACAGTAAGGTACTGGTAGAAGTCTGGGTGCAATAAAGCGTAGTATAAAATACTTTGTTTCTAATTATTTTGAGAACTTTTCACGTGATACTTAACATGATAACACATGTGAATTCAGTCAGTAGGAAGCGGTATCCAACCAAAAGTGGAAGTGGTTTTGTGAATAAACTCATTAATAAATTACCGTTTGAACTACACTTGCCTGGTTACAACTATTGTGGTCCTGGTACTAAACTGGAAAAACGTCTACATCGCGGTGATAAAGGTGTTAACCTGTTGGATGAAGCGTGCAAGTTGCATGACATTGCTTATTCTCGGAGCCAATCATTGGAATCGAGGCATAAGGCTGATTTGGAATTAGCTACTGCAGCAGAGAAACGTTGGCGTGAAGCACCCAATTTTTCCGAACGATTGGCAGGTCTAGCTGTTAATAAAGTAATGAAATACAAAGTGAAACATGGTATGGGTATACCCATCTCCAAGGTGATGAAAGGTGCTCGCGATGCTATCCGAATACAACAACAACTATTGAGGAAGCAAAAGAGACCTCTCAACACAAAAACGCTGCTGAGAGCAGCTGTAAAGGCAGCTAAATGCTGTGCCAATGGGAAAAAGATCAACACACCCAGAGTAATCCCATTACCCAAAAGGGGTGGATTTTTACCTCTTCTACCCCTACTTGGTGCTTTGGGTGCGGCGGGTTCCTTGGCTGGTGGTGTAACTGCAGCCGCGAAAAATATTATGGATTTAATTCATAGAAGTCCATCATCATCTTCACCGTCAACAGTTGGTAAAGGCATGTATCTGGCACCATACAAGAATGGTATGGGTCTTTATCTATCACCTTATCAGAGAAAAAACTGAATCACTGCCTCCCATCATCATTACCCAACCGACCTCTTACTGATCACGATATAAGAAGATGTGTGAAGCAATGGGGTATACCATATTTTCGTGGCGTGTTTATGAGAGATGATTTACCATACCATGAAGGAAAAAAACCCCACAAATGTGAAACCGGAGTTATAAACTTGGACAGATCTGTAGGAGAGGGTACGCATTGGGTGGCATACATAAAGAAAGACAATTATTGTGAATACTTTGACAGTTACGGAGACTTGAGACCACCTAAAGAATTTTTACAGTACATGATACAGGGCGCTGCAGTTAATATCTATTACAATTATAATAATGTTCAAAAAGGAAATAGTTACAATTGCGGACATTTATGCCTAAGTTTCCTGTTGAATGCTTGTAACACTTTGTTTTAAAAATAAATACGTAAATTACATGTAATTTGTTTCATTTCTCGCCTAGAACTGCCATCATCATGTCTTTCACAATCACGCTGAATAACAATGATTCAGTGTTAAACTCTTTTTTCTTACCACCTATAGAACTTGGAGATAATAATAATTTTGAATGTGCTTTAGTTTACCTAAAAACATTCAATTCTATACCTAATGTTGATAACAGTAACAACCTTTTTCACTATGGTAATGATAAAGTCATAGAAATACCAGTGGGTTCCTATGAACTTGATGACATATTTCGGTTATTGAATCATAGACTCTTGCTAGAATCCAAAGATGATCAAGATAAATTAATTGATATGGAAGCTAATACAAATACTTTAAAGTGTACAATTCACTCACCTTCATACGATATTCACTTTGAAAAAAAGAACAGTATTGGAAGTCTACTTGGTTTTTCAAAAAAGGTACTTGAAAAAAATGTGCTGCATATATCAGATAAACCAATTAATATACTAATCACAAACACTATAAGAGTTGAGTGCAACATAACTGAGGGTTCATTTGTCAACGATAAACCATCACATGTGATTCATGAGTTTTCACCTACAGTGCCACCTGGATATCAAATAATAGAGCGTCCCCCAAACCCAATTTATTTACCCTTGAAAGTTAATACTATACAATACATTCAAGTGCGCATAGTGAATGAACACGATAAATTGGTCAACTTTCAGAAAGAAAATATATCCCTAAGGTTACACATTCGAAAAGCATTATGATTATTTATAAAAATGCAACTGGAGTGAATGTGACTCACAGTTCAAAACACGCTGTACTGGAGACAGCACCTCGACTTAAGCTTAGAAGAAGTGCTACTAATACAAATAAACATAAATTAAACAAAGAAAATATAAAATATCTTCAATCACTCGGGTTGCAAGTATGTGCTCCTCAATTTTAAATATCAATGAAAAGGTCACCTTTGATGATAGCATTGAAAGCATTGAATATCACCCCTATAACCCATACAATGAATCTTTTAAAAACAATGATGAGATCCGCATCTGTATAAATAGTCAAGATTTAATAGTGTTACCATGTGAGAGTCAGTTAATTATAGAGGGATCCATCGAAAAGGACTGCACTTTTGTCAACAACGCTCCAGCATTTCTTTTTCAAGACATTCGCTATGAACTGAACGGTGTGGAGATTGATAGAACAAAGAACTGTGGAGTAACAACCACTATGAAAGGTTTACTCTCCTACAGCAAGTCACAGACCAACGTATTGGAGAACAAAGGATGGAATTTAGGCGCCATCAAGGAGCATGAGGGAGACTTTAGCTTCACTATTCCTCTCTCACATTTGCTGGGTTTTGCCGAAGACTACAGAAAAGTGATTATGAATGCAAAACATGAACTGGTACTGAACCGATCCAGTTCAAATGTGAACTGTGCTGTTACTAAAGATGCTGCTAAGCACATCAAACTGGATGTGACCCGCATGCCTGTTGTTAAAGTGTCAGATCGAGAGAAACTGCGTCTGTTGAATTTAGTTGAGAGCGATATACCTATTCCTATTGCATTCCGTACATGGGATTTGTATGAATACCCAGTATTACCAACAGCTCAGAAACATGTATGGAGTGTAAAAACAACAACACAGTTAGAAAAACCGCGATATGTCATTATTGGTTTCCAAAGCAACCGAAAAAATGAAGAAATGAAAGATATGAGCGTATTTGATCATTGTAACTTTTACAATGCTAGATTATACCTCAACTCGCAGTATTACCCATACGATTCATTTGCAGCTGATTTCGAGAAAGGAATGTATTCTGTACTTTACGAGGCATTCGTAAACTTTCAAAAATCATACTACAACCTTGAGAGTTCAAGCGTACAAAGCAATCCGAGTTATTTTAAAACTAAGACACCTCTGATAGTCATCGATTGTTCTAGACAGAACGACTCTCTTCATTTAGGAACTGGTGGTGGTTCAGCTGTTGACATCAAACTGGAACTGGAGTTTAAAAAGAATTTACCAGCTAACACAACCGCTTACTGTTTAGTTATAAACGATTCACTGTTCGAGTACAGCACATTAACAAAAGCAGTTCGTAAGTTGACAAGCTAATCAGTTGACTGTTGAACGCTGTTAAGGGAAGATGGATCCAACACCACCGTCTTACACTCCATCAATTCCAATCAATTATTGTGAACTGGCTGCAAGTACATACTACCTATCACCGAATGAAACAATCACTTATATGTCAACCTATCTGAAGCAATCATCACATGGAGAATTAGAAGCCTTCGTAGATTTTGGTGGAGAGCTGCGACTGAGTCATCAACAATGGGAAAACTTTTTAAAAGAAAAGAATAATATCTCGGACTTTTTCCAACATAATATTGAGGGAACTTATCAACCATGGCTTTTTATAAGCAACGGTGGTATATATCCTTTATTTGTAAACAGCAAAGAGTGGAAAAACATTGTTCGTTACATGGAGTGTGTAAATGTGCAAATGAATAACCTTAAGAAACTCAAAGCCCACTATGATAACCGTATAAATTTCTTCAAAAGGCAAATGAAATTTAGCAAGCCCAGAAATATGGATGAAGCCCTTACTATTGTAAATAACTGTTATGATGAGAAATCTATTGTTGATTGTGAAATTAAGTGCTTCCTGTTAGAATATATATTTAACTGGTATCTTATCAATTAAATAAATTATTTTTTCAGTATTTTTTGTTTAAATACGTACTTAGAAACCAACTTTTTAAATGTATGTGGTGTATTGTTCCTTATAAAGATATAACATCACCAGGGGAATGAATAATAATAATAATTAAAGCACATTATAATGTTCTGTTTCATAGATACAAGGGCTAACTAGAAATAAAACATAGTATCCTTTGAAATTAAGCAATGTAATTTAATTAAATAAATACTCACATAAAAGCCCAATAAGGTTCTACAATTGTACAGGGACATAAAAACATTCACTTAAAGAATACCTACTGACAAAAATGAAAAATTCAGTTACAACAAATCTGATTGCTTATACATAAGTTTAAAACATAGGAATCAACAGTTATATATCAACTAAACTCTTTAACACACTATATTATGAACGAAAACATTTCATTAGTGATTATCTAATAACTAAATACTTAATAAAGTAAAATAAGGTTCTAAAATTCTAAAGTAATATAAAAACAAAAAAGTATTTAAAGTATTTCTGGTAATAACAACAAATCAATTCAGTTACTCATAACAAAACTAATTGTTCACATATAAAAAGATATATAGAAATCAATAGGCTGACATCGATTGGACTCTCTATATAAAATAATATTTATCAATATCAGTATGTCCTAATGCCAAAGTTTGATGCGGTACGTCTGGTATGGGAAACCTCTTATCATCATAATTTTTTAACGCTATTTTATTGATAGTTTGAGTATGTACTTCATGTCGATTGCTGCGAATTACATACATCTTTCTATATTGTGCTGGCGAACTCACCTCAGATACACATTTATAATAATCCTCACCAGACACATCATTAGCAACGACATTTCTCCTTATACCCTTTATTTTCTTAATGTTTCCATCATCCGCTTTTTTCACATAGTAACATTTTGATCTAACCCCAATAAATTCAGTGATAATCTGACCGTTCACTTCATCCTTCATCAAACCAATGACCTTTTTGTTCACCTGGGGGAACCCATATACATTATCCCTAGGTAAATCTGAGGTATCGAATCTCTTATCTAGGTCTGCTTTGATATCCTCATAAAAGTTTTCTGTTTTGATTTCATAAATAAAAGAGTCGGTATCTGTGTACAATAATTGCAATTTGTCAACATTATATTTCGGAAGCATAAAGTCATAATGGAATTCATATATGAGGGTTTTACTTAGTTCTAAAACTGAAAAACCTATGTAAATAGGCTTATCGTAAGTTACCTTGTTTTTATTCATTTGTATGATTGTAATGTCATCGCCAATTATCGCCGAACTATGAAAATTTAATCGGCTGACTAAAGCGCGCGCTCCTAACCGCTTACCCTGACTCTCCCAACTACTAACGATTCGAACATCTAATCGTTTCTCAACGTTTTCCATGGTCTTTCCGAAAACCGCATTATTCATCAACTTGTAAAAGTCTTTCTCAAACGAGTTTGATGCCAACATTCGTTTTTGCGTATTTAAATCTATATATGGTCTTAGCCATGGTCTTTGGATGAACTCTAGGATGCGGTGAATTCTTTTTAATATCAAGCCATGTTTTATAGCTTGTTGTAAATTTACATAATGAATCACATAGTGACTTTTATCTTCTAAAGTAGCCAACAATTTACATGTTTTAGTTTTTCCTATTGAGGGGACCTTATTCTCAGGACAGAACGGTAGATCATTATGAAGGTTATGCAAGGTTGATGGATATTCTAAATCTACTTCTAAGAAATAGCCGTTTTCACTATCTGAACTTATATCACTTAGGTTAAAGTTATTGATATCATGTTCGCTTAACCACCTAAAGTCCTTATATGGTAGATATTGCGACATGGCCCAACCATACAAATTATTTGCATCCAAAAATTGGATGTACTTGGATTCCTTGTCTGGATCATACCCACTCATATATTTATTATTCGCAGTAGAATATTTTTTGTTACATTGACTAAGCCCACCTCGAATGCCTCTGCTAATAAATTTAATCATTGATAGATCAGTGAGAAGTTCCAGCTCTATTCCAGTATGTTTGAGCATCGCATCCCAACTGAGTCCTGGCGCAGTGAAATAATGCGCAGGATCTAGCTGATATGTCTTAAGACAGACCTCTCTAAAGTTTTCAAACACATCAGCTAATAGCAAAACATCTGTTTTTAAATAAATATCACTATATTCTCCGAGTGTTTTTACTTCAAAGGTGTTCCAAACTTTCTGTGCGTGCTTATGATCCTCATCGGTAATATTATAATTTGTTAATGAGCTATAAAACGCTTCTTTAGTTGGCAGTGATTTCTCTTCTAGCTTTTCCCAACTATCTACATACTCATATGGAAAAACACCTTTTCTACATAACAAGTCTACTTTATCAGAAGGAAAGTTTGAGATGATATTATTTAACTGACTCTTTAGTAAATTTTTCGCCAATTTGTCTAAGGAGGATGCCATAAATCTTAAAGAATCTATAAATCTAAGTTCTACGCCTAAGCCGGGGCTCTTAATTGTAAAGGAAATAAAATTTTCCTTATTTTTCGGAATTATATTTACATTATCATACTTTCGCAATGATTTTATTATGAAATGTGAGTCATAGCCGCTAAGGTTATGCATCACTATAGGAATTTTATTATAAATTTTACAATTTACATTACAGTTTGAATGCGCTGCTCCCCTGAATCGCCCCGTTAAATGATCATGATCGTGAACTCTATCCTTATCTAGTTTCTTACCACAGATATGACAATTCACCGCTGTTTGAAACTTTTTGATCTGCTCATTTGTCAAGGGCTGCATTGGAACTGTCGTTTTCATAGCTGTAGCGAAGGGTACTAACTCTTCTTCTAAAGATTTTAGAAATTCTTTGGCACAATCTTCACCGCGGCGTAAGACGAATTTGGAAAGTGAATCATCATAAGAGCATTTGATGAAGTAGCCGAAACTATATGGTTCATGTAATTGATAATTATATGTATATGATGAGCTGCTGCTTGGAGCACATGAAGCTACTGGCTTGAGAAGGGTCTCAAAATCTGCGTAAACCACAACAGGCGCCCTCATCTGGGTATAGTAATTTTTAAATTTCAGTATATTCTCCCCCTCGCTCGGTATGAATGTTGTAACATGTGAGCAGTCATGCTTGGTATGTTCTATGTATTTATTCTCATCTGAGAATATCAGTAGGCATCCATCACAAATAAACATTCGGTGTGCATGCTTTGATGTCTGGTTACTAATTAGCCTACTCAAGCTCTTGATCCAACAATAGTGATGCTTTTGCCCATCCTCAACGAGGAGTAGATTTATATGTTTATCACGCCTATTCTTAGTGTGATATATAGGTCCAGTGATTCTCTGCTCACTGATTTCAAATACATTAACACTTATGTTATTCAATGCTTCGAAACGGCGTATCCCACACAATGACATGGGAAATGATACCCCCTTTAATTTTAAGACATTCTTGTAGTGGGGATATGATGATACCCTTTCCCCATGTTTATCTGCTGGGTACAATGCGCTAACCACTGCCCACGCGAAGCATGCGTTATCCTCATTTTTTATATTTACACAAGCGCGCTTACCTTGTACCCACTTGGGTAGTGGTACATAGCTAGATCCTTTGAGTGATGAAAACTTGTTAATATTTATTTCTAAATACTGAACCTTTTCAATGGACCATCCGCTATCTCTTTCCTGGAACTCATCAGCCTTGGCACAAATTTCCTCGATGAATAAATTATATTTCTGTCCGATGTCAGCATCTATAGGAAACACCTTGTTCTTTGTATTGAATGATTTTATTTCTTCCTTCTTATCATCAGCATCACAAAAATCTCCTTGCTTTGTATAAAGTGCAAACAGTTCTAAATTAATTTTTACAGCGCTTCCCACCTCTGAAAGTTTCTTCTCGATGAGATTAACAACCCGCTGACGCTCGTTTTCTAAAAAATCTTCTGGAGTGAGATGATGTTTTTCCGAAAAAAGTCTATATGATATTATTCTACTTTTATATGCTGAAGCCAATATCTCAGTCCAATCATCATATATCTCACACCTCTGGTTCCGTTTATGGACTGCGCTTCTTAAGTGGTTGTGTAGGGATATGATTTCCACATTACATAGTTCACACCTCTGCTTCTTGGTAGGTGGTTCACCGTCATTATCACCATCTCCTCCACGTTTACCACCACCCACCTTACAAACTTTCATGTGTCTGTTAAGGACATCTGGACGTGATAATGTTTTATCACATTGCAGGCACTTTATTATATTTCCTTTTCGTTTTTTGCAATATTCCATATGCCGCTTTTTATTATAATTCAGCGTAAACTTCTCACCACAATATTCACAATCAAACATTTTTAAGTATTAGACGATTCGAGAGAGAATTAGACACTTCAATTACTCCTTAAGGAATACGTAATAAAGCGGATATTCTGTGCTTTTATAGTATTCACACCCATAAAACCGCCACTACACTGAATGCATATTATATTTGCGTTCACTGCACCATTAGATGTTTAATTAAAGAGACTGATTCACCTTGCCCTATAACTCACTGACACAATATGCAAATGCAAGTCAATCAGCTTAGTTAGTACAGTCGATTACAATAATTATAAGTTACGAGCTACACGAAATAAGTTTAAAGTTATCTCGAAAAAATCTGGCTAGAATAATTTATTTTTTTGGTAGATTTGTAGGTTTATCGGTCATCTTTTTAAATAAACTTTAATTGAACTAGTATAAAAAATATTGATAACTGTTTGACAAAAAATAAAATTATAACCTGCGAGTCTAGATAATTGAAATTGTAATCGACTTAACCAATGATAATAAATAATACTTCAATTTTCTGTTTAGAAAGGTAAAGTTGCATGCAAAAGTGTGTACATATTTTAATGTTCTACCAACTATGTTTATCCATTATTTTTATTATTATTTAATATGTTAACCAAACTTCATGCATTTTACTGTAAACTGTTATTTGCATTATGATAGACCTCCTTCATTTAAGTTTAAAAGAAACAATTCATAGGTATTGTTGCTTAGGTATCTAGAGAATTAGTAATATAATTTTGTACCCAACTGTACAGTGAAGGGTTATCTTACTGTCATGGATTAATCTTTTATCGCATTCAAGGTTATAACGTTTGAAATGAATAATATTTTCAACTAGAAACATTTGATTTCTGTCTAAAATATATTGTTGGACGTTCGTTACTAGCTTTTGCCCGCGGTTTCGCTCGAGTGGATATAGTTTTTATGAGTGTAGATGATTGAGTCGAAGCTTTTGTCAATTATTTCGGACTCACACTTGACCAATGTTATTATTTTTTGTTTAACTTCAGATTAGTATACTATAATAACAAAAAGTTTTACTCTTTTATGTAATACCGTTTTTTTTAGAGCTAAAAATAAGTACAAAAAACACTGGTTACGTATTTTGTATTCTTTTTCTAATTTTCAGTATTTGTTGTTATAGCAGCAATAGAAATACACATTCTGTAAAATATCAACTATCTACCTATTACGGTTCATGAAATACAGTCCGCTGACAGGCAGACAGACGAACAGACAGGAGGCTTCGTAATAGAGTCCTTTGGGTGAACGGAACCATAATAATGTGTTGTTAGCCACCCTTAACATTTGAGTGTAGGTAATCAGTTAATTGGATTAACCTTAGGAACAAACAGACAAACAGAGATACTCACTTTTAGATTTATATGTATCAGTAAGGATTAATTACTGATGATAAGTTCATGATGACGTTTATTAGGTGAAACAAAATAACCTACATAGCACACAGAATCGTTAAATTTAAGAGAGCTTGTTTTGTATAGCTCATAAAACAAATACTTAGTAGGTTGAGAAAATAAAGTGTTCGAGTGACAACTGCATACCATCAGAATATCTGAAATAACCTCATAAGCGTATAAAGACGGAATAAAATGTGTCAGCGTAATTATTTTTCTATATTTCAATTTTTTATTAAGACTTCATTCCGCAACACCGCTGCCAATGCCGATGCGCTGTCCATGCGCTACCGCCGCCGCGATGTAGCTCATAATGGAACCCCAAAACCTTTCGTATGTCCGTCTATCTGTCTCTCAGTAACCCTAACATACGTCATAATCACCCATGTATATCAATATTTCAATACTAACGTTATAAGGTATCGCGGTCCAGTGGTGTAGTACATCTGACTAACTGAGAGAGCGTGGGTTCGATCCTCCTCAAAAGAACTTTTTTTTTGTCACACCTAGCGTCATCTATTACATGTGGACAATACATAATTATTTTTTTATATTTTTTTATCTTTCTTTGTTTTTTTTATTTTTTTTATTAGCATAGAATTTTTTTTAAACGATCACGTGTCTCGCCCCCGCCCCCGCCCCCGCTAACGTTGCGCGTCACTTGACCCGCCGCCGTCATCGACTATGATGTCATGCTCATACTGCTCGCTGATTGGTCATCCTCATCCTCTGGATTAGAACCGGCATAAACTATCTACTATCGGGTTTTCTCTTGGATCCTCCAGCGGCCTCCTTGGCCAGTGTGTCAGCTCTCTCGTTCGCCTCCAGTCCTGCGTGTGCCTTCACCCAAAACAAAGTAACAACTTTGCCTTGGCGAGATGCAGATTTTATATTTTCTCTGGCTTCCACGGCTAGGGGATGGAGGCAGCTGGGATTCTTGACAGTCAGGAGGGCCGCCATGGAGTCACTGAAGATTCCAAAAGATGAAGCTCCGTGTTTTGATACCACCCCAGTTGCCCTATTAATAGCCAAGAGCTCCGCCTGGTAAACTGTACAGTACATCGGTAGAGCAAGCTTGAGGGCCCTAGTCTCAACCCCTCCACGCCATATAGATAGCGCGGCACCGACCCGGCCCTCAATCTTGCTCCCGTCAGTATATATTTGCACGTCAAGCCCACGATGTTGATCCACTTCTTCTTGGTTCACCAGGCATACAATTTCCAGGCTCTCACGCTCTGCAGGGTGTGGGGCTTCAATTGCTGGGGCCATCCGCTCGACCTCCCGGTCTCCCAGGCCTGGCTGTGGAACGCCCCTCCTGGCTTGATATAATGAGGCCGCCTCACAAACTCGGAGGTCAAGAGGGAGCATTCCAGCCAGTACCAATACCGAGTTTAGGGAGACCGTGCGGTAGGCTCTGCATAGCTTTTGGGCTACTCCGCGTTGGACTTGCGCTAGATGCTTAATGGTTGTCAGCTTTTTTGCAGCTGGGGCCCAGGCACTGGCGGCGTACAGCACTATAGGTTCCATGGTCGCTACATAGATCACCCTGATCACCTCCGGATGTAGTCCCCAACTCACTTTTGCGGCCTTTGCCAGGCTTTTGTACACACCAATTGCTTTTTTGCAAACGTTTACAACATGGGTATTGAATGTCAGCCTGTCATCTATAGTGAGACCCAGGAGCTTCACTTCTTTAGACATGCCAATGTCAGTCCCCCCCATGCTCAGACGTGGTGTGTCGTATTTAAGCTTTTTTGTTATTGTTATCGCCGTTGTTTTGTGCGGAGCAAATTTAAGTTTGTTCTCGACACCCCACGTCAGAGCATGTGCGAGAGCGGCATTGGCACGTCTCTCCACTTCTGTTGCTGTCCCACCGTCGAATACCAAGACCACATCGTCCGCAAAAGCCTGGCAAAAGTTCCCGTTTCTCTCCATACTTTTTAGAAGAGGGTCCAGCAGGAGATTCCATAGTATGGGGCCACCAATAGAACCCTGAACACAGCCCTTGTTTGTACCCTTGACGTACTCCTCACCAGCGTACCTCACCGCCACTCTCCTGTCCCTCAGGTAACTATCGAAAACCTTTCTCAAGTTCCGAGGACACTTTTCCTCAGCCAGTCGGACTCTTATGGCTGGCCACCAGGCGCTATCGAAGGCCCCCTCTATATCCAATGATACCAAGGTAACAATTTGCTTTTGGTCCAGCTTGTTACGGATGTGTTGCATTAGGGTATAAAGGGAGTCCTCGGTGCTCCTTTGTGGCATGAATCCATACTGGCGAGTACTCATCCTCGGTAACAGGTAAAACTTGAGGCGGGCCACCAGCATTTTTTCATAAATTTTTCCCAATATTGGCAGTAATCCAATAGGTCTGTATGCTTTGGGATTGGTGTAATTTTCTTTGCCCGGTTTCCTAAGAACCACTACGATAGCTTTTTTCCAGGGTACAGGGAAGTGGCAGCACGCCAGGCATTTGTTCAAGAAGGACAGGAAAAGTTCAGGGTTACTATTTATGCTGTGACAGCATATGTCGGCCGTGAAGCCGTCGGCCCCCGGAGCCTTTTTTGGGTTGAACGACTCGCTTGCAAACTTCATTTCAGCCATTGTGAATGGTGGGTCACAAGAGCCATCTTGTTCTCCGTCATTCACTTGTTCCGCTTTCCTTCTAGTTTGACAATGTGAGGTATTGTCGCTGGATGAGAGGTCTTCGGGGTAGAACGTTTCCGCTAGTAATTTCACGGAGCCCCTTGCGTCCAGTACCGAACTATTCTCCTCCAGCGGCAAGTCCTCATCTCTGCGAGTCGTCCTACTGATAACCCTATATATCCCCTCCCAGACCCCCTCCCTATCCTGTTTACAGCAGAACTCCTTCCAGCTCTCGGTTTGAGCTTTGGCTGCCTCTATCTCGTATTCTTCTTTCTGTTTAAGGTACTCTTCGACAACCTTCGACCTACGGTTCGGAGCAGCACACCGTATCCTGCGTTTCTTGGTGGCAACTTCCTTCTTCATGGCCGCGAGTTTTTCGGACCACCATGGCAGAATCAGTTCTTCTTTGGGTTTTTTAAAAGGTATGGCTACCGTGCACGCGTCTTCGATTGCTTTAGTTAAGTTATTTGTTGCCATATCAATCTCTTCCGCAGTACATAAATTGTCAATTTCTGTCTGTGTGAAATTCCGCACAAGCATTAACTCATTAAGGCTTTCACGAAATTTAGACCAGTTTGCTTTTTTTGTGTTAAATTTCCTTGTTGTCCTGATAATTTTGAAACCCTTTGATTTTTGCAGTCTGATGTCGAAGATGATGCCATTATGGTCCGAACTCGTAAGGCCCTCGTCCACTCTCCAGTTGTCCACCAAGTTCAGAACATCCGCAGAACAGGCCGTTATGTCAACATAACTATGGTACCGTTTTCCTCCCCGGATGGTGTCGAAGGTTGGAATTTCACCTTTGTTCAAGATATTCAGCTCAAGCTCCCCGAGAGCTCCTAACAAACTTTCCCCCCTATGATCACACACCGGACTCCCCCACCACATGCTTTTAGCGTTAGCGTCGCCTCCAACTATCCACTTCCTGGGTTTTGTTTTACTTACCACCTTTTTTAGGTGCATTAGATACGGGTCGAGGGGCTCTGGTTCCGGCTCAAAGTAAAAGGAGACCAGTGTGATCTCCCAGGCACTGGTTTGGATCCTCACCACCACGATGTTGTTGGTGGTGAGTTTTGGGTACTGTGTGACATTTATGTCGGGGTCGAATACAGCTATTGCTGCCTTAACAGTCCCATTTCCTGTACCAGTGTTCTGAAAGATCCTCACTCCTCTATGGCTCCCCATCACTTCGGCCCCGCCCACGTAAGGTTCTTGAAGAAGCGCCACCGCGACCCTGCGCTTTTTTGCCTCAGTAAGTAGTTCGTAAGTGGCTAGCTTTTTTCGTTGGAGGTTTGCTTGTAAGACCCTGTAGTAAGTTTGTTCGCCCTGGACGCCCTCAGCAATACGCCACTGATTGCCGGGCTATTTCATCCCATTTTAGGCGTATAGGGCAGTTGTAACTAAAAGCATTATGCTCTGCGTTTGGCCAATTTGCTTTAACACAGTTCCGGCATGTGGGGGGGTCGCCCGCCAGCCTGTCTTCGCAATCTGCGCTGAGGTGAGGGCCGCCACAGTGGCTGCACAGGTCAGCCGGTTCCTTACAGAACCGTCTGCCGTGCCCGTAGCCCAAGCAGCGTGTACACTGCACTAATGGGGTTTGATCTTTGGCAACAATACGCTGGAGGTCAATATGGACCATTCCGGTCTCCGTCACCCTTCGCCAGATGGTGGGCGAGGCACTTATGACGACGTGACAGGTTTGAGGATTCCTGGCCCGCTTTCTATATTTGATCTCCAGCCTATCGTCCCCAGCGCCGAGGCCGCGAAAAACATCCCGGTTCTGATTCCTCAGGGCTTTAAGGATATCACTATCGGTGTTAGCCTGTAGGACGTCCCTGAGGATCACTAGCGGGTCCTTGTTCTTTACCTCCTCGACGCTGAGGGCTGATTCTTCTTTTCCTAATCTGTCTATTATTTTATTCCTTTCTGATTTGGTCTCAAACCCCATTACAATTTTTCGGTCCTTGGCTTTTCTTATCCTGTCGACCCTCACCCACCCCTCCTTAGCGTCGACTGCTTTTCGGACTTTATCTAAAACCTCCTCCCCGGTCTCCGTGTCGTCCTTGGAGGTAACCACTATTGAGTGGAGCGTTTTTAATTTGGGCTGCGGTTTTCCACTCTGTGCAGCGGCTACGCTCGCGTAGCTCCTCATTTGCTCCAGAGCCACTTTTTGGTCCTCCAAGGACTCCTTTAGTTCTGTCATCATTTTTGTATTTTCTGCCAGCAATCTTGAGTGCTCCTCGAGACGGTAAGACATGTTGGGGTCGGGGCTCACCATGAAGGTAGCGTTGGAAGCGGTAGCCTCCGGCTCCACCTCCACCTCCACAGAACCCTCCTTCCCTTCACTATGCATACCTGGAGCCCCTCCGATCTTTCCTACCACCGGTGTTTTGGAGGCTGCCTCAGCTTCCTTTACCAGTTTGTATAATCGATCGAGGACCCCAGTAATACTGTTCTTAATCTCCGTCTTTATGTTTCGAGAAGCACTCAGATTGAGTTTTCCCGTTAAGAGACAGGCCTTTGCCTCAGCGGCACGATTTTCGTACGCTTTTGTTTTTAGGGTACCCGGGGAGGCTCTACTTTTATTTTTGTTGTCTTGGGATGGCGCCAAGTGAGGTTTAGCGTTCCCAGAACCAGTCTGTTTGGCTGTTGAGCCGATGTTTGTAGACTCCCATTGGTCAATGCTACGCCTCACTTGATCTTTCGTAGCAGATTTCGCGGGGGACTTTTTGCAGTCATCATCAACGGGTTTAGGAGGAGTCCTGACCGTCGCCATCCTAGAGGTATGCGTCCCGTTTGAAAAATAAAATTACAAAAGGTAAAAAATAATAATAATAATTAATAAATAAAATTTTTGGAGTTGACTCTACCTAGAGTCAGTCGGTAATTGGATCTATAGTATAAGTTTTAATTGTCAAAAGTACTTAGAACTAACACAAAGTAAATAGTAAAATGGTAAGGGTCCAAAAGACACGGTCAATTATAAAGGGGGTCAACAATAGCAATAATAACAATTTAGTAAATAAAAATAGTAATTATTTATAAAGTCAAGAAAAACAAAATAGACTGATAACTCAGGGTAGAGTGAAAATTGGTGGCCCAATAAGACCACCGTCAACTAATAACTATTTACAATTAAAGCGAAAAACAATGAAGTATAATTAAAATACAAAAATGCAAAAATAGAGTTCGACTCTACGTAGAGTCAATTGGTCATCTTTACAATAAGCCCCATTAAATGCTCAAACTATAGCAGGAAGTTGTCAAAAATATAAAACAAAATTAAAAATAAAGATAAATCGAAAATAGAGTCAAAAACTCTACATAGAGTCCAACTCTATTAATAAAAGGATAGCTATTGCTGAGCCCCACAGTACGCAAAAAGTTGCGTTAGAAACGGTACACGGGTTCCGGAGATAACTTAATTTGAAAATTTTCAATATGGCGGCCAAGATGGCGGCCTTAAACTAAAAATGATTTTTTGAGGTCAGTTTTAATCGCAGAAGAACGGGAAAAGGACTGGCGATATGGGCTCGCCAAGGAGTATCGCAGTGACAACTAAAAATGGATCAAAAACTTCAGGACTCTACCTAGAGTTTTCGCCCCAATATATGATAGCGTCACTGCTCCTGTTACAAACCTAGAAAACCGCGTCCTTCTACGATCAAAACTCCCGAAGTTATTTAAAGAGGAAAATTTTCAAGATGGCCGCCAAGATGGCCGACCAAAGTTTATATTGCTCCTATTTTCGTTTCCCCTGGACGAATCGGGCCGAGTTTGGGCTCGTTTTAAAGGGCTCAGCAAGAGCTATACGATAGGGCTACACAAGTAAAATTTAATTGAAAAACTGATTTAACCGAAGCAAAAAACACAAAAAATTTACAAAAAACTTAGAAAAAAGTAAAATAAAAGCAAAAATCAGAAATTTTTCCGGTGTCAGTTTTCAATATACCTAAAATCTAAAGTTTTAAAAATATTTTGTTTGTTCCAGTAGTTCTCCTTCTTCTGCCACGTGTTAGGCACGAAACTTCAAAAATTCATAGCACAAAAACTTTTATGTCGAAGGTGTCAAAATTTTTTGACCACACGTTAAGCTCAGTTAGTACTATTTTTAGACAAGTTAAAAATATGGGGTTACCACTCTCAAAAAGGAGATAATAATTTTCAAAAAATTTGAAAAATTTAAAAAGTTTATAAATCACGAACCCCTTAAGAAAACTTTTTAGTCCAAACGGAGAAGTGTTGTGTCCGGCTGTTCGAAGAAAACAGCACCTCCAAAAGTAGCCGCACGCCCCTGGATCTGTGACCTCGTGCCACGTGGTTTTTGATGATTTCGAGTGTGGCTTCGCTCCCGCTGCAGAGAAAAATCCAGGAGTTGGCAGCAATATAGTCCACCACTGCGTCGATGTTTTGATACCAAAAAACCAGTAGGTCACCACTCCAAATAAGGCGCCGTACGAGGTGAAAGTTTTAAAATTTTTCAAAATGACACTTTTTTCAAAATAACAATTTTTCCGGGAAATGCGCCGAGAAACTTTTTACGCCAGGAGTTAGTTCGTCACTTTCCGCGTCTAACGATATATCTCACTTCACTGTAACTATAAAAAATCCTATTTGTCGATTTTCACAGAAAATTTCGAGCGCGGAGCAGCCTTGGGCGTGTCCGTTCGGCGCGGGGGGTGGCGCGCGACTGGTTAGGTTAGGTTAGGTTAGGTTAGGTTTTTTTTTTTTTTTTTTTTTACTTGCACCTCCAACATTATCGGAGACTTTTTCTATCTAGTTTCTCTTTCATACAAGTTCACGCTTTTATGCCTCTCGTACTTTTATGCTGCATACTGTTTCTTTCTTTCATTCTTCTCTTTCACACTTTTGCGGGTGGGACTCCCGTCTATTCTATCTAGACTATAGTGGTAATTGTTTAGTCTTTGTTTTGTAGTAATTCTGAGGGGAGTATACAATGGGTATTTTTATTTAATTTCTTTTTCCTTTTACAATTTACACAGTTTATATACAAATCCAAATCTTATGCTAGTATTTATAATCTATTTCTTATCTTGCTATTTTGTTCTTATGACTAAATTAATATAACTCAGTATATCAAATAATCATTAAATTTAATCTGTTTTGTTTCTTTTGCAAGCTGTTCTTACAATTTTAACAATATATTCTATAAATACATCTCTATGTTTGTCACTTCTTATTAGTACTGGTAAATTTTCTGATTCTACTTTTATCTTTGTTCTTTGTTCCAGGTCAAAGCGTTCTCTAATGAATACTGGGCAGTCTGTCAATAGGTGTAGGACAGTTTCATTCTTGTCAGGGTCACATGTGCACGATGGGCTCTCCTTGAGTTTGAACCGGGTCAGGTACTCAGAGAACCCACCGTGCCCCGTAAGTGCTTGTGTCAGCTCTTTTGTAATGTGCATCTTTCGGACGGTTTTGTATGCATCGGTCGCCACCGGGAAGAACAACTTGGTGGTAGAGGCTGTTGTTTCTGTCTTGTATCTTGTTTCCCATTTGCCAAGCGTTTCCGTACGGATCACCCGTTTGACATACGATAATGGGCAGTCATCGTAATCTGGCTTCCTTTTTGACCCCAAGGCAGCCTCTTTTGCTAAGAAGTCAGCTCTTTCATTCCCTTCTAGTCCCGTGTGGGCTTTAATCCAGAGCAGGGAGACGCTCTTGCCCTGGACGCTTACTTGGCGTATTGCTTCACGTGTCTCCACTGCTAAGGGATGACTATTTGCGGGGTTAGCTACTGATTGAAGGGCTGCCATGGAGTCACTAAGGATCGCAAAGTTTTGCTCATTCCGGTGAAGTATATGTCTTCCCGCTTCACAGAGAGCCAGGAGTTCCGCCTGGTATACGGTGCTATAAGACGGCAGCGATAGTTTGACTGTTTTCGTTTCGGTATTGCCGGCCCAGATGGAAAGGGCGGCTCCGACTTTGCCCTCTATTTTGCTGCCGTCAGTAAAAATGCGCACATCGTAGTGGCATTGATTCATGTACTGTTCCTCGTCCACCAGGCGTCCCAATTCCAAATTTCTCTGCTCCGCAGGATGGGGTGCGTTGCTTGCCGGCGTCATTCTTTCGATCTCTCTATCACCCAGCCCTGGCAGTGGAACCCCTCTCCTTGCTTCATAGAGCAAAGCTGACTCCTGAATCCGGAGGTCTAGAGGGAGTATTCCAGCCAGTATCAGTGCTGAGCTCAAGGAGACCGTCCGGTAGGCACGGCATAGCTTCTGGGCAAGGCTACGCTGTATCGCGTCTAGTCTTTTACGTACTCCAATTTTATTTGATGCTGGTGCCCAGGCGCTCGATGCATACAAAACAATGGGTTAGGTTAGGTTAGGTTAGGTTAGGTTAGGTTAGGTTAGGTTAGGTTAGGTTAGGTTAGGTTAGGTTAGGTTAGGTTAGGTTCCCGTGCGGAGTTGTTGGTCTCCCATCGGGCGCGTCCCCGGGTGGTGGATAGGGGAATGCCCTCCAGATATGGAGGGTACCGGATATTCCGGCGCGAACCAAAACCAACTGGGCGTGGGCGTGCCTTTAGTCCTCTTTAGGGACACGGTCAAGGAAGGGGTGTCTCTCTGCGTGTCCCTCTGACCAGCAGAGGGCACAGTAGATGAGACCAGGAGGTGACTGACCTGAGGGTTCAGTGTGGTAGGGCGACGGTTCCGTTAGTCTTATGACTTCCGGATGGGCTCTGGCCACCGTCGGCCGACTCGTAATCCTGACCCATAGGTGTCAGGGGCGAGGGCCGCCGTCTCTAAGATGGGGGCTGCGAGGAAGAAAACCTCTTTAAAAATTACCCAAATCCTAAGCTTTGGCGTTCGGTGAGGGGATGCATGGCTGGGGGGAGCCCAACCATTAGAGCGTCAACGAAGCTGTGGATCAGCACAACAAAGCTGTGGATCAGCAAATATGGGTGATTGCAATAGTAATAAACTATCCCAGGAGGGTACCGGCTCAGTAGTCGGAGAATCCCTTGACTGTTTGGCTCTCCCCGGGGTTACTACCTCGGGAAGAGCTAAAGAGTCGCGCCCAACTTCGTATTCTGGGGGGGGCAACAGTCGCCAGATAGATGTAGGAAGGGAGATAGGAAAAGAAAACCTAATAGAAGAGCGACGCGTGCTTTCAGTGGTTCTGAAACGCGTCGATGCTAACAAGAGTGATGACAACGTGTCATTAATATCTGAAGATGGTGGAAAGAGTGGCACGGCTAACTCAAGCGGATCCAAACCACATAGACCGAAAAATCGTTTCTGGAACGGGTCTCCTTTCAACGAGTCCACCTCGGATGAAGAATTGGCCAGACAGAATGGTACAGAGTCCAATATAGAGATGGGTTGGGATGACATACGTGCTCTATACCGAAAGAGACCCCACACTGATGATGATCTATCGGGCTCTGATGAGCATAAAAGTGTCACTGGTGCTAGTACTGACTATGCTAAAAGGGGAAAGGGTAAAGGCAAAGTGAAGAGCCGAGTAAGGAGCCGGAGTACTTGTATGGCCATAGAGGACAAACAGGCAATTAATGATGCCAAAAGAGAAGCAAACCGGCTCCAAGCTGAGGAAAAAGTTGCCAGTTTGGCATGTGCAATCCAGTCCCGAGGTTCTAATATGTCAATCGCATCGAATGTCGAACGTGAAGGAGAGCAGGCTGTCCTGGCAACTGATTTGAGGAACCAGGTGGCTGATAGCCTAGCGGTGATAGACACGGTTGCCACTAAATCAGGCAACCTAAAGGGCACCTTCACAAAGGCTCTGAAGGAGGCAACTGCTACTATCGCCAAAACAGTGGAAGTTCTAGTCGGTCGCACCGCTTCCGACGAGACTGCTCGCCTGCGCGCAGATAACGCACGCTTGCAGTCAGAGCTGTCAGAACTTCGTCGAGAACTTGCTCTTTTGAGAGCTGATGTCGAACGCGCTCGGGTGGAGCCACCGGCTTCACAATCTTCTGTGGCATGTACAGTGAACCAGAGGTCTGACGAAGAGGAATTTCGTGCATCTATCATATCCCAAATAGGATTCATGATGGATGCAAAGTTACAGGGACTAGAAGGCCGCTTGCTCCCAGAAAAGAGATCACGACCTCCTCTGCGAGCGGACGGCTCCTTTGATGCTTTGAGTCCGGTGGAGAATGAAAAATCTCCTAAGAGAAACGGAAAGAGTAAGACGCCTACACAGGTGCCTCCTCTTCAAGCGCGCATTTCACAAACTGCCTCTATAGATACCTCGGTAGAGAGCGAAATTGCTCCTAAGAGAGCTACCTTAAAAGGAAAGGGACGTGGCAAAACGTCTACGCCAAAACCTGTACCTCCCCGTACTGGTACTGTACAGCTGCAGACGTTACCACTTTCAGCGACTGACACTAATTGGTCTACTGTTGTGCGTCGAGGTAAGAAGACTCGCGGAGCGTCAGTACCCTCACAACAACAACTGACGTCCTCAACAATAGCTGGGCCCTCCATTGCGGAGCGAAGGCAGCCATCGAAATTGCGCTCTCCCACTTCTTCCGCCGTAGTTATCACTCTGCAGCCAGAGGCGGTGGAGCGTGGTGTAACTTATGCAAAAGTTTTAAGCGAGGCTAAAACCAAAATCAAATTACAAGATCTTGGGATAGGTGCACTTCGCTTCCGCCGCTCTGCTGTGGGAGCAAGTGTACTAGAAGTGCCGGGAGCTGCCAGTGGCGAAAAAGCGGACTCACTGGCTGCCAAACTCCGAGAAGCCTTAAACTCGGAGGAAGTGCGCGTGTCTAGACCACTTAAGAGCGCAGAACTGCGTATCTCCGAACTAGACGATTCAGTCACCAGTGAGGAAATTGCTGCCGCGGTGGCTCAGAGTGGTGGATGTCCACTGGAAGCCGTGAAAGTGGGGCCCATTCGCCAGACTTCTATGGAATCAAGGACTGTATGGGTACGGTGCCCTGTGGCGGCTGCTAAAAAAGTGATGAAGGATCGCTTAATGGTAGGTTGGGTGTCAGCCAAGGTCAGCCTACTGGCATCGAGGCCTCTGCAGTGCTACCGCTGCCACCAAATAGGGCACGTCAAGATCAACTGCCCCTCCGAGTCCGACCGAAGCAGTGAATGCTACCGCTGTGGTGTTCCCGGTCACCATGCGCGCTCTTGCTCAGCACCGCCGCGTTGTCCGTTGTGTGCAGAGGCTAAAAAGCCATCATCGCACACTATTGGTAGCAGGGCCTGCCCACAGACCAAGACTGCCAAAGCGAATAGCCAAAAGACGACCGCTAAGAGCCCAGTCGCCACGGCCTCCCCTGCGGCAAACGCCGTCTCTGTAACCGGGGAAGTGGAGGTGGTGATGGAAACTTAAATAGTATGGCCCATCACTTCCTCCAAGCGAACGTTAACCACTGCGCTGGCGCGCAAGACATATTCCTGCAAACTATGGCAGAGTGGACGATTACAGTGGCTGTTGTAGCGGAGCCCTATTTCATCCCAGCTCGGGACAACTGGATTGGTGATGTGGCGGGCTTAGTGGCCATCGTTACATCGGGCACGGCAGAGGCACCACCACTTGCCCTTCTTCGAAGAGGAAGAGGCTACGTTGCTGTTCGGTGGGGTGAAACAGTGCTTGTTGGGATGTACTTCTCCCCAAACAAAACCCTCGCTGAGTTCGAGGACTTTTTGAGTGAGGTGGAAACAATGATAGGCCAAGTTCGGACCCAATCAATGATCGTAGCGGGAGATTTCAATGCCAAGTCATCGGCATGGGGCTCACCAGTAACGGATGCGCGAGGAAATGTTCTGGAGGAATGGGCGGCGACTATTGGCCTCTCGGTTGTTAATCGGGGGTCAATCAGCACCTGTGTTCGTCAGCAGGGTGAATCTTTTGTGGACGTCACGTTTGCATCCCCCGGCATTACTCATCTTATCCGGGACTGGAGGGTTCTTGAAAATGTGGAGACATTGTCGGATCATCGTTATATTCGGTTTAATGTCGCCACATCACTGAATACAACAGGCACTGGCCAAATCAGGGGGGACTTTCGTATCTCCCCTCGTTGGGCCCTCAAGAAGATGGACAGGGACGCCCTGATAGAAGCATCTATTGTCCAGGCGTGGCAGGCACCACCGGAACAGGTGGAGGTCGAGGCAGAAGCATCTTGGTTCCGTGAATGCATGGTACAGGTATGCGATGCATCGATGCCTCGGATGGGGCCCCAACCACCAAAAACTAAGGTATACTGGTGGAACTCTGATATTGCTGGGCTGCGTGCAACGTGCATAGTGGAGAGACGCCAATATGTGCGTCAACGCAGAAGACGGCCGCGAGACGAGACTAGAGAGGCACAATTATACTCCGTCTACAGAAGCGCTAAACAGGCTCTTCAGCTGGCCATAGTAAAGGCAAAAACCAGGGCCAGAGAAGAGTTGCTGGAGACCCTGAATCAAGATCCATGGGGGCGCCCATACCTAATGGTTCGGGGCAAACTCCGGCCTTGGACGCCCCCACTTTCGCAGGGTCTCGAGCCTTCCTTCTTGCGGAGAGTTGTTACAACTCTGTTCCCGAACAGAGCTGAACACAGACCTCCACCTATGACACAGACAACGGTGGACACTGCCGTGGATGAAGAGAGTCAAATGGTGTCCGACGGAGAAATGAGGGTGGCTGTTTTGCGACTCCGAGCGAAAAACGTTGCCCCAGGACCTGATGGTGTGCCTGGTCGCGCTTTGGTACTGGCCCTGGAAAACCTGGGTCCCAGACTAGTGGGGATCTTCGATGCCTGCTTTGAACAAGGTCTGTATCCACGGCAGTGGAAAAGTGGTCGTCTCGTTCTACTAAGAAAGGAGGGCCGTCCTGCAGAGTCTCCCTCCGCGTACCGCCCCATCGTGCTGCTTGACGAAGTAGGCAAGCTCTTTGAGCGCATTATTGCCTCTCGCCTCGTCAAGCACATGTACAGAGTGGGTCCTGACCTAGCTGATAGCCAGTTTGGCTTTCGTGTTGGCAGGTCAACGATTCACGCAATCATGCGGGTCAAAAACTTGGCGGAGGAAGCAGTATCCCGGGGCAAGGTTGTATTGGCAGTGTCACTTGACATCGCCAACGCTTTCAACAGCCTTCCCTGGAGTTGTATTAGAGAGGCCCTTGTGTACCATAGGGTTCCCCTCTACCTCCGCAGGATAATAACAGCTTACCTCTCTGAGCGGTACGTAGAGTGTCCCGGTAGAGACGAGTGGATGAGACATGAGATGACTTGCGGTGTTCCGCAGGGGTCGGTTCTTGGCCCTCTCCTGTGGAACGTCGGCTATGACTGGGTTTTGCGGGGTGAAAACCTACGAGGCATTGAGGTGACGTGCTACGCTGACGACACGTTGGTGACAGCCTGTGCCAAAACCTACCGGGATTGCGCTGTGTTGGCTACGGCAGGTGTAGCCCAAGTGGTCGCCCGTATAAGGCGCCTGGGTCTGGAGGTGGCCCTGAATAAATCCGAGGCTCTGTATTTTCACGGACCCCGGAATGCGCCGCCTGCAGATTCCAATATTGTGGTGGGAGGAATCCAAATCAGCGTCGGGTCGACGATGAAATACTTAGGACTCGTTCTCGACAGCCGGTGGGGTTTTGAGGCGCACTTTCTCACCCTAGTGCCAAAATTGGTGAGAGCTGCGGGTGCTCTCAGTGGCCTACTGCCGAACCTGGGTGGGCCGAAAATTGCGTGCCGACGATTGTACGCTGGGATCGTGCGTTCGATGGCCCTGTATGGTGCCCCAGTGTGGCCCAGCGCTCTGAAAAGCCGATCAGTCACCCTCTTGCGTAAACCGCAAAGGGTGATGGCGATCAGACTGATACGGGGTTATCGGACGATCTCGTACGATGCGGCGTGCGTATTGGCAGGATCTCTCCCATGGGACTTGGAGGCGTCAATCCTCGCGTCAATACACCTTTGGCGCGAGGAGGAAAATGCCCGAGGCCAAATGCCAGCGCAAAGAGAAGTGGAGGGGCGGAGGCTGGAACTACGAACAGCGATGGTCCTCAAGTGGAAAGCGCGATTGGTGCAGTGCACATATGGTGCTAGCACCACTGAAGCGGTAAGACCGGTCCTTGAGGACTGGGTGGATAGACGAAAAGGCGTTCTCACATTTCGCATGACGCAGGTCTTGTCAGGGCATGGATGCTTCGGCAAGTACCTGCATCGGATCGCCGGAAGAGAATCAACGCCACAATGTCATCACTGTGATGGTTGCCTGGAGGACACAGCTCAGCATACGCTGGAGATATGCTCCGCCTGGGATGAACAGCGCCAGGAACTTGTTGCTGTATTGGGGAGTGACCTCTCACTGTCGGCCGTCATCCGAAATATGGTCGAAAGTGAGAGGTCATGGAAAGCTGTACTCTCCTTCTGCGAGAACGTCATTTCAATGAAGGAGACGGCGGAGCGGGAGAGGGAGAATGATTCTGCCTCTCACCCAATCCGCCGACGGAGAGCCGGGGTCCGGCGGAGGAACATCCGTTCACTCCACCCTCCCACTTGATGGGGCCCACGGGCGGTTAAACGGGGGCGTGACCACCGTATAATGGGCCTCATGAGAAGGCGCACGTGGTGTTCCCATGTGCCTTCCTGCGATGGACTTGCAGGTTAAACCCACCTGTAGAGATTGGCCAGCCGAAATTCGGCTGGCCGCCGCCGTCGGGGCCACGGTTGAATGCTTCGGTGACCCCGCGACCCCGGCATATGGCGACGCGAAGGAACACCCCGGTGGTTTTAGTGGGTATACCGACAGGTCATGCGTCGGGGAGTCCCACACACCTCCGCGTGCCGTCCCCGCGGCGCGCGTAGAGACGGTGCGTAACGCATTTCCCCGGGTTAAAAAAAAAAAAAAAAAAAAAAAAAAAGGTTAGGTTAGGTTGGGATGCAAGTCGGGTTCCTCCTCGTGTGCCAAACTGCTGCTTGTCCCTTTGGATACGTCTGGAGGGAACAGCAGCATCTTTTGGCCGGTGCATCCTGGGCGCTTGTCAATTATATCTCCTTGTGGGATATAATTGACTCGCGGCGAATACCCGACAAGCGGGAGGTATGCGTGTTCTGGGTTAAGTCACAGACACGCATACGGGCGCACGCCTCGCTCTACTTTTAGAGTGCTGGCGTAGCGTGGAAGTATACCGTAATCCTTCGGGGGCGGGGGCCTTGCCTTAAATGGCCGGGCTGCGAGGAGACAACCTCTATAAAAAATATTGCGGGCGAGGAGACAACCTCGTTAAAAAACATTGCGGGCCGTGAGAGGAGGGTTTTGCCCTCAGCTCACGGAAAAGGTGGGACTGCGGGGGAGGAGGAGTGTCGGTATTGCGATTCGCCGCTCTCCCTATCCTCCGCAGCCGAGCGGGGTTGAGGAGTTGGAGGCAGGACCGTGGAGGGAGAGGAGTGTTGGTATTACGATGCGCCTCTCTCCCTGCCCTCCGCGGTCCTGCCTGGGCCTGCCGAAAGGTGGGCGGTCGCCGGTGGGGGACTGGAAGTAAAGGCTCTGCCGGTTTCCCAGTCCTCTGCCACTCGGGCGAAGCGGGAGTGCCGTGGGGTTTTAGCCGGTAAGAGTCCGGCATAACCCGTCGGCCTCCTCCAGCGGACGGGTATCCATGAGGATTTCCCCACGTAAAAAAAAAAAAAAAAAAAAAAAAAAAAAGTTAGGTTAGGTTAGGTTCCCGTGTGGAGTTGTTGGTCTCCCATCGGGCGCGTCCCCCGGGTGGTGGATAGGGGAATGCCCTCCAGATATGGAGGGTACCGGATATTCCGGCGCGAACCAAAACCAACTGGGCGTGGGCGTGCCTTTAGTCCTTTTTAGGGACACGGTCAAGGAAGGGGTGTCTCTCTGCGTGTCCCTCTGACCAGCAGAGGGCACAGTAGATGAGACCAGGAGGTGACTGACCTGAGGGTTCAGTGTGGTAGGGCGACGGTTCCGTTAGTCTTATGACTTCCGGATGGGCTCTGGCCACCGTCGGCCGGCTCGTAATCCTGACCCATAGGTGTCAGGGGCGAGGGCCGCCGTCTCTAAGATGGGGGCTGCGAGGAAGAAAACCTCTTTAAAAATTACCCAAATCCTAAGCTTTGGCGTTCGGTGAGGGGATGCATGGCTGGGGGGAGCCCAACCATTAGAGCGTCAACGAAGCTGTGGATCAGCACAACAAAGCTGTGGATCAGCAAATATGGGTGATTGCAATAGTAATAAACTACCCCAGGAGGGTACCGGCTTAGTAGTCGGAGAATCCCTTGACTGTTTGGCTCTCCCCGGGGTTACTACCTCGGGAAGAGCTAAAGAGTCGCGCCCCACTTCGTATTCTGGGGGGGGCAACAGTCGCCAGATAGATGTAGGAAGAGAGAGAGGAAAAGAAAACTTAATAGAAGAGCGACGCGTGCTTTCAGTGGTTCTGAAACGCGTCGATGCTAACAGGAGTGATGACAACGTGTCATTAATATCTGAAGATGGTGGAAAGAGTGGCACGGCTAACTCGAGCGGATCCAAACCACATAGACCGAAAAATCGTTTCTGGAACGGGTCTCCTTTCAACAAGTCCACCTCGGATGAAGAATTGGCCAGACAGAATGGTACAGAGTCCAATATGGAGATGGGTTGGGATGACATACGTGCTCTATACCGAAAGAGACCCCACACTGATGATGATCTATCGGGCTCTGATGAGCATAAAAGTATCACTGGTACTAGTACTGACTATGCTAAAAGGGGAAAGGGTAAAGGCAAAGTGAAGAGCCGAGTAAGGAGCCGGAGTACTTGTATGGCCATAGAGGACAAACAGGCAATTAATGATGCCAAAAGAGAAGCAAACCGGCTCCAAGCTGAGGAAAAAGTTGCCAGTTTGGCATGTGCAATCCAGTCCCGAGGTTCTAATATGTCAATCGCATCGAATGTCGAACGTGAAGGAGAGCAGGCTGTCCTGGCAACTGATTTGAGGAACCAGGTGGCTGATAGCCTAGCGGTGATAGACACGGTTGCCACTAAATCAGGCAACCTAAAGGGCACCTTCACAAAGGCTCTGAAGGAGGCAACTGCTACTATCGCCAAAACAGTGGAAGTTCTAGTCGGTCGCACCGCTTCCGACGAGACTGCTCGCCTGCGCGCAGATAACGCACGCTTGCAGTCAGAGCTGTCAGAGCTTCGCCGAGAACTTGCTCTTTTGAGAGCTGATGTCGAGCGCGCTCGGTTGGAGCCACCGGCTTCACAATCTTCTGTGGCATGTACAGTGAACCAGAGATCTGACGAAGAGGAATTTCGTGCATCTATCATATCCCAAATAGGATTCATGATGGATGCAAAGTTACAGGGACTAGAAGGCCGCTTGCTCCCAGAAAAGAGATCACGACCTCCTCTGCGAGCGGAAGGCTCCTTTGATGCTTTGAGTCCGGCGGAGAATGAAAAATCTCCTAAGAGAAACGAAAAGAGTAAGACGCCTACACAGGTGCCTCCTCTTCAAGCGCGCATTTCACAAACTGCCTCTATAGATACCTCGGTAGAGAGCGAAATTGCTCCTAAGAGAGCTACCTTAAAAGGAAAGGGACGTGGCAAAACGTCTACGCCAAAACCTGTACCTCCCCGTACTGGTACTGTACAGCTGCAGACGTTACCACTTTCAGCGACTGACACTAATTGGTCTACTGTTGTGCGTCGAGGTAAGAAAACTCGCGGAGCGTCAGTACCTTCACAACAACAACTGACGTCCTCAACAATAGCTGGACTCTCCATTGCGGAGCGAAGGCAGCCATCGAAATTGCGCTCTCCCATTTCTTCCGCTGTAGTTATCACTCTGCAGCCAGAGGCGGTGGAGCGTGGTGTAACTTATGCAAAAGTTTTAAGCGAGGCTAAAACCAAAATCAAATTACAAGATCTTGGGATAGGTGCACTTCGCTTCCGCCGCTCTGCTGTGGGAGCAAGTGTACTAGAAGTGCCGGGAGCTGCCAGTGGCGAAAAAGCGGACTCACTGGCTGCCAAACTCCGAGAAGCCTTAAACTCGGAGGAAGTGCGCGTGTCTAGACCGCTTAAGAGCGCAGAACTGCGTATCTCCGAACTAGACGATTCAGTCACTAGTGAGGAAATTGCTGCCGCGGTGGCTCAGAGTGGTGGATGTCCACTGGAAGCCGTGAAAGTGGGGCCCATTCGCCAGACTTCTATGGAATCAAGGACTGTATGGGTGCGGTGCCCTGTGGCGGCCGCTAAAAAAGTGATGAAGGATCGCTTAATGGTAGGTTGGGTGTCAGCCAAGGTCAGCCTACTGGCATCGAGGCCTCTGCAGTGCTACCGCTGCCACCAAATAGGGCACGTCAAGATCAACTGCCCCTCCGAGTCCGACCGAAGCAGTGAATGCTACCGCTGTGGTGTTCCCGGTCACCATGCGCGCTCTTGCTCAGCACCGCCGCGTTGTCCATTGTGTGCAGAGGCTAAAAATCCATCATCGCACACTATTGGTAGCAGGGCCTGCCCACAGACCAAGACCGCCAAAGCGAAGAGCCAAAAGACGACCGCTAAGAGCCCAGTCGCCACAGCCTCCCCTGCGGCAAACGCCGTCTCTGTAACCGGGGAAGTGGAGGTGTTGATGGAAACCTAAATAGTATGGCCCATCACTTCCTCCAAGCGAACGTAAACCACTGCGCTGGCGCGCAAGACATATTCCTGCAAACTATGGCAGAGTGGACGATCACAGTGGCTGTTGTTGCGGAGCCCTATTTCATCCCAGCTCGGGACAACTGGATTGGTGATGTGGCGGGCTTAGTGGCCATCGTTACATCGGGCACGGCAGAGGCACCACCACTTGCCCTTCTTCGAAGAGGAAGGGGCTACGTTGCTGTTCGGTGGGGTGAAACAGTGCTTGTTGGGATGTACTTCTCCCCAAACAAAACCCTCGCTGAGTTCGAGGACTTTTTGAGTGAGGTGGAAACAATGATAGGCCAAGTTCGGACCCAATCAATGATCGTAGCGGGAGATTTCAATGCTAAGTCATCGGCATGGGGCTCACCAGTAACGGATGCGCGAGGAAATGTTCTAGAGGAATGGGCGGCGACCATTGGCCTCTCGGTTGTTAATCGGGGGTCAATCAGCACCTGTGTTCGTCAGCAGGGTGAATCTCTTGTGGACGTCACGTTTGCATCCCCCGGCATTACTCATCTTATCCGGGACTGGAGGGTTCTTGAAAATGTGGAGACATTGTCGGATCATCGTTATATTCGGTTTAATGTCGCCACATCACTGAATACAACAGGCACTGGCCAAATCAGGGGGGACTTTCGTATCTCCCCTCGTTGGGCCCTCAAGAAGATGGACAGGGACGCCCTGATAGAAGCATCTATTGTCCAGGCGTGGCAGGCACCACCGGAACAGGTGGAGGTCGAGGCAGAAGCATCTTGGTTCCGTGAATGCATGGTACAGGTATGCGATGCATCGATGCCTCGAATGGGGCCCCAACCACCAAAAACCAAGGTATACTGGTGGAACTCTGATATTGCTGGGCTGCGTGCAACGTGCATAGTGGAGAGACGCCAATATGTGCGTCAACGCAGAAGACGGCCGCGAGACGAGACTAGAGAGGCACAATTATACTCCGTCTACAGAAGCGCTAAACAGGCTCTTCAGCTGGCCATAGTAAAGGCAAAAACCAGGGCCAGAGAAGAGTTGCTGGAGACCCTGAATCAAGATCCATGGGGGCGCCCATACCGAACGATTCGGGGCAAACTCCGGCCTTGGACGCCCCCACTTTCGCAGGGTCTCGAGCCTTCCTTCTTGCGGAGAGTTGTTACAACTCTGTTCCCGAACAGAGCTGAACACAGACCTCCACCTATGACACAGACAACGGTGGACACTGCCGTGGATGAAGAGAGTCAAATGGTGTCCGACGGAGAAATGAGGGTGGCTGTTTTGCGACTCCGAGCGAAAAACGTTGCCCCAGGACCTGATGGTGTGCCTGGACGTGCTTTGGTACTGGCCCTGGAAAACCTGGGTCCCAGACTAGTGGGAATCTTCGATGCCTGCTTTGAACAAGGTCTGTATCCACGGCAGTGGAAAAGTGGTCGTCTCGTTCTACTAAGAAAGGAGGGCCGTCCTGCAGAGTCTCCCTCCGCGTACCGCCCCATCGTGCTGCTTGACGAAGTAGGCAAGCTCTTTGAGCGCATTATTGCCTCTCGCATCGTCAAGCACATGTACAGAGTGGGTCCTGACCTAGCTGATAGCCAGTTTGGCTTTCGTGTTGGCAGGTCAACGATTCACGCAATCATGCGGGTCAAAAACTTGGCGGAGGAAGCAGTATCCCGGGGCAAGGTTGTATTGGCAGTGTCACTTGACATCGCCAACGCTTTCAACAGCCTTCCCTGGAGTTGTATTAGAGAGGCCCTTGTGTACCATAGGGTTCCCCTCTACCTCCGCAGGATAATAACAGCTTACCTCTCTGAGCGGTACGTGGAGTGTCCCGGTAGAGACGAGTGGATGAGACATGAGATGACTTGCGGTGTTCCGCAGGGGTCGGTTCTTGGCCCTCTACTGTGGAACGTCGGCTATGACTGGGTTTTGCGGGGTGAAAACCTACGAGGCATTGAGGTGACGTGCTACGCTGACGACACGTTGGTGACAGCCTGTGCCAAAACCTACCGGGATTGCGCTGTGTTGGCTACAGCAGGTGTAGCCCAAGTGGTCGCCCGTATAAGGCGCCTGGGTCTTGAGGTGGCCCTGAATAAATCCGAGGCTCTGTATTTTCACGGACCCCGGAATGCGCCGCCTGCAGATTCCAATATTGTGGTGGGAGGAATCCAAATCAGCGTCGGGTCGACGATGAAATACTTAGGACTCGTTCTCGACAGCCGGTGGGGTTTTGAGGCGCACTTTCTCACCCTAGTGCCAAAATTGGTGAGAGCTGCGGGTGCTCTCAGTGGCCTACTGCCGAACCTGGGTGGGCCGAAAATTGCGTGCCGACGATTGTATGCTGGGATCGTGCGTTCGATGGCCCTGTATGGAGCCCCAGTGTGGGCTAGCGCTCTGAAAAGCCGAACAGTCACCCTCTTGCGTAAACCGCAAAGGGTGATGGCGATCAGACTGATACGGGGTTATCGGACGATCTCGTACGATGCGGCGTGCGTATTGGCAGGATCTCTCCCATGGGACTTGGAGGCGTCAATCCTCGCGTCAATACACCTTTGGCGCGAGGATGAAAATGCCCGAGGCCAAATGCCAGCGCAAAGAGAAGTGGAGGGGCGGAGGCTGGAACTACGAACAGCGATGGTCCTCAAGTGGAAAGCGCGATTGGTGCAGTGCACATATGGTGCTAGCACCACTGAAGCGGTAAGACCGGTCCTTGAGGACTGGGTGGATAGACGAAAAGGCGTTCTCACATTTCGCATGACGCAGGTCTTGTCAGGGCATGGATGCTTCGGCAAGTACCTGCATCGGATCGCCGGAAGAGAATCAACGCCACAATGTCACCACTGTGATGGTTGCCCGGAGGACACAGCTCAGCATACGCTGGAGATATGCTCCGCCTGGGATGAACAGCGCCAGGAACTCGTTGCTGTATTGGGGAGTGACCTCTCACTGTCGGCCGTCATCCGAAATATGGTCGAAAGTGAGAGGTCATGGAAAGCTTTACTCTCCTTCTGCGAGAACGTCATTTCAATGAAGGAGACGGCGGAGCGGGAGAGGGAGAATGATTCTGCCTCTCACCCAATCCGCCGACGGAGAGCCGGGGTCCGGCGGAGGAACATCCGTTCACTCCACCCTCCCACTTGATGGGGCCCACGGGCGGTTAAACGGGGGCGTGACCACCGTATAATGGGCCTCATGAGAAGGCGCACGTGGTGTTCCCATGTGCCTTCCTGCGATGGACTTGCAGGGTGAACCCTCCTGTAGAGATTGGCCAGCCGAAATTCGGCTGGCCGCCGCCGTCGGGGCCACGGTTGAATGCTTCGGTGACCCCGCGACCCCGGCATATGGCGACGCGAAGGAACACCCCGGTGGTTTTAGTGGGTATACCGACAGGTCATGCGTCGGGGAGTCCCACACACCTCCGCGTGCCGTCCCCGCGGCGCGCGTAGAGACGGTGCGTAACGCATTTCCCCGGGAAAAAAAAAAAAAAAAGGTTAGGTTAGGTTAGGTTAGGTTAGGTTAGGTTAGGTTAGGTTAGGTTAGGTTAGGTTAGGTTAGGTTAGGTTAGGTTAGGTTAGGTTAGGTTCCCCCCCAACGGGTTCCTTGCCTTGTCGTGGCGGGGGGGCTCTTCGCTGTGAACAACATCACGCGGCGAAGCTAAATGGGAACCCAAGCGCGCGGCGACGGAGTATAAGCCGCGCGCCCAGGAGTCGCTCCTATCGGGCTTGCATGCAGTGCCCGAGAAAAGGATGCGAAATGTGTTGGCGCTCCTATCGAGCTCTGGCAACAGTGCACGAGAAAAGGAGGCCAGGTGGGGCTGTGAGAGGAAGGGTTTGCCCTCTGCGGCCATAGAGGTGGGGCTTGGGAGTTAGGGCGGGACCGCGGAGGGAGAGGAGTGCTGGTATTACGATGCGCCACTCTCCCTGCCCTCCGCGGCCCTGGTGGAGCGCCGCACCACGAATGCGGCACAGGAGGGGCTGCGGAAAATGGGGGCTCGGTGTTATCCCCACGCTCCGATCATCCGTTTCTTCGCGGCCAAGTTGCGGTTAGCGACGGGCCTGACACCTTTTCCGTCGAGGGGCTCGGGAGGCTGGTAGTTCCCAGTACCTGCTTTCCGACCCCCATGGCCTCTTGGCAATGGACTGGGGGAGTCTGCTGCCACTACATTTGAGGCCGAGTAGGAAGGCGTGCCTGGTGTTCCGGTGCGCCTTGAACTCAATGGAGGGCAGACTTTCTGCTCCTCTCCAAGGAGGGCCAGCCTTTCAGGTAGGCAACCGCCGTCGAGTTCGCGGAAGAATGCGAAAGCGTGCCCGTGTTCTTGGCAATGGCGGCAAGGAGGAACACCCCGGTGGTTTTAGTGGGTATACCGACAGTCGGGGAGTCCCACACACCTCCGCGTGCCGTCCCCTCGGCGCGCGTAGAGACGGTGCGTAACGCATTTCCCCGGGTAAAAAAAAAAAAAAAAGGTTAGGTTAGGTTAGGTTAGGTTAGGTTAGGTTAGGTTAGGTTAGGTTAGGTTAGGTTAGGTTAGGTTAGGTTTTTTTTTTTTTTTTTTTTTTTTTTTTGAACTTCTACCTCCAACATGATCGGAGCCTATTTTCGCTAGTCTTCTCTTTCATACCAGTTCTCGCTTTTATTCCTCTCGCACTTCCATTCCGCATACTGTATCTTTCTTGCATTCATCTCTTTCTTTCATTTTCGGGTGGGACTCCCGTCTAGTGACACTAAGGTAACTATATTTTTGTTCTTTTATTAAATCAAGGAGGCAGGGTAAATAATTGTACTCAAAACATGGGGTAAATAAATATACGACGACAAGGTTTAACTTATTTTGGTTTTGACAAATTTTCCAAATTGTACATGGTAAACTTAATCCTATTTTAGCGTAACTTATTCTTAAAACTCTATATATGTATTTATCCTTATGGCCTATGCTTATCTCTAATATTTTAAATACTGAGACAGCATATTTTCTTAGTTCTATATATTTTTTATCTTCTATATTATCTATGCACATCTGCAATATTCTGCATGATATTACGACTGCATGTTTACTTAAACATATCTTCCTTTGTTCAACAATACTTCTATTCATATCTATACCATGATCCAAGGAAACAAGTCCACCATTTGTATGTCTCGCCCAGAGAACTACCACACACAGATCACAAGCCAGCTCTCTCCTAGATCCCCCAGCGGCCTCCTTAGCTAGCAAAAGGTACTCCTCGCTACCCTCCAGTCCTGCGTGAGTGTTTGCCCAGTTCAAAACAACAGTTTTGTCCTGGCGAGATAAGGATTTATTTATATCTCTGTCTTTCACTTCTACCGCTAGGATATGGAGGGAGTTTGTTTCCGTGACCATCGATAGTGCTGCCATTGAGTCGCTGAAGGTTCCAAGAGTGTGGGGTACTACCAGCTGACATTGAAAAGCGTCGGTAGTGAGGTCGCCCAGGATGCCCTTAGCAATAGGCCACGGACATCCGGGCTAACCCGTCCCATTTTAAACGTATTGGGCAACTGGAGCTAAAAGCATTGTGATCCGTGTGCTCTAGCTTAGCCTTGATGCAGTTCCGACAAGAGGGTGGGTCGCCAGTGAGTCGGTCAGCGCACTCCGCACTGAGGTGGGGGCCGCAGCAGTGGCTGCATAAGTCAGCCGGCTCCTTACAAAACCGCCTGCCGTGCCCGTACCCCAGGCAGCGCGTGCACTGGACCAAGGGGGACTGGTCCTTGGCGACGACGCGCTGGAGGTCAATATGGACATACCCTGCTTCTGTCACCCTGCGCCAGATGATAGGCGAGGCGCTTACCACAATGTGGCATGCGTGGGGGTTCCTGGCCCTCTTCCTATATTTAACCTCCAGGCGGTCGTCCGCTGCGTCGAGGCCGTGAAAAACACCCCGATTTTGGTTCCTCAGGGCTTTTATGACGTCTTCGTCGGTGTTAATTTGTAAGACGTCCCTGAGGATAACCAATGGGTCTTTGTTTCTCACTTCCTCGACGCTTAGGGCCGTCCCATCTCTTTCCAGCCTCTCCATGACCTTCTTCCTGTCTTCCTTTGTTTGGAAGCCCATGACGATCTTCCTGTCCTTGGCCTTCCTTACTCGCTCCACCTTGACCCAACCCTCTTTTGCGTCAATCACCTGCCTCACTTTGTCCAAAACCTCCTCCCCTGTCTCCATCTCGTCCTTGGAGGTGACGACAATGGAGTGGAGCGTATTAGGCAGCGACCTCTCGGTAGCGACTACGCTAGCGTAGCTCCTCACCTGCTCCATTGCCGCCCTCTGACTCTCCAGGGACTCCCTTAGCGCCTCCATTGTTTTTGTATTGTCCATAAGCAACCTTGAGTGCTCCTCGAGACGGATGGTTAGGTTGGAATCAGGGTTGACCATGAAGGTGGTGTCGATTGCAGATGCCTCCGGCTCCACCCCCACCGCCTTCTCCTTCTCACCAACCAACCCTGAGGCCCCTCCGACCTTTTCCACCCCCGGCGTTATGGAAGCCCTCTCTGCCTCCTTTACCAGTTGGTAGAGCCGGTCTAGGACCTCGATGATGGTGTTCTTTATCTCCGTCTTGATGTTTCGAGAAGCACTCAAGTTAAGCTTCCCGGTGACCAAACAAGCCTTCGCCTCTGCCGAACGACTCTCGTACGACTTACCCTTTCCCTCTGGGGAGGCTCTACATTTGTCCGTCAGTCTGTCCTGGGACTGCGTTTGGCGCGCTTTCGTGGCGGTAGTCTTCTTAGTGGCACCGGTCGAGTCAGAGTACGAAGACTCCCACTCGTTTATGCTGCGCCTTACGCTATTTTTTGTGACTAGTTTAGCAGGTGATTTTTTGGCGTCGGCACCGGTCGCTCTCTGGGGAGTCCTGGCAGTGTACATGTTGAAGGTATGCGTCAAACAATAAACAAAACAGTAGTAAAAATAAATAACAATATAGAATAAATGAGAATAAAACAAGATTCGACTCTACCTAGTCAATTTGTATTTGGTATGTCAATAAACGATAAGGTAAGGTAGAGTCGGGTTGAATGGGGCCCAATAAGACCTCCGTCAGTTTATAAGTGTCAAAAATACAAAACTAAAGTAAAAATAACAATAAAAATCGAAAATAGAGTCAAAGCTCTACATAGAGTCCAACTCTATAAATAAGAAGATAGCTTTTGCTGAGCCCCACAGTCCACAAAAAGTTGCGTCGGAATCGGTGGACCGGTTCCGGAGATAACTTACTTTGAAGTTTTCCAATATGGCGGCCAAAATGGCGGTCCCAAACTAAAATTGGTTTCTTGAAGTCAGTTTTAATCGTAGAAGGACGGGAAAAAGACTAGCGATATGGGCTTGCCGAGGAGTAACACAACGACCACTAATAAAGGATCAAAAAATTTGGGACTCTACATAGAGATTTTGCTCTACTTTTTGATAGAGTCGCTGCTCCTATTACAAATACAGAAAACCGTGTCCTTCTACGATCAAAACTCCGGATGTTATGAACAAAACAAACTTTCAAGATGGCCGCCAAGATGGCCGACAAAAATTTAAAATGATTGTAACTTCGGTTCCCTTGGTCCAATCGAGCCGTTCTTAGGCTCGTTTAAAAGGGCTCAGCAAGAGCTATACAATGAACAATATCAAAGAAAAAATAATGAAAAGCCTGATTTAATATTAACAAAAAACACAAAAAATTTACAAAAAAGTACAAAAAACAGTGAAATAAAAAGGAAAATCAGAGATTTTTCGAAGTCAATCCTTAAAATACATATAATCTAAGTTTTTAAAAGTAATTTGGTGGTTCTTGGAATTTTCCTTTTACTACCTCGTGGCAGGTACAAATTTTCAAAAAATCATAAAACAAAATTTTTTAGGGGGATGATTACAAAATTTTTTAACCACGTATTAGGCTTATGAAACACTATTTTTTAGTAATTTAAAAATATGGGGTTATAGATCTCAATAAGGAAATATTAATTTTCAAAAATTTTATAAAATTTTAAATGTCTGTATTTAATGAACCACCTGGAATATTTCATCGGTTGAAATGGCTGAGTGTTGGGTCGAGGTCCGCGAAGAAAACCACACCTCCAAAAGTAGCCGCACGCCTTTGCATCCACGACCTCGTGGCCACGTGGTTTGTGGTTTTTTGACTGCAGCTCCCCCCGCTTTGGCAGGAAAAATCCAAAAATTTGCAGCAAGGCAGTCCTCAATGACGCCGATGTTATGGCACTATAAAAATCATAGGTCGCAGCGCTTAATCAAGCAGCGTACGCACTTGAACTTTCATAAATTTTTAGAAAAGCACTTTTTCACAAATAATTATTCAGCCGATTAAGTTCGGCTAAAACACTTTTCGCCAATAGATAGGCCGTATTTTTCCGCATGTTTTGGTGTATCACACGCTAATATTGGATCACTTTTTCCTATTTTTACTATTTTTCGAAGGAAATTTTGACCGCGGAGCAGTCTTACGCGTGTCCGTTATGCGCGGGGGGTGGCGCGCGACTGGTTAGGTTAGGTTAGGTTAGGTTAGGTTAGGTTAGGTTAGGTTAGGTTAGGTTAGGTTAGGTTAGGTTAGGTTAGGTTAGGTTAGGTTAGGTTTTTTTTTTTTTTTTTTTTTTTTTTTCTAGCACCTCTGACGTTATCAGAGACTTTGTCTAACTAATTTTCTCTTTCATTCCAGTTCTCGCTATTTTTCCTCTCGTACTTTCATGCCGCATACTTTTTCTTTCTGTCATTCTTCTCTTTCATTCTTTAAGGGTGGGATTCCCATCTATTCTATCTAGACTGTATAGTGGTTTTTGAGGGGAAGGGTACAGTGGGTTATTCATTTATTTATTTTCTTAAGGGGAAATAAATTCACATTTCAGTTATAAAGTTTTCACATTTTTCTTTTCTTAGGCTAATTTTTGATTTTATTTATTTACAAATTCCTTACTTTTAAAAACCTAGTATATCTTATATTTTACATCTTTTTATTTTATGTTGCAAAAAATATTTCAAATATTTTTTCAACATAGTTTCACAGGCTTGTTCTGTTGCTGTTGTTTACGATTTTTACAATTTCTGTACAGTATTCCAGGAAAATATTCAGCCGGTCGCTCATCATTATTTCGCTGAGGTTGTTAATGGTTAAATTTTTGTTTAACTTATGTTCCATGTCATGCCTTAATCTGCCGAACCTTGGACATTCCAGGAGCAGATGAGGAATTGTCTCATCTACTCCCGGCTCACAGAGGCAAGATGGGTCCTCCTTGCACTTGAACTTAGCCAAGTACCCGGAGAACCCACCATGCCCCGTAAGTGCCTGCGCTACCAACTTGGTCATCTCCATTTTCCTCACCGTCCCATACGCCTCGGCCGCACTCGGGAAGAAGATCTTCGTAGTCGATGCCTTGTCGCTATTTATGTACCTCCTATCCCATTCCTCAATCGTGTCCTTTCTAATGACTCGCCTGAGGAACGAGATCGGGCACTTGTCATATTCAGGCCTCTTCTTGCTTCTCATGGCGGCCTCCTTTGCCAGTGCGTCTGCCCTCTCGTTACCCTCTAGACCAGCGTGGGCTTTTATCCAGTGCAAGACTATATTTTTGCCTTGGTCTTTGCATTGGGATATCATACTCCTTGTGTTTGCGGCCAGAGGATGCAACGACTCGGGGTTCGCCACCGACAAAAGCGCCGCCATAGAGTCGCTGTAAACGGCAATGTCTGCCTCTCGACTACGAAGAGCCTCCCCCGCGGCTTCATGAAGTGCCAGGAGCTCAGCCTGGTACACGGTACCATAGGATGGCAAAGCAAGTTTTCTGGTTTTTATTTCTGCGTCGCGGTTCCATATAGACAGAGCCGCGCCGACCTTGCCTTCCAACTTGCTGCCATCCGTAAATATTCTTAGGCCGTGATCGCTGTTCCGCTCATAATCATGTTCATCCATTAGATGGATAATTTCGATTGTTTGCCTCTTCGCGGGATGGGGCAACTCCAATGCTGGTAACACCCGCTCGGCCTCCCTGTCCCCCAATGCCGGATGCGGTGCCCCCTTTTTGGTCTCGTATAGCGAGGTCACCTCGCGCACACGTAGATCGAGTGGGAGCAACCCTGCCAGCAGTAATGCGGAGTTCAAGGAGACCGTGCGGTATGCTTTGCAAATTTTTTGTGCGAAACTCCTTTGAAGGGCATTGAAGCGTTTTTGAGTGCCTTTTTTACACGCTGATGGTGACCATGCGCTGGAGGCGTAAAGGACGATGGGTTCTACGGCGGCCGTATAAATGGTTTTTATTACTTCCGGGTTTAAGCCCCAGTTGACCTTGGCTGCCCTGGACAGCTGCCTGTAAATCCCAATGGCCTTTGCACAAACGTTGGTGACGTGGCTGTTAAACGTAAGTTTGTTGTCTATTGTTAGACCTAACATTTTAATCTCGTTTACCATGCCAACGTTGATCCCGCCCATGCTCAGTCGTGGGGTGTCATACTTGAGTCGCCTTGTGATCAGCATCGCATTAGTTTTATGCGGTGCGAATTTCAATTTATTGGCTACACCCCACTTCCTTACATGTTCGAGAGCGGCGTTAGCACGGATCTCGATGTCATGGGCCACGTCACCATCGAACATCAGCAGAATGTCATCCGCAAACGCCTGGCATTTATGGCCTAGTACTATAAGCTCTTTTAGCAGAGGGTCCAGAAGGAGGTTCCACAATATGGGGCCTCCAATGGACCCTTGCACACATCCTTTCTGCGGTTCTCTCGTGTGCTCTGCTCCTCCATACCTGACTTTTACCACCCTTCCACTAAGGTAGCTGTCTATTACCCGCCTCAAGTTTACCGGACAGCCTGTGTCTGCGAGTCGCGTTCGGATGGCTGGCCACCACGCACTATCGAAGGCCCCCTCTATGTCTAAGGAAACCAACACTATGATCCTTTTCTGATCAAGTTTCATGCGGATGTACTGCATGAGGTCATAGAGGGAGTCCTCGGTACTGCGCTGCGGCATAAAGCCATACTGACATGGGGTTATTCCTGGTAGAATATAAAACTTGAGGCGGGCTACTACCATTTTTTCGTAGAGCTTCCCCAGTACAGGCAATAGTCCAATCGGCCTGTACGACTTTGGGGTGGTGTAGTCACTTTTGCCGGGTTTGCGTAGTATGACAACCACTGCTTCTTTCCATGGTTTTGGGAAGTGTTCCAGTTCGAGACATCTATTCAGGACTGCCAAGATCAACCCCGGATCATCTTGTATTAGATGATCGCAGATATCTGCCGTTAATCCATCGACTCCGGGAGCCTTCTTCGGATTAAACGAGCTCATGGCCTTATTTAGCTCTTCTAGGGTGAACGGAGGGTCCCAAAATTCATTTTGTTGTTCTACGTTCACACATTCAGCCCTGCTCCTCATCCTAGAATGCTCCTCTGTGTCTTTTCCTTGCTGATCTTCCGGGTAAAATGCTTTAGCCAGAAGTTCGGCAGATTCTGTTGCATCTAAGGTTTTATTTTGGCTTGTCAGCGGTATGTCCTCCTCCCTTTTCTTTGTTCTGTTCAAGACACGGTATATGCCTTCCCATACCCCCTCACGGTCTTGTCTTCCGCAGAACTCCTTCCAGCTCGTGGTTTGCGTTTTGATTACCAATTTTTCGTATTCTTCCTTGCATTTTAGGTACTCATCGACAACAAAAGCTCTACGTCGCGGCGCTGCACATCGAACCCTCCTTTTCCTTCTGGCTACTTCCTTTTTCATCTCGGCGATTTCATCGGACCACCATGGAATAGTGATTTTTTCTTCCTTCTTTTTCTTAGGTATGGCTGACTCACACGCACATATTGTCATATTGGTGATTCTTGTTATTAAATTGTCAAGTTCTTTTGTATTGTTAATTTTGGTTATATTTTCTATTGTTAATTGGTTCTCTTTTTTAATTAGGCCCAGTTTCTCATGAAACTGGACCCAATTAGCTTTCTTTGTATTAAAGATTCTTGTAGATCTAACTATGTTATTCCCTGTGGATTTAGTCACATTTAATTTGAATACTATTCCATTGTGGTCCGATGAAGTCAGGTCTTCAACTATCCTCCAGCCATCAATCGCACCTAGTAGGTCTTCTGTGCAGGCCGTGATATCGACGCAGCTTGTGTAGCGCTTTGACCCCCTGATTGTGTCATATGTCGGAGAGTCACCTTGGTTGATAATCTGCAACCCGAGCTGGTCAAGGGTTCCCAGAACCTCTTCGCCTCTTCTGTTCGTCTTTTTGCTGCCCCACCAAATGTTCCAGGCGTTTAAGTCCCCGCCTAGCACTAACTTTTTTGCACCTAACTTGTTTACGATTCTTCTGATGCTATCCAGGTATGGTCCAGTGGGTTCCTCCGGTTCCAGGTAGAGTGACACAAGTGTAATACTCCAGGCTTCAGTTTGGATTCTCACCACGACGATGTTCTCCGTGGTGAGTTCTGGGTACTGTATTACATTCAAGCTAGCATCGAAAACAGCAATTGCTGCTTTAACAGTACCCTCTCCCTGTCTGATGCTCTGGAATAGCCTCACTCCTCTGGTCCCACTCATCTTTGAAGATGAGCCCACGTATGGCTCCTGGATGAGCGCTGCGGTCACTTTTTGTCTGGCTGCCTCTATCAGAAGTTCGGTTGTTGCTAGTTTTTTCCGTTGCAGGTTTGCCTGGAACACCTGGTAGGGGAGTGTTTCGCCGGGTGCAACTTTAGCAGTAGGCTACTGCTGCCCTTGCTAAGGTATCCCACCTTTTCCTGACAGGGCATTCCGCACTAAAGGCGTTATGGTCTGGCTTTTCGTGTCCTGCCTTTAAGCAATTTCTGCAGGCTGGCGGAGCCTCCGCGAGCCATTCTGTGCATGCTGCCTTCAAGTGGGGGCCGCCACAATGGCTGCAGAGGTCCTCCGTCTCCCCGCAGAATCTCCTGCTGTGGCCGTAGCCCAGGCAACGGGAGCACTGCACAAGTGGGGATTGGTCTTGTACCCTTACCCTCTGCAAATCGATATGCAGCGCTCCAGCCTCTATTGCACGTTTCCAGACCGTGGGGGATGTGCTCATTACTATATGCCCTGTGTGGGGATTACGGGCCTTACGCCTATACTTTATTACCACTCTACAATCTTCGTCGTTGAGGCCGTGAAAAATTTGTTTGTTTTGATTTCTCACTGCCCTAACCACGTCCTCATCGCTGTTAAGCAGTAGGACGTCCTTCAGGACAATGAGAGGATCTTTATTTTTCACGTCCTCAACAACCAGTCTCTTTCCGGAGGCTTCTATCCTGTTCTTTACCTTGCTGATCTCTTCTTTACTACTGCAGCTCATAACAACCTTACCATCTTTTCCTTTTCTCACACGAGAAACCTTCACCCATCCTGCCTTGGCATCGACTGCCTCCCTCACCCTTGTCATAACGTCATTTCCCGTGTCGGTCTCCGTCTCCGATGATATGACAACGGTGTGGAGAGTCTCGTGCGGCAAGGAGTTCGCTTTGGGTCTACTTGCTGTTGCCTGGGCGTAAGACAGCTTTTCTATGTTGTTACTTTGACTTTCCAACATAGTTTTGATCTCTTCTATTTTCCTATTGTTTTCCAAGGTGAGTTGGAGGTTTTGTTCGATCTTTCTTTCGAGTTGGTTTTCAGATACAACATCCCTTTTTTCGGGTTCTATGGCGGTGGTTTTTCCTGTCCCTTTTTCTTTTCCTTTAGATCCATTTACTTCCTCCTCCAACTCCTTGATCAGTTGGTAGAGCCTGTCTACAGCTCGCGTAACTTCAGTTTTTATTTCCGCTTTTAAGTTTCTTGATATGCTCAAGTATTTTTTCGCTTTCTGTAAACAGGCTCTACCTTCCGCAGTTTTACTTGGGTATAATCCAGGCTTTGGGGAAACTGGCAATGGGCTCACTTGCACTTTATTTCCCGCCATTTGACCGTGTTGCTTAGGCTGTTTAGTCACAGTCTTTGAGCCGGACGTGCCTTGTACCCCTTCGCCTGTCATTGATGTAAGGGGTGTATTGGGAAGGTCATTAGAAGTGGTCTCCCATTTGTCAATGCTTTTTCTAACATTTATCCGAATGTTTGATGCCTGGGAGGGAGAGATCTGCGGTTCCTTAGCATTCATCTCCTTCTGAGTTGGGGTCCTGCTTAGAAGCATACTTATCAGAGGTGCGCGTCACTTGTGTCAATTATAATATGTGTATCGGGCGTGTATGGGGCGCCCGCCAACAAGTCAAAATTTTTACAATATAATAAATAAGGAAATGAAACAAATAAACAAGCGATGAGAGCTGAATATTTTCCAGGAGATTTCCTAAATTGTCATTTTAATTTCCTAGTCTTATAAATTTCGAGCTAATGTGGAGATCTGATGTCCAGCCTCGTCTCTTTTTCCTCAATTATACTAAAGTATACACACAATAATAAAAATAAAATAGTAGAATAGGATAAAATTGTAAACAAAATAATTTGGACTCTATGTAGAGTCAGTTAAGTACAAAGAGAAGTATATACAATAACCTAAAACCACTAAAAACAAGATATCAAAAGTAAAAACAGCAAAAAATTTTGTTGAAGAAAATCTTTCTCTACGTAGAGTAAGGGTAGAGTCAATAAAATTATCCTAACACACAGATATAAATAAGCCCTTACCAACGGAAAAAGAATCGTCCAAATCGGACCAGTGGTTGTCGAGATAACTTAGGTTTAGTATTTACAAAATGGCGGCCAATATGGCGGCCACAAATTTAAAAAGGGTCTGGAACACGTAAATTTTGTCGCACAGCGCTGCGGTTTTTTCTGGGGTACTCAGCCCGGCACCGGCTACCCTCCCACTGTATAAAAATGATGTTCAAAATTTCTGCTCTATGTAGAGTTTTTAGTCGCTCAGAAAGTGGGGAGAGCAGCTACAATGCCAGTGCCGAAAACCCCGTCTCAATCCGCTCACAAAGGCCAGAGTAATGAGTGTTTTAATTTTTACAAAATGGCGGCCAAGATGGCGGTCAAAAATAAAAAGTGCTCGTATCTCCCTTGTTCTTAACTTAAAGTACTCGAGTTTGGGCTCGTTTGAAAGGGCTCGTCAGTCGCTACAAAACTACAATATATTTACAATTTTAAAAACAACCCCTTATTTTATAAATGCAAAAAATACAAAAATATTCACAAAAACTTATATAAAAATATTAAAACTAAAATATTAAAATCCAGAAAAAATATATTATGTAGAATTTATTAAGCTAAAATTTTTTGCATTTAAAAATTTTGTCAGGGTTTATTTGTTATATGATGGGGTCGCAGCCCTTAAAATTCAAAAAATTATATTGCAAAAACTACTAAAGAGAAAAATTTGAATTTTTTATATATAATTGTAACACTTATGATCTATCGAAAAAGTCAATAAAAAAGACACGTCACCGATCTTGTTCAGGAATTAAAAATTTTTGAAATAATGAAAATTTTTGAAAAGTCAATATCTCACTCAGTTTTCCAAATTTTTAAAATCCAAAAACGGGGGGCTTCTTCACCATGTGTCTGCAATTTTTTGGATCCTTCAAAAACAGCCGCACGGCACGGGATCCATGACCTCGTGGCCACGTGGTTTTTGGTTTTTTGAAGATAGCTCCTCACTCCTTGCACAGAAAAATCCAAAATTGGGCTCCCCTGTTAGGGCTCCTTGATGCACAGAAAACGACGAGAAAAAAGTAGTATGTCACAGCGACTGAGGGTGCGCCGCACGCCTCCAAAGTTTAAAATTTTTGAAAAATATCACTTTTTTGGACCTAGTGGTTCCAAATTTTTGGTCCGGATGTTGCACTTTTCACTGTTATATAGAGCATTACAGCCCGCACACAACGATGTATAACACTTGATGTAAACGTCGAAAAATCCAATTTTAACGATTTTTTAACGAAAAATTTGACCGCGGAGCAGCGTCGGCCGTGTCCGTTCTGCGCGGGGGGTGGCGCGCGACTGGTTAGGTTAGGTTAGGTTAGGTTAGGTTAGGTTAGGTTAGGTTAGGTTAGGTTAGGTTAGGTTAGGTTAGGTTAGGTTAGGTTAGGTTAGGTTAGGTTACCCCTCCCCCCATGCCACCCCCATCTGGCACTAGTATTGAAGAGGAGGAACCTGAGGTCCCTCCCATCACCGACGGGGAGATGGTTGCAGTGGCGTTGCGCCTCAAGGCGAAGAGGACTGCGCCGGGCCCTGATGGGGTCCCGGGAAAGGTCCTGGCGGTTACCCTAAAACACATGGGGGAGGATCTTAGGGAGCTCTTCAGTCGCTGTCTTGTAGCTGGCCAGTTCCCGAAGATCTGGAAAGACGGCCGATTGGTCTTGCTGAGGAAGGAGGGGAGGCCTGCCGACTCTCCGTCCGCTTACCGACCGATCGTGTTGCTGGACGAGACGGGGAAGTTGTTCGAAAGGATAATTTCTTATCGGATCGCCCAGCACATGGTGGAGACGGGGCCGAATCTGTCCGAGGCCCAATTTGGCTTTCGAGCCCGTCGCTCTACGATCGATGCCATCTCAACGTTAAAAACCTGGACGATGGCAGCGGTCGATGGAGGCAAGGTGGCGATGGCCGTCTCGCTGGACATCGCGAATGCCTTCAACAGCCTACCGCTTTCAACAATAAGGGAGGCACTCCGGTTCTATGGAGTGCCCCTGTATATGCGGCGGCTGTTGGAAGACTACCTCCGTGATCGCGAGGTAATGTTCGCGGGGAGGGAAGGAGAACTTCTCCGTCACCCAATGAGGTGTGGAGTCCCCCAGGGGTCCGTTCTTGGCCCACTGCTCTGGAACGTGGGATATGACTGGGTACTCCGTGGTGCGCTCCCGTCGGGGACGCGCCTGATATGCTATGCGGATGACACCTTAGTCGTGTCCCTTGGGGACTCCTTCCAGGAGGCGGCCACAATGGCCGAGGAAAGCACCGTAATGGTGATCAACCGCATTCGGGCCCTCGGGCTCAAAGTGGCTCTCCATAAGACGGAGGCCCTCTTGTTTCATGGGCCTTGGAGGGGGCCTCCTCCAGGAGCCCACATTGTCGTGGAGGGAGTTCAGATCGCCGTGAAACCCCAGATGAAATATTTGGGGCTTCACCTGGACGGGCGCTGGGGCTTTGCTGCGCACTTCCGCCAGCTAGCCCCAAAACTGATTGGCACGGCAGGGGCCCTGAGTCGCCTGCTGCCAAATGTGGGCGGGCCAGAAGTAGGCTGCCGTCGGCTCTTCGCCGGCGTAGTGCGGAGTATGGCACTGTACGGGGCACCGATCTGGGTGGACGCTCTGACGTCAGAGAACAAAGCCCAGTTGCGTAGACCGCAGCGGGTTATGGCAATCAGAGCGATCCGTGGATACCGGACGATTTCCTGGGCAGCAGCGTGCCTTTTAGCTGGTACTCCTCCTTGGGAGCTAGAGGCGAGGATCCTCGCCGCCGTCTATCAGTTCCTAGCGACGAGGAGGGCCAGGGGCGATCCCATCGCTCCGGAAGAGGTTGCCCACGTCAGGCACGTGGGAAGAAGAGCTTTGCTTCGGGAATGGGCAGATGGCCTCGCGACTCCTGAGTATGGAGTTCGCACCATAGAGGCGGTCAGGCCGGTCCTTCCAGAGTGGACTGAGAGGAGACACGGCGCCTTAACATTCCGCTTGGTGCAGGTGCTAACGGGGCACGGATGCTTCGGTGGGTACCTGCACCGAGTGGCTATCAGAGAGCCGACGCCCCAATGTCACGAGTGTGGCGCTGCTGAGGACACGGCGCAGCATACCCTTGAGGTATGCTCGGCGTGGGATCAGCGGCGTCGCTCGCTCGTGGCCATTGTG